>OZ014524.1:63846334-64446334 GCA_963966055.1 Lathyrus aphaca
GACCTGCACCCGCTATATCAGTACTTGCAACTTTTGAACCTTCCTTCTGATTAGCTTTATCAATCTTCTTATGAACCTTCCCTGTATCATACTTCCAAGGAACTGCTTTAGTGTCTTCATAACGGAAAGAGTTACTCCTTTGTTCAAGTCTTGGCTCAGGTATGTTGAAAATTGGCACCACAGATTCTGGCGTATTGAAGACAGGTTGAACTCCTGAAGATTCAGGCAGTTTGAACACTGGCACCCAGGTAGAATTAGATTCCGGCAAGTTGAAGATGGGTTCAATTACTGCCACTTCATTCTTCTTCATATGACCGCTCACTTGTAAGACACCTTCATCAATCAAATCTTGAACATCTTTCAGGACCAATTCACATCCCTTTGGACTATCAACACAACCTTCACAATTCTGATGACAGCTCTTCAGTATACCCGCCTCTACTAACTTCGCATGGAAGTCTCTAAGCGGGGTCTTGATCTCGGTGGCATTGAAAATCAAACCTTCTTCGGACTCATCAACAATAGCATTTATAGACCCATGCTTGGGTAAAGGATTATCTTTGACATTCGGACCAGTATTCCCAAATGACAGAATGTTCTTTTCCATCAAATCTTTCACTATATACTTCAGAGCATAACAACCCTCCAAATCGTGCCCTGGGGCACCTTCATGGAATAAACAGTGAGCATTTGGGTTGTAATTTGGCGGGAGCGGACTTGGTGGAGGACCCAAAGGCCTGGGAGTAACCAAACCCTTCTTCAGCAGTGAAGGATATAACTCAGTATAAGTTATAGGGATTCGAGGATTTGGAGGCCTTCCACCTGGTCTTCTATTCTGAAAATTGGGATTTGAATGAGGAGCTGGAGTCCTCTGCTGGTAGGCTGAAGCATTGGGTGCTTGTTGATAGCCTGGATTGTTGAGCATTGGTTGATAAGGTTGAATCATTGGAGCCGCTTGTTGGTACATCGGTACTGCTTGAGTTGGCCGATACATGGGGACTTGTGGATTAAATGCTGGTTGAACCGCCGCTACATAAGGATGTTGGGCATACTGTTGTTGATGAGCATACTGACGTTGACGAGGATACTGCTGTTGAGCCATAGGTGAAGGTCTCTGCCAAAGTGGATTTCTTCTTTGACCTGTCATTATCGCGTTCGTCTCACCCTCCTTCTTCTTGTGGAAGTTATTGGTAAATTTCTTGCCAATATTCCCACTGCCAGTGCTGGAACTGCCAGATGCACCGCTCATCTTTCCACTCTTCAATCCGAGTTCTACCTTGATTCCTACAGCCACTAAATCAGAGAAGCTAGCAGTTATGCTCCCCACCATTCTTTCATAGAATTCTGGTCGCACAGTGTCAACAAACCAGTCGGCTAATTCTTTTTCAGTCAATGGGGGCTCTACTTGAGAAGCGGTCCCTCTCCACCTTTGAGCATACTCTTTAAAGGATTCAGACTCTTTCTGGGACATGCTTAGCAATTGCCTCCTATCGGGAGCGAGGTCCATGTTGTACTTGTATTGTTGGATGAAAGCATCTGCCAAGTCTTGGAAACTGCGAATCTTCGACTGGTCAAGCGTCAGATACCATTTGGAGGAGATTCCCTTTAGACTGTCTTGAAAACAGTGGATCATTAACTTATCATTGTCTACCTGAGCAGCCATTCTTCGATAGTACATCAAGAGATGGTTTTTAGGACAAGTTGCACCCTCATACATATCAAAGGTGGGTATCTTGAACTTTGGAGGTATTACCAATCCGGACACCAGACACATCTCCCTGGCAGCAGCACCAAAGATCTGGTCACCTTCAATCGCTCTTAACCTTTTTTCAAGGGTATCAAAATTCTCCTGCATCTTCACATGTTTCTCATCTCCGTTTTCAGACATATCCGGCGCTTCATACCCCTGATGGTCATTAAAATACGGTTGGGCACGGGTGTGCACAATGTCTTGTGTAAAATTAGCAACTGCATGATTCTCTTCATTAGTCACAGGAACAGTTTGTTGAGCAGCAAATCCCTGAGGAGGAGGCACAAAACCTTGAAAAGGAAATGCCATACCCTGAGAGGGAGGTGCGAAACTTTGAGAAGCTAAGCCTTGGGACAGAGGGAAGAAACCCTGAGCAGCAAATCCTTGGGAAGGAGGTATAAAACTCTGAGTAGCAAAACCTTGAGAAGGAGGGAAGAAACCCTGAGTAGCAAGTCCTTGGGAAGGAGGAATAAAACTTTGAGTAGCAAACCCTGAAGAAGAAGGAATAAAACTTTGAGAAGCAAAACCATGAGGAGGAGGGACGAATCCATGAGGAAGTCCAAAAGGAGGCCAGGTCACAGGGGTAATGACTGATGATGTAGGCTGGGTCGTTGCAGTGACAAATTCAGTCGTTGCAGTGACAATTTCTGACACCACAGTCCGTTGGGTATCCATCTTCGCTCGAATGACTTGCAACATTTCCATCATCTGACCCATATCTCCACGAATATCAGAAAGCTCTTCGTTAACTCTGTCCATCTCTAGGTCTCTTTCAGCCATCCTCTTTCTGGCTTGAGCTCGAGTGTAGTATTTGCGTGAGAGCCTCAGTGTGAAAGCTGAATTGAGAGCAGATGACGGGAATGAGTTTCATGAAAAAAAATGCAAATGCAATGCCAAATGTATGAGTGCAATGCGGAAATGAAATTATTCAAGGAACTTAAGAAACAATTTGCAAATACCAAGGAAAACATAATAATCAAAGGACATGATTTCATTAAATTCAAAAAGTGATACAAAGTCTTGAGTACATCTTCAAAAATCCCAAACAAAACTTAATAAAGACAAAGACAAAGTCCTAAGGAGATTCTCCTAAAAGCCTCAAGTTGAGCTTCTCGATTTGTGCCTTCATCTGAGCCCTTTCAAGCATAAGTTGATCCACGATCGACTTCCAAGAAGTGTCCCCTTGAGTGCTGGAGGAAAATAAATCCTCTTGTGCTTTCCTTTTCTTGCTGGAGAGCTCTTCTTCTTCCTTCATCTTCAGTTGTCTTCTAAGCTCTTCATTCTCACTGCTGATGATCTGATGTCGATTCTTCCATGCATTCTTCTCTCGAATCTCTTTCTCCAAATCAATCTTCAGCTTCTCTGCATCATCCATAAAGACCAGAATGGGTTTCCTGAAGGTCATAGGATCCTGGCAAGGGTAAGGCATCTTCAGACTGATTGCCCTATCTCGTACCCATTGGAGATAGGGTTCCATAGAAACACAATTCGGCTTTCCCAAGCTACTCCTCCCCTTCCTATGGATGCACTTCCAAGCTTGCATAATCTGTTTCTTGAGCTCTGGTTCTTCGTCATCCTTAAAGAAAATTCCTTCCACTTCAACACTCTTAGGTTTGTCCTTCAACGGGTACCCGAGTTGACGGCGAGCCAAAACCGGATTATAGCTGATTCCTCCCTTAGTGCCAAGAAGAGGCACATTAGCAAAATCACCACAGCTATCAATAATCAGTACTCCATCATAAGCACGATTGTACCAGCTAATGTCAGAGTGGGTAAGAGACATGATCCTTTGTGACCACCACAAACCATCCTTAAGGTTCCAAAATGAAGATGACTTAGGCAAGTGCGAAATAAACCACTCGTACAACAATGATGCACAACAAGTAATCATCCCTCCCTTATGGTGATTCCTCAGATGGATGGAATGGTAGGTGTCTCCGAGCAAAGTAGGGACCGGGTTCTTCTTCAGAAAGATCTTGATGGCGTTCAGGTCGACGAAGTCTTCAAAGTTTGGGAAAAGCAGCACTCCATATATCAGCAGAATAAAAGTCGCCTCAAAAGCTTTCATATCCTTCACATCAACAAAATTCTTGGCCTTTTCTATCAGAAACTTTGTAGGGAATCCAAAGATCTTTCCTTTATAAGTCATATTTGCCTTGACCTCAGGAACACTCAAATATGTCGCCTTTGCAATCTCTGCTTCTTCAGGGTCCTTCTCTAGAACAGGGAATGGAAACTCATCCTTAACACGTGATCCTACCAAAACTGAATACTCTTCCAAAGTAGGCGCCAATTGGTAATCAGGGAACGTAAAACAGTGGTAGAGAGGATCATAAAACTGGAGCATCACAGAGAGCAACCTTCCATCCCAATCAGTCTTCAATAAGGCTAAGAGTCTCCTATGCTTCTCCATGAAGGCTTCTTGATCCAAAACCAAATCTCTTAATTTCCTTAGGTCTTCAAGTTTGGGAGTTTTGAATGTGTACTTGACAGTCTTTCTTCTTCCAAAGTCCATGATGATACCTATGATATTTGCAAAGATAAAGTTTCTGAGTTCCTTGAATAAATGGTAAAAATGATGCTTCATGATGCGTGAATGCAACAAACACAAACAAGGCTTAGGTTCAAAGCTTGCATGAGGTCAAAGGTTCAACCCTCCCAAAAGGTATGTACTATGAGTTTATTTGTACCTGTACAACGGGTTCTAAAAGTTCCTAGAATCACTGTCCCATCTTTCGGATATTACCGACTTCCCAACTCGACTTGGTAATCAGTAATATTCTCAAGAGAGTCTCATCCGAGTGCAGTATCGCGTATCAACTATTTTGGATTTGCACCCTCATAGTCACCGCACTACATCCCTAAAAAGGCCAAGTGGGGGTAAATGTTCTACGGTCCTCAGCATTAATGGCTCTCAAGTCGAATATAGTAATGTTTTCACGACTGAACTCGATCAACAAAACTACATCCGAGGAGGCCTCCGCTGAGTGGTGGTGTCTCAAGTCAACTTGGTCGGGACTCAACTCCCTACAAGCCTTCTTGAATATACCACCGTCCTAACTTATTTGCACTCAAGTCCGGGTTAGGACTTATCTCACCACACATGGAACACCCAACCAAAATCCCAAATAATAACAAGCAATACAACAACAAATATACAAATATACAAGGTGGGCTTAACCCTCAAAAATAGTGTCCCCAGTGAAGTCGCCATTTTCTGTCGCGGTGAAAATCGGATACCAAGCTATTAAGTGAGCTTGAATCGCAAAACATTTATGTTCACCACCGACTTTAATTTAATCCAAAGGGAAAAGGGAAAAAGATCGTAAAAACCCTAAATGAGGAGAAACTAGGTTCGGGGGTTGATTATACCTAGGGAAGGTGTTAGCATCCTAAGCATCCGCAGTATCCTACGGGGACCTCTTGTTAATATTTGTATTATTGTTGTTTATTGCTTGTTAAAATTATGGGAACCTAAGGTTTTATTTCTAATGGTGCTCGCACAACATCGCATCGATGCCTACGTATCGGGTATAGAATCAGAGCACTCGTAGTTCTCCTAAGGATTAACGAACACTTGGTTACGCTCAAGGTTCGCGGGGGAAGGTAAGTGTTATGGCAAACACTCACGTGACTTAACAAAGTCACAAAAAAGTTATAAAATAAAATACTAAGGACCTAACGGCTAAGGACCTAAGGATGAGGGACCTAATTGCTAAGGTCAAAATGGTAACTAGGGACGGCTAAACTTCCTATGACATTGAGTCAACTGCAGGAGTCTTTCCCTTTTGGATTGAAAAGCATAAACAAAAATAAATAAAGGTGCAAGCTCCTAAGACTAGGCAAAGGCTGCTACTTGCAAAAATAACACGAATAAAGTAAATGGAATGCAAGGTAAAGGGTTTAGTAATCGGGCTATGGCTCGATATATGGATCGAGAATGCTGGGGTGGCAAACAAACGCAGTGCGACAAATTGCTTAAGTTGGAAAGCTGTAAAGTGTAAAGAACGTGCAGATGGCAATCGTAAACGACCGACTTACGTGTGTGAGTGAAGTGAAGTGAAGTTCACTTGGCGTTGGACCAAGGAATTATTATTTTGAAAATTAATGTGCGCTTTCAGTTTTATTTTTACAGGTATATGATCATGATGTGAAATATAAACATAGTATGCACACAACTGAGACATCGGACAATTAAATTAGGACTCTCACTAAGGGGTCTAAAACTAAGTTAAACAAACTCTGTCTTGAACGAAGAAGAAACTATACAAATGCTTTTTTGGATTTATTTTTTTTATATATAAAATAAGTGATTAATTAAATGTATTAAAAAAAGAGATAGAAGAAAAGAAAATGAATTCGAAATAAATATTTTGTATATTTTTTTATGTATCAATATCTAACTATAAAAATAAAATTAGAAACGAAAAGTTTTAAAAAGTCTTTTATTTATTTATATGTATATGGATTCTTAACTAGAAAAGGAAAATTTCGAAATTGAAAGTTTTTATTATCTATATAAATTTCTTACTAAATGTAATAGTAATAATAGGAAAGAGAAATTTTGAAATTAAAAGACTTTTATTTATTTATTTTATATGGACATAAACTAATTATAATAATAAATATTAAAATGCTGTTTATTTTTTGATATATAAATGAGAAAATAATAAGAGAAAATAACTTAACTATCTAATAAACTAAAATTAGCTGAAAGATTTTTTAAAAAAAAGAAAAAGATCTTTAAGACAAAAGGACCATGGGCTGAAAGTTGTGATGGTGAAGATGGACACAGGCCCATGGGGCGCAGGACCTTACTGGGTCGGGTAAAAACCCATGACCCGCTTCAATTGTGAAAGGAAAAAAGGAAACCTAGGCCAAAAACGCAGCGTTTCATGAAATGGGAAAAAAAATCTCTCTGCTCACTCGCTCGCGTCTCCCTCAACGCTCACTCATCTCTCTCGGCGACGGATTCTCTGTCTCACTCTCTTCTCTCTTCGCCGGCGATTTCGCTCTCGGATTCGCCTCTCACTCTCAACTCTCTGCTTCGCTCATGAACTCACGAAGCTCTCTCTCTCACAGCGATGGCCGGTGGAGTTTGGGTTACGGTGCGGTTCTGAAATGGTGGCTGGTGGAATGGTTGATGAAGGAGAGTGGTTCGATTGTTTCTGGATTTTGAGAAAGGGTTGCCTGGGCTTCGGATTAAGGGCAGCGGCCGACGGTTCGGGCGGTTTGAGGTTAATGTTTGGCAGAAAGTTGAAGGTTGCGTTGTGGTTCAAGAACAGTGATGGAGGGTGATTCCACGGGTTGTGAATGATTTTATGGAGAAGATGGTGGTTCTGTTACGCTTTCGCGGTTTCAAATGATTCACTCTCACTGTGTTTAAATGGTAAGGGGTGCGATTTGGAGTTTGATATGGTGAGTTATTTGCGATGGATTGTTCTTGGATCTGTGTTTGGTTTATGGAGGTGTGTTTTGTTTTCACGATTTTTGCGTTTTCCAGTTTCATTATGTTTGGATTTTTTGGAATCTCTCGTTTCAGTTTTTTGTTTGATTTGGTCATTTTGTGGTTTATGGAAGAGATGAATTTGTTCTATGGTGTGTTTGATTTATGGTTAGGTGTTTCGATGGTTCCTGAGTCCGATTCGGAGTGAAGGGTTGACGGAAGCTTTGCGGTGGCTTCGATGGCTTGTAGGTGCTGTTTGTGGTTTTCCGTTCTCTCAGGTCTACGGTCTCGCTCACGGCTTGTGTTTGATGTGGATGGGCTGCGGCTGAGGTTATGGGGTTTGGATGGGTCGATGAGAGTTTGTTGGTTTTGTGAGGTTTTGAGAGTTTGAGGCTTATGGTTTTTAACAGGTTTGTGTTTGTGTTGTTGCAGGTTTGGATGGATGTGGTTGAAGAGAGTTGTGGTGAAACGGCGGGATTGAAGGGATAAAGGGTGAGTTTTAAGAATGGAGAAGAGTGTTTGGGTAGGAACATTAATGACAGTGGCGGTGATTGTATTTAAAGGCTGGAGGTTTTATGAATAGTGATTGTGAAGTTTGTAGGTGGTTGAAGATGTGATGAAGAGTAAATATACACTAAAGTGGGAGAGTAGAATGAAGGTTGTTATGTTGTAGTATGTTGTTAAATAATGGAAATGTGTGATTTGTAAAGTTGAGAAAAAATACAGGAGGATTTGCATTATGGTATTCTGTGCGATATTGAAAGCAAGCTGAAGAAATTGTGTGTTGTGGTTGTTGAGAGAAAAATGAAGACTGGCAGTGAGTGTTTCGGTTGTGGAGATGAGTGGCGAGAGGGTTATGGTTCTAGTGAGAAAAATGAAGAAGTGTGTTTGAAGGCTAGGATGAAAAAAATGTTTCTGAGTTTTGGTTTTCAGATGGTTTTCGGTGGATTTTGACGATCGAAAAGGGGCTTATGCGGTGGCTGAGTTTTGTGGACGGATTTGACTGTGTTTTCTGTGTTGGCTGGAATGATGGTTTATGAAAGAGGTAGACGAATGATAGCATAAAAACTCAGGTTAGTACTCAAACAAAATCCTCAGTTTCTTTTTTTTGCTGTGTATGTTAGATAGATTTTTTTTGAAGTTTTTTTTAATATGAAATTTGTTCTTTGTGTGCAGATTTGAGATTGAAAAAAAAAATAAAGATGAGTAGAAAACTAAATATGGACAAATACTAAAAGAGGTGAAGGAGAGGAAGAAAAAGATATTACCGCCCGAACGTTATCGGGGTGACGAATCCACACGGTAAGCTTCCGATTCCTTTTCTGATGCACTACTTCTTGTTGTTTTTGGTGTTGCTGAAATTTGTATTACTCTGAGGCTGCTCTGTGTGCAATGTAACAGTGTTTTGAGGTTTCTTTTTTTTTGAGCTTGTTTTGGTGCTGTTTAGTGGCTGAGTTGTTGTTTTTTGTGTGTTTTTGTAGCTGTTTGGGTGTTGCTTTTTAAGGCTTGTAACAGAGTGTGTTTGGCTGAATTTTTTTTGGTTTGTGAGTGCTGAGTTTGTGTATGAATGAGAGCTGTTTGGAGCTGGTTTTGTAGACTGTTTGTGTGTTTTTTGGCAGATTTTTGTAGTGTTGAGTGTATTTAGTGGCTGTTTAGGATGGGTTATGGGACTGATTTTGGGACTGTTTTTGGTGTATGAAGGCTGAACTGTTTTGGTATTTTTTTATGACTGTTTTGGGGCTGTTTTTGGTGTATGAAGGCTGAACTGTTTGTGGTGTATTTAGAGGCTGAATTTGTGATGAAATGACTGTTTGTGGTGTATTTAGAGGCTGAATTTGTGATGAAATGAGGGTTGTTTGTGGTGTATTTAGAGGCTGAATTTGTGTATGTTTATGACTGTTAAGGGCTGAACTTTGGGATTGATTTGTAGTGCCTTTTGACTGAATTTTTTTTGCCTTGCTTGTAGGTGAAGGGTTGGAGGAAAAGGGGACAGCAGTCTGAATTTTGCTGCTGTGAGTGGAGCAGGATTTTGGTTGGTGGCTGCATGCTGATTTGGGGCAGATTTGGAGCTGTTGCATTTTGTAGTCTTGTGCTGAATTTTTTTGTGGCATTTTTCTTGTAATTGTAATATAAACAAAATAATATTTGGAATAAAGAGAAGTTTTTACATTATGATTATCAATTGAACTTGACATTTAATATTTGAAAAAAGAACTTACATATAAACTTAAATTAAAAGTGAATTAAAAATGAATTAAACTTAAAATTGAAAAAAAAATAATTTAGAAACTTAAATAATTAAACTTGGAACTAAAATAAATAATAAAAAAAGAAATTGGAATTAAATTGAAAATGAAATCTTAAACTAAAAAATAAAAATTAGAAATTGAAATTAAATTAGAAATAGAAACTTAAAAATGGATTAAAAGAAATAAACAATTAGAGATTATAATTAAATTAGAAATGGAACTAAACTAACTAAAAAAAAATGATGAATTAAAAAATCACATTAAGAAATAAAAATTTTGAAAATAGAAATGAAATTACATTTTTTTAAAACCTTGAAATTGGGAATAAAATTACATTTTTATTTAGCAAAACTTTGAGAATAAAATAGATAGAAATTAAAATTAACATTAAAATTAAAACACGAAAGTGAATTAAAAGGTTAGAAATGAAAAGTAGAAATTAAATTAAAATGGAAGCTTATAAGTGAAAAGAAATTAAAAAAAAATTATAAACAGCTAGAAAAATGAAAAGAAAGCGACAGAAAATAAATCGGGAAAAATCCCCGCAAAATGCGATGAATGTATGATGCGAGCAGTTAGGGGTAAAATTTGGGGTGTGACACCGGTGTATCATTAACAATATTCCCCACAAAGTTGTTTCCTCCTCACCAGGATTAACCAGATCAATGCAGTGATCATCAGCTCTCCCCAGTCAAGCCATCTGGGATACTTGCAGTCTCCTTGCCGGGAGATCCCTTTGCATTTGAATATGCATAATTATCATTACATTTGCATCCTCAAAAGCGTAGCATTTCCATTATTATGGAGTGTTACGCCATAGAAAAATTCAAACATATGCATACGAAGCATAAGCCAGTTGTGGTACCTTGCGCAAACGCCCGAAACGTTACATCTCCAATCAGACTGAAGTATTCCCCACATAATGCAACTTCATTTCCTAGTATGGTTATTTCTACCAAGTCTTGTTTGTTATCCCCAATTGAGTCTTGTTTCAGTACAACAATCTCATTTTTTGCGGTCGCGTCTCGGGCTCTCGTTTAAATACAACGATCTCGTTTCTTTCGAGTCTCCATTTAAGTACAATAGTCTCGTCTTTGGGTCTTGTTTCAGTACAATAATCTCATTTTTTCGCGTCTTTGTTTAAGTACAGCGGTCGTGTCTCGGGCTCTCGTTTAAGTACAACGATCCTGTTTCTTTCGAGTCTCCATTTAAGTATAATAGTCTCGTCTTTGGGTATTGTTTCAGTACAACAATCTCATTTTTTTCGCCCCCATTTCAATACAACAGCTTCATGTCGGGTTATCATTTAAGTACAATGATCCTGTTCTTTTTGGTCTCGTCTTAGTACGATGGTTTCATTTTCTTGGTTATGGATCGGTTGATACCATTTCCTAATTGGATCGGTTGATCTTATCTGAGTTGTAAATCGGTTGATATTACTTCTCTTCGAGCCGTAAATCAGATGATATTATGTTCTCGATTTTTCCGGGTTATGAATCGGTTGATACCATTTCCCGGTTAGATCAGTTGATCTTATTTGAGTCGTAAATCGGTTGATGTTGCTTCTCTCCTTTGTCTTTCCAAGTCAATGTTTTTTTTTTTCGTGACTTGATTCGCTCAGCAGTCACGTGACAAGCCCTGTTTCGCTAACAGGCACCCTTCCTTTCTTTATGGCTTGGTCCTGCCCAGCAATCACATTGTTGAGTTCCATTCCGCTAATGGTCTCGTTAAGCCCTATTTTGCCAACAGGCACCTTCTGTGGCCTGGTCCTGCCCAGCAGTCGCGTGTTTTCTTTGTGGCTTGGTCCTGCCCAGCAGTCACATTGTCGAGTTCCATTCCGCTAATGGTCTCGTTAAGCCCTGTTTCGCCAACAGGCACCTTCTGTGGCTTGGTCCTGCCCAGCAGTCGCGTGTTTTCTTTATGGCTTGGTCCTTCCCAGCAGTCATATTGTCGAGTTCCATTCCGCTAATGGTCTCGTTAAGCCTTGTTTCGCCAACAGGCATCTTCCGTGGCTTGGTCCTGCCCAGCAGTCACATATTTTTCTTTATGGCTTGGTCCTGCCCAGCAGTCATATTGTTGAGTTCCATTCCACTAATGGTCTCATTAAGCCCTGTTTCGCCAATAGGCACCTTCTGTGGCTTGGTCCTGCCCAGCAGTCGCGTGTTTTCTTTGTGGCTTGGTCCTACCCAGCAGTCACATTGTCGAATTCTGTTTCGCTAACAGTCTCGTTAAGTTTTGTTTCGCCAACAGGCACCCTCATTGTGGTTTGTTTCGATCAGCAGTCACATTGCAGGTTATTGAAATGATCCTATTCCACCTGGTTCTATTTCCGCTACCTGTTCAGAGGTCAAAACAAAAAAAATATATAAATAAATAAATGGGCAGATGGCATTTCTATTATCCACCGAGTTCAAATTCCTAGATTTTGTTCGAGTACTCAATCACTTCTTTTTGTTTTTTGGTTATCGACTGAGGTCGGTATACTATTGCGTCTCCATTCGAGGATGGTTTCGTGTTAGATCCGAGGATCTTTTGAGAGTCGTCATTCGAGGATGGCATTCTTTTCTTCAAGTCCTTCTGAGGCTGGTCTTGTTGTTGTGGCTATCATTCGAGGATGATAGACCATTTTGAGCTTATTGATTGAGGTCAGTTTATCTCTTTTGCAAAGTCTGTCTGAGGTCAGTCTTTGTGTTATTGGTTATCGACTGAAGTCGGTATACCATTGCGTCTCCATTCGAGGATGGTTTTGTGTTAGATCCGAGGATCTTTTGAGAATCGTAATTCGAGGATGGCATTCTTTTCATCAAGTCCTTATGAGTTTGGTCTTGTTGTTGTGGCTATCATTCGAGGATGATAGACCATTTTGAGCTTATTGATTGAGGTCAGTTTGTCTCTTTTGCAAAGTCTGTCTGAGGTCAGTCTTTGTGTTTTTGGTTATCGACTGAGGCCGGTATACCATTGCGTCTCCATTCAAGGATGGTTTCGTGTTAGATCCGAGGATCTTTTGAGAATCGTCATTCGAAGATGACATTCTTTTCTTCAAGTCCTTCTGAGGTTGGTCTTGTTGTTGTGGCTATCATTCGAGGATGATAGACCATTTTGAGCTTATTGATTGAGGTCAGTTTGTCTCTTTTGCAAAGTCTGTCTGAGGTCAGTCTTTGTGTTTTTGGTTATCGACTAAGGCCGATATACCATTGCGTCTCCATTTGAGGATGGTTTTGTGTTAGATCCGAGGATCTTTTGAGAATCGTCATTCGAGGATGGCATTCTTTACTTCAAGTCCTTCTGAGGTTGGTATTGTTGTTGTGGCTATCATTCGAGGATGATATACCATTTTGAGTTTATTGATTGAGGTCAGTTTGTCTCTTTTGCAAATTCTGTCTGAGGTCAGTCTTTGTGTTTCTGGTTATCGACTGAGGCTGGTATACCATTGTGTTTCCATTCGAGGATGGTTTTGTGTTTGATCCGAAAATCACATTTTTGAGTTGTCATTCAAGAATGACATTCCTCCCAGCATATTTTATTACCCACAGAGTGCAAATTTTTCGGTTTATTCGAGTATTCAATCTCTTCATACCTTGAACATCTAAAAGCTGTTGCAATTATCCATTCAGATCTGCAGATGATTGAATAGGGGCAGCTGTAACACCCCAAAATTTGCCCTCTCATTTTCTTGCATAGCATTTAGCATATCCTTTCATACATTGCATTGCATTTAGATCACAATTGCATCATAAACATACATGAACGTACATCTCCATTTGAGCTTTCATAGGTTGCGACTGGCCTTTATTTCTTCATGCGGCACGTGCACAAGAATCTCAGAAGAAGCCAAAAGTTCTCGGTTGATTCAGAGGAGTTTAAGCAGAATATAGGTTTTATGGTGCAGTTTGCAAAAGTCGTAACTTATGCTCGGAAACTCATTTTGGCTTGAAACTTAAACGTTTAGACCGTTTCAGTATTCTCTACAACTTTTGTGTTCGGCTCGGAAGCCAATTCATCAAGGAAAATGGCGGGAATTATTTGTTTTTCGAAATTTCGGTTTCGCCGATTAACTATGCTAGCGGTATTCAAGAGTTTCTAACTTCTGATTGGGTCAACATATCTAAGAGATTCATATGCCAAAAGTTTTGTCTTGATATCCTTTCCAACTTTTGAGTTTTGGCCGAGAACTAATTCTTTGAAGAAGATCTCAGAATGTGCGAGTTTTTAGAGTCGACATAGTGAAAAACAGTGTTGAACCGGTGAGTTTTGACCACTAAAAAATTCATAACTCTTGGCTCGTTCATCAAATTGATGTCGTTCCAGTGCCTAAAATTCCATTTAGATGTTATCTTCATTATGTGAATTCTTTTTGGGTTAGGTCCGAGCAGAAGGATCCCGAAAATGCGAATTACCAGTAAGGTTCTTTGATGCAGTGCACTGTCTGTCAGATTTTGTAAAATTCATAACTCGGTCAATTTTCATCGGATTGCACCCGTTCTTGAAGCATTGGTTCACAAATGTTATCCTTTTCAAGTTCAAAGACAAATGCAAGTTTGAACGGTGCTCCAAAGACTGTCGTTTTGGTTTATATCACAAAATTGAAGTGTTGAACCGAAGAAAAAGGCTGAAAGTGGTTTCACGAGAAAATTCATATCTCCCTCGTCGTTTTTCCAGTTGAGCTTACATTTTAACACCAGTTCACTGACTCATAGATCTACAACTTTGATGACAAAGTTGAGTCTAGATTATGCTCCGAAGAGGTTGACCTCGTCACATTTTCGAGTAGCGGACACCTAATAAGCCGAAAAATCAACTTATTCAGTGATGTCTTGCAGCTTAAACGTATCGATCGCACTCGATTTTGATCCTATGACGTCTGTTCTTTTTGAGTTGCAACCGTGATTCAGAGGCAGACGATGTTTTGGAAGGCTCAGAGTCGAAATTTCTTGCCGAAGATATTGTTATTTTCACTTAAGCCGAAATTCTACCTTTTGCCTTTCATTTTACACTCCACTATATATTCTTTTGACCCACAATTTGTCTCATAACTTCAATCATAATTTACAAACACAAAAAAAACTCTTACAAACTCTCTCTAAAGGATCAAAGTTCATTCTCTCAACTCTTTCTCAAGAACACAACAACAACTTCATCAAGAACTCAATAACACAACAATTCCGATCAAGCTTCCGGTAGCCGAGCCGCCACAAACCACCACCTCCGGTCAACTTCAACACCGTGCAACCACCATCTTCCGCCGCCGGTAGCCACGCGGCCTCTCCCCCTATCCTCCGTTCACGATCACGTCGCACTTTCTTCAGATTCGCAATTTCTTCGTCGATTCTTCATTCGGTAAGCTTCTTAAACTTTAATTCGTGAATAATTGTTGCATTGTTTCTTGAATTGAATTTACAAGTTGAATTAATATTGTGGAGATTATGTACATTGATTCTTGATGTGGTTGTTGATTGATGCTTGACTAATTGATCCTAATAATTGTTGTTGTGCATAATTGGAAATGATTGTTAAAATTGACATAGAATAATCGGTGTATGTTAGGTGTTTGACAAAATTCTTAAGAGAGTTAATTATTGTGACTTGATATTGATTGAAGTGCTTGACTTTTAAATTCATGTTTGTTTCAATGTGCAAATTTGAAATAGGATAGGTTGAGGCTTAATTGTTGATGTTGTTCATGTGTCGCGTCTCGAGAATATGTTTTGGTCATAACTTCCTAATCGTAGCTCGTTTTCGCGAATGTGAATAGTGTAAATTGACTTTGTTGATTATTCCGGAGCCATTGGTAAGTTTTTTAGTCGATTTCGGACAATTTTTTCCGGCTATTTCGCTACTGCCAGCCGACGAAATCGGCCAAAAAGTATCACTTCCGAGCGGAATTTTCAAAAACCGATTGCATATTTGAATCCGTTGGCACGTTTGCAAGTTACCATGTGATTCTCGTTCAATTCCGAGTCGGTGATTTTTGACGCGTTTTTCCGTTTCAAGGCTTTTTAAGTTCGGTTTGGTACGTTTTTGATGCATTGGTCTTGTTTTGACTTGTACTTGGGTTTGTTGATCATTTGCTATTCATTTCATGTAAATTAGTTCGATTCCGGTTTGAGTTTGCATGTTGTTTATATTATTGCATAAGTGCTGCCCCGTTTTGAAACATAAATTTCAATGCATGTCCATGACTTGTATATTCATCTTTCTACTTGATTTTGAGTTGTGAGGCATAGGTGCAACTTTCAGTTGCACCTCTTTTGGGTTTTTAATGCGTTTGTTGAGTTCATGCAAGGTTCTCGCAAAGATCTTAACGACGGTCGTTTGGTTGGTATTCCACTTTATTTGTGGGATACCTTTGGATTCAAATGATATTTTGTGCCGTTGTTTTTGTTTCGATTATGGTGGATATTTACAAAGCAATTATGGAAGATAAGTATTTATTTTGCTTATGGATATTACAAGACCTTGCTTGAAGTTTTTTTGGATTTCTTTTATGTGAAGAATCGGTACTTCGATCAAGTAAGTAATTTCGACTTTCCACTTTTAATGCACCATTCTAGTTGTATGTGGCTTAGGATCATGTAACATAAGGTGCATATTGAGCCCTTCCACCTGAGGCACTGGATTTATTTGTGATTTCTGATGACATGTATCGATTTCGGAGCTTAGGGATTAGGTTACGGATTGTAGAATTCACTTCCTCTCGCTTTCCTTTAAAACACCGTTTTTGCCCGTTTCGTCGCAATTATTAAAAATAGTTTTAGGTGAGATAAATTCTGGAAATATTCATGAGTGATACTCATCCTCTTAATTAATTTGTCATATTTTTTGTTTCCAGGTTTGATTGGTTTTAGTAATTAATTTGGATTTTAGATCACAAGCTGTCCCAAAAGGAATGGTATTGAAATAAGAGACCAAAAACAATTTTTCCCCATAGGTGTGAGACCTATTTTTTTTGTGTGATTAACCACTGGAATTTATGACATTTTTATCCTCCTTAGGAATTTTTTTCATAATTTTTGGTGCCCTTTTTGATCCACTTTGTGGAATTGTTTTTCGGCAATCATGCATATTACCTTGACCATTAAGAAATTGTTTTGGCACTTTGGTACATAATTTTGTGAAATCCGTTTAAACCATGTAAGTTACTGAATTTATCATTCCATGGATTTAATTTCATAATTTTTCAAGCCATTTTGCTATTTTTCCATGTCACTTAGATTATAGGTCCAAATATGTGTTTATTTGCTCCATAACCTAGATATTAGAAAGGCATTCATGCCATTGGCTTTAGAGACTTGTTGGTAACTTTTAGGAGTTGATTATAGGTCATTTTTATGTCCTTAATTCCAGTTATAGGTCATTTTTTGAACCATGTTTCATTTGGTTTGTTTTGGTGTTTCAAAGTGCATACTTATGTGAACTAATTTTAACTTAAACTCATTTCTCTCCTCCTCTAATAGTTAACATGAATTATGTGGGAATCATTAATGCCTATCCATGCATTATAATTACATCTAATATCTTGTATGCTACTGGTCCATAATCATTTCATGCATATTCACATACCATTCATCTTTAACTTGCATCATTTGTGATCTTATGCGATGTTTGCTCATTTGTTCTCACATCTTGTTCTCATTGCTCCATATGCTTAAGTCATTACATATATGATTGTATATTCATTCATCCACATTCATAAGCATTCACTACTGACTTTGATGCTCATTTTATGTATTAATTCATGCTTGTAAGCCATACACATCCACACTTCATCCATAAGCCCTAACTTGCATTTAGGTGAACTTAGGTGAACTTTTTATACATAGTTTGACATAGTTTGATCTTGTGAGATATTCTAGCATACTTAGGGACCTATAGCATGTAGCTACTGACTTTAGAAGTCATGTAACCTTTAGGTTCCTTCACCTTTAGACTTAGGTCTTACTTTGAACCCTAGTTCCCTTCTAGGACGTTTATGGTACTTAATCGCTTTTATGCTTTGATTTTACTTTCAATATGCATTGGCATACTAACTTTTGTTTTGTAGGGGGGAAGATTGAGGTAAGCCTCACTTCATTCCTATCTCTTATGAATTATAAATGTGTTTGCCGTAGCACCTTGTGCTTTGCTTTTAGGCTTTCCCTTTCTTTAGAGACAACTTAACTTCCTTAGGAAGTAAGTTAGTTTCTAACTCTCTTTTCTTATTTTCCTTTTCTTTCTTAGGATTAGAATACCTCATTAACCATAGGACCACCATTTTAATAAATAACTTAGGGTTGTGTCTTAGTCCCCTTAGTTTTTCCCTTTTTCCGATTTGATTCTTCTTTCTCGTCTTCAAACAAAAGCCAAAAGTACTTAATAAATGCATGAAAGGATCCATTGTGTATAGCCTTATTACATGGGGCACTTGCATTCATTCCATCTTGGAGTGGTGTAAGCTTGTCTAGCATGATGTACAAGTCTTATCAAGGGGTTGTTTCACAAAGGAAAATTAAAAAGATACTTCTTCACAAAAGCTACAAAAACACTTAATAAAGTTCAACAAGCTAGTGAACTTAAACCCTAATCCTTGGAAACAAGTCTTGGATAGACATACGCAGTTCCAGCTATAAAAAACACAAACAAATAGTTTTCGCCTTAGTTAGGCGAACTACGTCGACTATGATCCTCATTTTCCAAATGAGGTACGTAGGCAGTGGGGTAGGGTCCATTCGAGCACATTCTTTATTTTCCATACATTTCCCCATTCTTTCTTTCCATTCTCTTTTCCAATTCCCTTTCTCCTTTTCCATTCCCATTCCAGTTCCAGTAGCAGTTTTATTCAGCAGCACTTTATTTTCTCACCCTTTGAAGCAAACAAGCAAGCGTGAATCCCGTCGGGTACGGCGGACGGTCTGGGGTGCTAATACCTTCCCAGGTCGTAACCGACTCCCGAACCCAGATCTTTGGTTCGCAGGACCTTGTCCTTTCCTTCTTCCTTAGGTTTTTGCAGCACTACCTTTCCCATTCTTTCGGGATAAAAATGCATGGCTGGCGACTCTACCTTTTCCGTGCCACTTTCACGTTTGTACTAGGACGAAATCTCGGGAGCCACAATCATCTATAGTAACATGTCTTTAGTTCAATATATAACGACTCACCTTCAAACATCAATTCATATTATTTAAGTTGTTTCTAGCAACATTTTCGTACCTCGAAAAATATGATCCTCGCGATGGACGCGAAAAGAACAACAGAGTCTCCACCTAATTCTATTTTATTCTAACTAAAGAAAAAGGAGATATAGATACAACCTAAATAGGATAAGGAATGGTCAACGAAACCACTAATCTAAGTTCGGGAGTCAGTTACGTAAGAGGAATGTATGAAGCACCCCTCACGTCCATTGTACTCAACGGGAACCTCTTAGTCTAATTTGCGCCTAAATGTTAATTTATATTATTGTCTTCTTTTAATGATTAAGGTTTGTTAAGATCGCTTATTAAAGGGAAAAGAAAATACTTTTTATTATTATTTGTTATGGAGAAAAGGTTAAAAAAAATTATTAGTGTGCTCGCGAAGGATTAAAATCCCCGTTTCTATGTATTCCCTTGTGCAATGGGAAAGTCAGAGCTTCGTAGTTTGTGCAACTACGATTTGTTGGTGTTTTTTTAATGAACGATTATTTAAACCACTTTCTAACTGTTAAGCGTTGGCTTACCTGCGAGATAGAAAGAGCTTAAATAATGTTCATTTAGAAAGGTTTGATCTTGTTTAGTATTTTAAAAATGAAAGGGAAAATGAATCACGTCCCATGGGGTTGGCCTCAGTAATGATCCACTCAAGAACCCGTGGAATGCTAGACTCCAGAATTCAGTTCTTTCATTATTTGATATGTAATAATTAAGTGTATTTTAAATACGAAAGAGCGAATGGATCACGTCCCATGGGGCTGGCCTCAGGAATGATCCCTTCAAGAACTATATGGAATGCTAGACTCCAGAGTTCAGTTTCTTTGTATTTTATTCTTTTGTTATAAAAAATAACTTGAATGCTTGTTGATCGTACCTGGAGATCAGGATCCGATACGGCTGGCCTCGAGCGCTGTTGAAGGACGGTTGATGAGGAGAGGAAGGGGTGTACCTGCAAGGCACTCCGATGCTGAAGTAAGATACTGAGCAAAGAGTGAGCAAGTACAAGAATTAAGGTCAGAGAATTTTATACCTGACCCTCCCAAATGAGAGGGTTTATATACTGGGCTAAGTGGAAGATTATTGGTCTGCATTGTTGGGCGCGGATCGTGGAATCCGTAAAGATAGGTAACGGTCAAAACTAGCTGTTGAAAGACTTCGTCATGGTCAATATAACTTTTGGTCGGCAGAGATCATGATTCTCAATATTGCTCGACGTCGAGCGTTCTGCAGAGCCGATTTTCCTGGCCCAATTCTGGGAATTGGGCCTGCCCAGAACAGGAGCCCCCCAAGTCGTTGCTCGTGCGGAGGAGCGGCGACTTAGTAATGGTTTCGTGCTCAAGGGTATGCAGTGCGCGGGCCAGGAAGCTATCGTTGACGATCATCGGTATGCGAGCAGTCGTTACGTCGCTCGACGAGAGGGATATGAAACGAAACGTTGGCGTATTTAGGAATTCGCGCCTATTCAATGCTCTGACGGCTAGCCTAGGTGTAACACCCCAAAATTTGCCCTCTTATTTATCATCAACCTCGAGCGATTCACGCTTCATTCTTGCATCATTCCGCATATCATCGCATCGCATTTGAAAAAAAATAATAAATAAGTCACTCATCGTCCTTTGCATGAGGTGTGTGGTCGATCGAGGCTTGGCAAACATTGGAGTTCGAGAGAAAATGATGTACCAAAAATAATCCACACCACTTTCAAGCTAACCCATTAAAAAGGAAGAATTCACCACTTTCCTCCCCTTTTCTTTCCGCTTTTCCTTCCACTTTCTTTCCACACTTCCTTTCATTCTTTCCATCTCATTTTTCCACTTCAATTCCACTCCATTTCCCTTGGAAACTTCCACCACCTTCCACCATCTTCTAGAGTGTTCCAAGGAATATTCCAAGGAATATTCCAAGGAATATTCCCTTTTCCAACCCTAACCCTAACTAACTTCCAAACCTAACTTTGGATCCCAAACCTAATTTTTGGGCCCCAAACCCAAACCTAACTCCTAGCCTAATCTCTATATAACCATTAATCACTTCATTGAAAAGGGTTCCCACAATTCCAAATTTTTCACTTTTTTCATAATCACTTTTTCTCTCTCACTTTTCCTCCATTTTCCCTCCTTTCACCAAAGCTTCTTTGAATAAGCTCTTCAAGTTTCACATTGAAACTTGAAGATCTTGAAGCTTAAGCCTCCAACCTCCATTAATTGTGGATCGTAGAAGAAGAAGCTAGTGATTTTGTTGAAGATTTCGGCTTATCGGAAGTGTGCAAAGGTTCAAGCATCAAGAACGCATTTATTTTGCGGTTTCTCGGTTTTCACGGTTTTCTCTTCGATCAAGCTCCGATTCTTGCAACAATTACCGAAGCACTCCTCCGCTTCGTAGGTTGGTGATCTTAATCACTTCTTCTTTAAGTTATTCTCTTCATCTCGCCACTTTTGGCATTCTTTAAGTGTTTTTTTTGCTTTGTTTAAAATCAATTCCGTTTCGATTATGTTTGTTTGTGATTTGTGATTTTTGTTGCTTTAGGATTTAAGGTGTTAATAGATATAGGTGCTAGCATGTGTAAATAAGCTCAAAATAAGTAGAAATTAGTGTTAGCATGATTAGGTGGGGTTTAGGATTATTTAGAAGGAAGATTGTGGCCAAAAGCACTTATTTCAAAAGCATTTTTCACTTTTTGTTCAGTGTTAACCGGTTAACGCATTTGGTTAACCGGTTAACGCATGCGTTTTTGGCCAAAATGCTGTATTTTTTGCCCGTTAACGGGTTAACCTATATGGTTAACCGGTTAACGCTGTTGAATTTTGGATTCTTAGCTTAGTTGAGTGCTCAATCTTGCTTCCTAGTGCCTTTAATGTTCATACATGTTTAGGTAGTGATTTTAGGGAATTTTTGGATCCATTTCCAGTAGCTAGTTCCCCCATTTCGAGTCGTTTCGACACGATTCCGTTCATGTCGCGTGTTATGCATTTTTGTGTTTATTTGTGCATATCTTGGTTTCTTGCATGTTGTTACCATGTTTGTGCATTATTTGACACATAATAATCATGTTGCATTCTGTTTTACATGTTTGCATTGCATTAAATCATTTTGCATTTCATTGTATCATTATGTTGATGTATGTTGCATTTTGCATAATCATGTATGTATGTGCATTTGGTAGAATTTGTTGCATCACTTTTATCCATTTAATTCTGAATTTTGCATTGAGTTTAGTGTGTTTGTTGAATCATATATTGCATGTTCATAATCAATAATCACCATGTTCAAATGCCATGTTCATATGCATGTTTATGTGTTACATTTTTGCCTTACTTGTTGCATAATTAACCATGTGGTGTATTCTTGCATAATCATCAAAAATGTTCATGTTCTTGCATTTTTATATGTTGATCTATGTTCAAATGTGTGTTCATGATGTGTTTAGTGCATTTTTAATTGAGTTTGTGCATTAAAAAATGAAAATAATCAATTCTGAATTTTGCATTTCATAGCTGTTTTTGTATATAGCTGCTGTAAAATTTGTTTGTTGTGTGCATGCTGCATTTGACCTTTTACACCTACTTTTTCATGTTGCATGCGGGCTGTAAAAAGCTGGTGGGTGTTAGGCTTAGTTTCATAGCTATTTGTGTATTAGGGGCTGTAATAGGTGCTGTATTTTTGTCCTAGCTTTTTCTAGTTCCTTTAGGATTTAAATAGAGTCTAGTTTAGGTCCAAGTTTAATTAGGATTTAATTAATGTGTGTTTGCCTTATTCTTTTTAATAAAAATGTGCATTAACACTTGTTTTGTAGTGGGGAAGATTGAGGTAAGTTTACTCCACTTTATCCTTTATTTTTTATGCATTTCTTTTAGGCTTTTTAATTCATTTTTCCTTCCATGTTTGTGATTGGTAGGATTCCCCATTGTTAGGACCAACTTATCTTCCTTAGGAAGTAAGTTGCATCCTTTTTCCTTTGTTTCTTTTCCTTCCTCCTTAGGATTAGAAACCTCACTAACCTTTAGGATCTCCGTGATATTGAATAAACAACTTAGGGTTGTGTCTTAGTCCCCCTTAGTTTTTGTCCCTTTTCCCATTTGAGTCATTCTTTCTCATCTCAAAAGAAAAACAATAAAACATTTAATAAAAACCGAACAATCTTGTACGACACGAGACTTTGTTGCGGAGTGTTTATACGCGTCCTGTTTCGGGGCGAGGTATAAATACTTCCCGCGATGGATAGGTCTTAGTACAAGACCGTTCACAAACAAATTCAAAACATTTCTTCTAAAAAACAACAAACCAAGAAGTCACGTCTTCTTTCTCATCTCATACTCTTCATGACTTGTCTCGACAGTTCAAACAGCGATACGGTAAACACCCTCGTGTCAGAGCCGGTAACACCTGAGCTAGAGCTATGGCAACGTCATCCTAAAAAACACAAATCAATCAGTTCCCGCCTAGGTTAGGCGAACTACGTCGACTCTGATCCTCATTATCCCGATGAGGTACGTAGGCAGCGGGGTAGGGCCCGTTCGAGCACATTCTTTATTTTCCCTACATTTCCCCCTTTCTTTTCATTCTCATTTCAGCTCATTTCTCGTTTTCCATTCCCTTTATTTCAGTAGCGGTCTTATTCAGCAGCATTCGTATTTTCTCACCCTTTGAAACAAACCAAGCAAGCGTGGATCCCGTCGGGTACGACGGACGATCTGGGGTGCTAATACCTTCCCAGGTCGTAACCGACTCCCGAACCCCGATCTTTGGTTCGCAAGGCCTCGTCCTTTTCCTTCTTCCTCAGGTTTGTGCAACATTACCTTTCCCATTCATTCGGGATAAAAATGTCTGGCTGGCGACTCTACCTTTCCGCGCCACTTTCGCGTTTGTACTAGGATGAAAATCCCGGGAGCGACAGCTGGCGACTCTGCTGGGGACCAACCTGATTCTTCCGGTTTCCCTTGTAGAGTCAATCCTAGCGCCTGTTTGGTTTTGTTTCTTTGGGTGTTTACCTGTTTGTTGCTGTGTGCTTTAGTTTAGCTTTACTGTTTATTTACAGTTTTTACTTTACAGCTTTACTTTACAGCATTTATTTACCGCTTTCAGTATTTTATTTTCCATGCATCATATTATACTGGACTGTCTGGCTGTGCTGGTTTTCATTTTTTCTGTGGGTGGGAGTTACTGTGAGATAAGCCAAATACCCGGCTTGAGTGCACCATAGGATTAGCGTGGACAGACATTGTACTCTTATGGTATCTCACCATGATGGGTGGCGATGTGTTCCACACCCAGATTGCGACCGTCTTGGAACTATTCTGTGTGGGGATTACCTCACTTCAGGGTACGACCTTGATAGTTATGTGCATCTGGTGACCGATCTTCGAGGACCTTAATGGGAACACCCCTCTCCAGTGATGACAGTGGCAGACCACATTTGTTGGCAAACCCACTCGCATCCGAGGGTCCATTGGGAACTCGCATAGGATGGCCTGGTTCTCTCATAGGAATTCAGTTAAAGCAAACTGTTCGTATGACGATAGTATTGTACCCTTCGGGATGAATGTACTATTGTTTCTCGATTCAGTGCTTGAAGCTGGAGAACTTATGAGGGATGCTTGTTTTTCCGGACTCAACTGAGACCTCCCTGAGTAGTACATAATGCCAAACCGATTCCCTGATCTGGTCATGAGCCATTTCTCGGAGATGGTGAACGTATTATTGCTATTCGGCTTTGAGAGTCCGTGATGTTGACCCGAGTAGCAATACCCGTGAGATTGGGAGGGGTTTACAGGTTTGCAGGAACCCTGGTACCTTCAGCATACCCACTTTGCCTTTGATTCAGTTTTGTGATCTGGATTTCTGTTCTTAAGTTATGAACCCCGGATCAGAGGGATGATTATTGTGATATCTGGATTTTGAGACCATGCACCGACACCAACATCAGATCATTGATCACATGCCTATTGCATACATGACATCATATCATTTCTGCACACATGTTCAGTTATTTCCGAGGATCGCATATCTGAATCATGCTGTTAGATTTTTCTGTGTCAAAACTTGAATCAAAGCAGATAGATTCCTCAGAAATAACTGAACATGGCATTTGCATACATCCTTGCATTCTTGACAGGTGTTCAGAGACAAATTCTTTTCCTGGTCTGATTTCTCATCAGAATGGACAACTTGAATCACAGTCATCAAAGTATGTATCTGAAGCAACTCCGGGCGGAGGTAACTGAAAGGAAGACCCAGCTGAGGCCATTCAAGGCAGAAGTATAAGCTTTATTTCGGAATCAGAAACTATTGAAAGAGGAAGTCAACCAGATGAAGGCTCAGATGAGTTTGGTTATGGAAATTTTGAACGAAGCTATTTTCATCCCTATTGAGGGGAACTACGCTGCTCTGATTCTCCATTGGTCAATGGAGATACGTAGGCAGGAGATCGTGCAAGATCTTTCCGAGCAACCTTATTTATCAACTTCATTTATCAACTTCTTCCCTTCAGATGTCGTTTGTCGGCATCCAATTTCAGTTTCCCAAGAGAGTCCACAGGGTCAGCAACAACAGGTACAGAGACCGTTCCAAGAAAGAACAAGAGCGAGAAACCGCAGACTCGACCCCGTCCCATGCCCATATGCTGTATTGCTTCCAGAGCTGCTAAAGTTGAACCTGGTCGAGCTTCGTACCATGAGACCTCCCGCTCCTGACAATCTACCTCCGAATTTTGATGCTAACGCCAGGTGCGAATTCCATTCAGGTGCCCAGGGGCACAGTATTGAGAAATGTTGGGCCTTTCAGAACAAGGTACAGGACCTAGTTGACTCCAAGGCGATCAATTTCGCTCCTCTCCCAAATGTACTCCATAATCCGATGCCTAGTCATAATGGAACCGGTGTTGCGGTTATTCTACCAGATGGTTCACGTTAAGCTGAAGTCTTCGAGCTGATCACCCAGGACGCCAGGGTATTCATGAAGCAAATAAAGCCAGCAGTATTCAAATACTCTCAGTGATGGCATGTATGAGATTGCCTTTCTTCATTGTTCGTTTTTCATCCCTATTGAGGGGAACTACGTCGCTCTGATTCTTCATTGGTCATCAGTCAATGGAGATACGTAGGCAGAAGATCGTCAGGTCTTTCCGAGCAAACTTTTGGGGCAACTTTACTCCCCAGCTTCACTTTTTCCTTCAGATGTCTTGTGTCAGAGTCAGTATAGCTAGAAGAGGAAGTGTTACTGCCATGGTTGAGCATGCAACTGCAAATCGAAGATCACAAGTCTGTGAAAAGAGCTATTGATCGTCGAAAGTATCCAAGACTGACAGGTCCAGACGGAGCCAAGCCTCCTCAACTATGGCAATATTCAGTTTCTGTACTACATTTCCATTTGTAGTTTCTTTTATGTGCTAAACATTTGTCAATATATGAAATTTGTTTGCTTTTGAATGTCAGAAATAATAAAACTCACATGTTTTTCTTGAAGTAAATTCATTTGCATTCCCTTATAATTTTGCATATGTATATCGCAATACCAATTGTCATGCTTAAATTCTATGAGGGAGAATGACGAAACGAAAACGCAATATCTCTGAATTGTGTGCTCTCAAGTAAGACCCTGTTGACGATGTACAGGCATTGTTTCAAATCCTAAACACTGGAGATATAAGGAAGATAAACCCTTGCTAACCCCTTCGAGCCTTGAAGTAGGAGTTTCTTTTCACATAAAAAAAACCCTCACATGTAATCCAGGGGCAGGGTAGTCATCAGCTAGTCAGACCAAGCGTTCAAACTTTCATAAAGGAGTGTATTTGAAGATCCATTGCATTCTACTATGCTAATCAAGAGGTCCAAAGACCCGAAACCACAATGGTTATCCTTCGTCGACCACAAAATGAGGCAGTCACAACCCTCGTGAAGCAATCAAGACAACAATGTCACGCGACTTGTTCAAAATGCAAAAAAAAAGAAAAAAGAAAAGAAAAGGCCCGCTAAGTCGAAACTTGAAAACAAGCGACTTAGGCAAAAGTTAGGGCATCCCGCTGGACTTCACAATCAAAGATTCACAAGAATCAGTCCAGGCAAAAGTTAGGGATAAGCAAAATAATGCAAAAGCGAAAGACAGAAAGGATTACACAAGAAAGATCCTCAAATAAGAACAAAGTCGTGTGGCATAAACACAAAAGATAGAGGAGTGACTGACTCTCAACAATAATTTGATTGGTGCTTGAACGGATAGCAGCAATGGTTCCTCAATCAACGCGAAACCCTTATGAAAGGTGAATGCTTGTGAAAACTGGCTGAACATAGGAATGGAGAACATCACGAAGAGTGGGTGGGCACAAATAAATTTCGAGCCTTTATCCTTTGTTCTATAACCGTGAACCAGGCCACGATACAACCCTTAAAAGTCCTAACTGAAACAGGGTTAAATTGAGAGCGTACTACCACGAGACCGCGTTCCTGACTCCTATGAGTTGTGCTAAAAGACATTTATTGGTATTGCATGTACATACTTTCATTCAAATAAAGGTCGTATCTTAACTAGTGATTCGCTCACAAAAGTTAACGATCCATTTTCAAAATTTCAAGATTAACATGTTTGTTGAATTAGGATTTTCATTCTAAGAATAAACATTTTCTCACTTGCATACATTTGTTGAGCATCATAAATGGTTCACATACGGAAATTCAATCCAGAAGCTCAAGCTTGCCAGGTTGAGGAGTCTAAAACTTCTGAAAGACTGTCACGTCAAGGTGCACTTATCCGAATAAAGCTTCATTGAGCAGAGATTTCCCCAATTAGTCATGGTAAGAGCCAGTTAATCCGGGGCAGTCACGTCGAGCAATCTCTTCAAAATTAAAGTACTGGGCCAATCTGGGGCAGTTATGTTGAGCAATCCCTTCAAATTTCAGTCAAACTGGGGCAATCACTCCGAGATTCAAATCTCTCCAAGAGCGAAGATTAGTCAGTCAAGAGCAAAACTATTCAAGTACTCATCCTGGGGCAGGCCACCCTAATAGTACGAGAATTCATTCTTTCCCGAAGACAGACGATCAGAAGCATTTACCCGGAGTCTAGAATACCGTGGTTACTTGTCAAGTCAACTATCTCGTTCAGCACTTCTGACAGATACAAATTCATCCACATTGGCAATGGTTACCTCCTCAGCGAGGTCATCACATTGATTCATGCAGTCGTTACAATACCTAAGAGTTTAAAGACGCCAAGTCTTTTTGTAAAATCCTCTTAAAGGTAAAATCCATGCAGAAGCAACTAATCCCCAGCACGAGACAACTTGAAATCTTTCCTCCTCAGCAGGACGTGTCTCGGTGTTGTCATCACCAACAGGTCTAAGGCAATTCCTATTCCCCTAGAAGATTTCAGATAAATCATTCTCCTCCCCAGCAGATCCATAAGAGTGGATATTCCTCAATAGTCCGAGTATCCCCGGGCACGGCCCTCAAATCTAAAAGTCCAATTTATTTTTGGCAAAGGTGATAATTCGGGACAGATGAATTATTCACGCTCCTCTCCAAACAGAGATGTCATCCCCACAGGGCTACTTGATATTGAATTCGCGATCATTGTGTTTCCCCACAGAGTCAACAGAGACTTATCACTTCCGCGTCAGGAATTTCTTTTACAGTCACCAGTTCATCAACAATACTCAAGACATAATATCCCCAGTGTCATGGGGCAATATACCGTGCAATTCCAATTGCAAAGTCCAGCCGCAGACTGGCCAAAGTCCATCTTCGGGTGGCAAATTTCAAAGTCCAGCCGCAGACTGGCCAAAGTCCATCTTCGGGTGGCAAGCTTCAAAGTCCAGCCGCAGACTGGCCAAAGTCCATCTTCGGGTGGCAAGCTTCAAAGTCCAGCCGCAGACTGGCCAAAGTCCATCTTCGGGTGGCAAGCAAAAGTCCAGCCGCAGACTGGCCAAAGTCCATCTTCGGGTGGCAAATCTCTAAAGTCCCCCGCAGTGGGCAAAAGTCTCCCGTAGTGAGCAAAAGTCTCCCGTAGTGAGCAAAAGTCTCCCGTAGTGAGCAAAAGTCCCCCGTAGTGGGCAAAAGTCTCCCGTAGTGAGCAAAAGTCTCCCGTAGTGAGCAAAAGTCTCCCGTAGTGAGCAAAAGTCTCCCGTAGTGAGCAAAAGTCTCCCGTAGTGAGCAAAAGTCTCCCGTAGTGAGCAAAAGTCCAGCCGTAGACTGGCCAAAGTCCATCTTCGGGTGGCAAATCTCTAAAGTCCCCCGCAGTGGGCAAAAGTCTCCCGTAGTGAGCAAAAGTCTCCCGTAGTGAGCAAAAGTCTCCCGTAGTGAGCAAAAGTCCCCCGTAGTGGGCAAAAGTCTCCCGTAGTGAGCAAAAGTCTCCCGTAGTGAGCAAAAGTCTCCCGTAGTGAGCAAAAGTCTCCCGTAGTGGGCAAAAGTCTCCCGTAGTGAGCAAAAGTCTCCCGTAGTGAGCAAAAGGTCCACCCGCAGTGTGGCAAATCTCAAAAGTCTCCCGTAGTGAGCAAAAGTCTCCCGTAGTGAGCAAAAGGTCCACCCGCAGTGTGGCAAATCTCAAAAGTCTCCCGTAGTGAGCAAAAGTCCAGCCGCAGACTGGCCAAAGTCCATCTTCGGGTGGCAAGTTCCAAAAAGTCCACCCGCAGCGTGGCAAGTTTCAAAAGTCCACCCACAGTGTGGCAAACCTTTAAAGTCCACCCGCAGTGTGGCACAGTGTTTTAAAGTCCAGCCGCAGACTGGCCAAAGTCCATCCTCAGGGTGGCATCATATCAAAAGTCCACCCGCAGTGTGGCAACTCTTTAAAGTCCACCCGCAGTGTGGCAACTCTTTAAAGTCCACCCGTAGTGTGGCAAAGTATTTTGAAGTCCAACCGCAGATTGGCGAAAGTCCATCCTCAGGGTGGCATCATTCCCAAAGTCCACCCGAAGCGTGGCAATTTCCAAAGTCCACCCGCAGCGTGGCAATTTCCAAAGTCCACCCGTAGCGTGACAAATCAACAATCTCCCAGTGATATTCCAAAAACATTCACCAATTCGCTACTCTTCATGTCCGAGTTCTCCACAAGCAGAGTTTAGATGGTTGGGTTTATTTCCCTGTTCTCTTCCACCGAGTGCAAATTTTCGGGTTGTTCTAGTATTCAATCCCTGCATACTTCAAATGTCTGAAAGCAGCTGCTGTCATCCATTCAAGTCTACAGTGATTGAATAGGGGCAGCTGTAACACCCCAAAATTTGCCCTCTTATTTATCATCAACCTCGAGCGATTCACGCTTCATTCTTGCATCATTCCGCATATCATCGCATCGCATTTGAAAAAAAATAATAAATAAGTCACTCATCGTCCTTTGCATGAGGTGTGTGGTCGATCGAGGCTTGGCAAACATTGGAGTTCGAGAGAAAATGATGTACCAAAAATAATCCACACCACTTTCAAGCTAACCCATTAAAAAGGAAGAATTCACCACTTTCCTCCCCTTTTCTTTCCGCTTTTCCTTCCACTTTCTTTCCACACTTCCTTTCATTCTTTCCATCTCATTTTTCCACTTCAATTCCACTCCATTTCCCTTGGAAACTTCCACCACCTTCCACCATCTTCTAGAGTGTTCCAAGGAATATTCCAAGGAATATTCCAAGGAATATTCCCTTTTCCAACCCTAACCCTAACTAACTTCCAAACCTAACTTTGGATCCCAAACCTAATTTTTGGGCCCCAAACCCAAACCTAACTCCTAGCCTAATCTCTATATAACCATTAATCACTTCATTGAAAAGGGTTCCCACAATTCCAAATTTTTCACTTTTTTCATAATCACTTTTTCTCTCTCACTTTTCCTCCATTTTCCCTCCTTTCACCAAAGCTTCTTTGAATAAGCTCTTCAAGTTTCACATTGAAACTTGAAGATCTTGAAGCTTAAGCCTCCAACCTCCATTAATTGTGGATCGTAGAAGAAGAAGCTAGTGATTTTGTTGAAGATTTCGGCTTATCGGAAGTGTGCAAAGGTTCAAGCATCAAGAACGCATTTATTTTGCGGTTTCTCGGTTTTCACGGTTTTCTCTTCGATCAAGCTCCGATTCTTGCAACAATTACCGAAGCACTCCTCCGCTTCGTAGGTTGGTGATCTTAATCACTTCTTCTTTAAGTTATTCTCTTCATCTCGCCACTTTTGGCATTCTTTAAGTGTTTTTTTTGCTTTGTTTAAAATCAATTCCGTTTCGATTATGTTTGTTTGTGATTTGTGATTTTTGTTGCTTTAGGATTTAAGGTGTTAATAGATATAGGTGCTAGCATGTGTAAATAAGCTCAAAATAAGTAGAAATTAGTGTTAGCATGATTAGGTGGGGTTTAGGATTATTTAGAAGGAAGATTGTGGCCAAAAGCACTTATTTCAAAAGCATTTTTCACTTTTTGTTCAGTGTTAACCGGTTAACGCATTTGGTTAACCGGTTAACGCATGCGTTTTTGGCCAAAATGCTGTATTTTTTGCCCGTTAACGGGTTAACCTATATGGTTAACCGGTTAACGCTGTTGAATTTTGGATTCTTAGCTTAGTTGAGTGCTCAATCTTGCTTCCTAGTGCCTTTAATGTTCATACATGTTTAGGTAGTGATTTTAGGGAATTTTTGGATCCATTTCCAGTAGCTAGTTCCCCCATTTCGAGTCGTTTCGACACGATTCCGTTCATGTCGCGTGTTATGCATTTTTGTGTTTATTTGTGCATATCTTGGTTTCTTGCATGTTGTTACCATGTTTGTGCATTATTTGACACATAATAATCATGTTGCATTCTGTTTTACATGTTTGCATTGCATTAAATCATTTTGCATTTCATTGTATCATTATGTTGATGTATGTTGCATTTTGCATAATCATGTATGTATGTGCATTTGGTAGAATTTGTTGCATCACTTTTATCCATTTAATTCTGAATTTTGCATTGAGTTTAGTGTGTTTGTTGAATCATATATTGCATGTTCATAATCAATAATCACCATGTTCAAATGCCATGTTCATATGCATGTTTATGTGTTACATTTTTGCCTTACTTGTTGCATAATTAACCATGTGGTGTATTCTTGCATAATCATCAAAAATGTTCATGTTCTTGCATTTTTATATGTTGATCTATGTTCAAATGTGTGTTCATGATGTGTTTAGTGCATTTTTAATTGAGTTTGTGCATTAAAAAATGAAAATAATCAATTCTGAATTTTGCATTTCATAGCTGTTTTTGTATATAGCTGCTGTAAAATTTGTTTGTTGTGTGCATGCTGCATTTGACCTTTTACACCTACTTTTTCATGTTGCATGCGGGCTGTAAAAAGCTGGTGGGTGTTAGGCTTAGTTTCATAGCTATTTGTGTATTAGGGGCTGTAATAGGTGCTGTATTTTTGTCCTAGCTTTTTCTAGTTCCTTTAGGATTTAAATAGAGTCTAGTTTAGGTCCAAGTTTAATTAGGATTTAATTAATGTGTGTTTGCCTTATTCTTTTTAATAAAAATGTGCATTAACACTTGTTTTGTAGTGGGGAAGATTGAGGTAAGTTTACTCCACTTTATCCTTTATTTTTTATGCATTTCTTTTAGGCTTTTTAATTCATTTTTCCTTCCATGTTTGTGATTGGTAGGATTCCCCATTGTTAGGACCAACTTATCTTCCTTAGGAAGTAAGTTGCATCCTTTTTCCTTTGTTTCTTTTCCTTCCTCCTTAGGATTAGAAACCTCACTAACCTTTAGGATCTCCGTGATATTGAATAAACAACTTAGGGTTGTGTCTTAGTCCCCCTTAGTTTTTGTCCCTTTTCCCATTTGAGTCATTCTTTCTCATCTCAAAAGAAAAACAATAAAACATTTAATAAAAACCGAACAATCTTGTACGACACGAGACTTTGTTGCGGAGTGTTTATACGCGTCCTGTTTCGGGGCGAGGTATAAATACTTCCCGCGATGGATAGGTCTTAGTACAAGACCGTTCACAAACAAATTCAAAACATTTCTTCTAAAAAACAACAAACCAAGAAGTCACGTCTTCTTTCTCATCTCATACTCTTCATGACTTGTCTCGACAGTTCAAACAGCGATACGGTAAACACCCTCGTGTCAGAGCCGGTAACACCTGAGCTAGAGCTATGGCAACGTCATCCTAAAAAACACAAATCAATCAGTTCCCGCCTAGGTTAGGCGAACTACGTCGACTCTGATCCTCATTATCCCGATGAGGTACGTAGGCAGCGGGGTAGGGCCCGTTCGAGCACATTCTTTATTTTCCCTACATTTCCCCCTTTCTTTTCATTCTCATTTCAGCTCATTTCTCGTTTTCCATTCCCTTTATTTCAGTAGCGGTCTTATTCAGCAGCATTCGTATTTTCTCACCCTTTGAAACAAACCAAGCAAGCGTGGATCCCGTCGGGTACGACGGACGATCTGGGGTGCTAATACCTTCCCAGGTCGTAACCGACTCCCGAACCCCGATCTTTGGTTCGCAAGGCCTCGTCCTTTTCCTTCTTCCTCAGGTTTGTGCAACATTACCTTTCCCATTCATTCGGGATAAAAATGTCTGGCTGGCGACTCTACCTTTCCGCGCCACTTTCGCGTTTGTACTAGGATGAAAATCCCGGGAGCGACACTAGGGGCTAGCGCGTAGGTCATCATTAGCTAGGGGTAGGGGTCACGCGTATCTGCACGTGTTCCATTCCCTATAAATAGGATCCCAAGGCTTTATTTTAAGCTTTTTCGTTTCATCTTCTTCTCCACTGCGCTGCCCGTCTATCAGCCGCTATTCTCAGTCGTCAACCACCGCTTCCAACTGTCGACCACCGTTTCCAGAGTTACTTTCTTCTACAAATGGCTTCCCAAGCTCAAGGTAAGGCTTTTATTCATGTTTATACTAGTCATAGGCTTGATATCTTAGAAATGCATGTGGTTTAGGGTAGATTTTCCGGTAGTTTTAGGTTTAAACCAGTAGGTAGGAGATTTTCTGCCACCGTTGTTCGTCGACTGCGGAACCTAGTTCGTGGTCGACGCATGTCTTGGTCGACTTTGACTTGGGACCCGGTAGGTGTCTAGGTTTAGATTCCCTTATCTCTGAGGTTGGGCGTTATCCATCGCCTTGAGCGGTGGTTAACCGGGGGCTATGGCTCGGGACCTTGTTCCTGGGTCGACGTGCGCCTTTTCACTTGTCGAGCGGTGGAAGGGTGGATTTTATATTCTCAATCGAATTCACTGACGCCCTTCCTCTACTTTTCAGGTGAAAACTCACCCATGGACCCGCTTGATGTCTCCTCGGAAGAAACATCCTCGGAGGACTCTGGTTCTTCCGCATCGGTTCCCTCCGACTATGGGAGTTCGTCAGGAGAATATAACGCGAGCACAATGGAGGAGGGAGCTTCTGGAGAGACGACAGATTCACCTCGCTGCCCTGAAGACATAAGGACCTCGCCTGAGGAATGGGTAGTGGAGGACCTGCTCGATAAAGTATCTTCGTTTTTGAGGCCTCGCGCGGAGCCACTGCTCGCTGTTGGTGACCCTGAGGATTGGGACGTCACTTGCCCAGGGGATGACGACCGTATCTTCTCGGATTTTGGCGGTCGAAAATTTTCGATGTATGAGTACGCAACTTCGGTTCTGAGGGTAACTTTGCCCTTCAGCGACCTGGTTTACGATGTGCTCGGGCATCTGGGTGTTGCCCCGTCCCAGCTACACCCCAACTCCTATGCATTTTTTAAGGCGTTTGAGGTAACGTGCGCCCATCTGGGTGTTGGAGCCACGCTTCCTCTGTTCTTTCGTTTGTTTTTGCTGCAGCGTCAAGTCGGGCGGGGGATTGACCGAAAGGGATTCGTCTCCTTTAAGCAGCGGACCAAGATCTTTAAGGCTCACTTAGAGTCTATCTGGGCTTTCAAGACGAATTATTTTTTGATAAAACCTACGAGCGCGGAAGCTGTGAGGGCGCTAAGTTTCTTGGGGATAGACACTGACGAGAACGACAAGCCCAAGCTTGACGATCAAGGACAGGTGATTCCGAGGAGGCTTTGGCTATTTCCCTTCTCCTGGAGCTACACTCACTACGAGCGACCGGTTAGCGAGTTTGTCCAGGTGGGGGACTCTTTGAACGAGGATGATGCGGCCAGCTTCAAGGCCTTTAGGAAATTGATAGCCTCGTTTACCCCGACTCCTTTGCTGGACGGAGAAGGGAAAATAATGTTGGATCAGGACGGGGGGAAGTTGTGGAGCGTCCTCTGATTGACGTCACAGACTTGCTGGCGTGTAATACCGGGCAAGAAGTGTCCGAGTTTTTTGGTATCTGTTTTTATTTCTGCTTGTTATTATGTCTTGATAATATTCTGTCGTCCGTGACTAATCTAACTTTATTTTTTCTTTCTTTTTTCAGGCTCCCTGTCGAACCCTCTTGACAAGATTCAAGAGCGTCTGCGTCAACAGCAGAAGAAGAGGTCACGGGTCGTTCAGACTAAGCTGACTGAGACGAGCGGCTCTAGGTCGGGTCCTCTGGTCCAGGGTTCTCCGAGCGCTTCCATCGGTTCCCTAATGAAAAAGCACAAGTCTGCAGCGACCGTAGACTTGACGGCCAACGCTCCCCCAAACCGAAGCATGTGTTGCCGCCTTGCTTTGTGAAGCGGAACTTCTTTGAAGGGACGAGCATGGAGGTTGACCGTGCGGACTCCCTGTTTCTCGAGGCGATGGATCGTCCTGCCCGACGGTTGTCTCTGGCCCAGGACGCGAGTGCTGTCATGCGGGTCTTGTCTATGGCTTGGTTGACGGCTGAGGGAAACCCCGGGCAAGAAAGGGAGGTAGAGAAGCTGAAGGAGCTGTTGGCTGCAGCCGAGAAGAAACTGATGGCGGCCACTAAAGAAGCCACTGCCACTGCCAAAAAGTTGATCGAGCGGGGGAACATCATTGCCAAGCTGGAGGTTGACAATAGGAGGGCTCTAGAGCAAAGCAAAAAGTTGAAGGATGCCTTTTGCCCGGAGGAGGATGAAGATGTTGAGACTAAGAGTATGGTGACTAGGGCACAGTTCCTTGCTCGGATCGACCAAGATATGGAAGATCTGAACTCGTCGACTGACCTCAGTATCCAAAATGTTGTGGATCAAATAAGAGCTCTTCATCCCGAACTGGCCTTGGACACCAGCCGGATCAGCTACCTCTACAAAGTCGAGGATGGCCAGATAGTGGTTCCCTCGGACTTGGTCGTGGAGGATTCTCAGCCTGGGGCAACTGTTCAGCCCGACCAGTCAGAGGCGCATCTGAACCAAGGCGAGGGTCAACCTGGTGCTCTGGATAAGGAGGGTAATTAGTTTTGGCATGCGTGCCGTTAATGTCTAATTTAATGTGTTTCTCTTGGGGGCGTGGTCCCCTTTGTATGTAACCACGAACAAGTCGGCCCTTCGGGGTCGCATTTTTGCAGTAAAGCATATGTTCTTAATGGTCGTTTACTTTATAATGTTTTTTGTTTAACTGTGCGTTCGTTGGAGGACTGTTCTCTTTATGTTTTAAACGCTAAGTGTTTGACGTTCTTGTAATGATTGGATGAGATCGAATAAATACGGGGTGTGTTTGTGATCCGTTGGTTTGGGGGACCAATCAGATTTCGGAGTCTTGCTCCTGGTCGGTGCCCGGGCCAAGGTAATGGCTCGGGCTCCGAGGCTTGAACGTCCCATCGCGAGCTGGGGTTCTGCCTGGTCGTGGTACTTAGGCAACGTCGGACTCGTTTGAGTATCCGCCCGTGCAACAGTTATCTCCTTCTCTTGGAAGGAAACCCTGACAATCATGTTATTTTGGGCTGCCATGCTTGTACCTGGGCACACAGTTCTTAGTCAGACCTATCGCTCCTCGCTTGAGAGTTGAGCAAGGTGACTTTGTAAGTTAGCTTTAATATTGCTTGAGCTTCTCGGCGTTCCACGGTGTAACACCCTAATTTTTGCCCTAAGATTGTTTCGCATATCATCTGCATTTTGCATATCAAACAAGATCGCTCTGGTTTCGAGTTTCTTCTCAGATGAGGGTCTATGCTTCGCAGGGGATCACTATTATTTTTACTGTTTTATATTTGTTTATATTTACTGACTTCTAACCAAAACACAAAAAATATGTTGCAGTGTTCTTCTTCTTCTCTGTGTTGCAGGATTTCAAAGACAGGGCAATAATTTCATTCAGATGCGTTTGTTCAGTCACAATTCGATTTCAAGTGGATGTTTGACCTATTATGGGTCAAACTATCAAAAGATTGGTTGACTGCCAGTTGTGTGTGCCAGTGGTTTATTCCTCAGGCGAGATGCGTTTTCAAAAGTTCAGGTTGTGTGTGAAAGGCTGTCAGACAGTATTTTGTGGTTTGAATCTTCAAGGGTTTATCAGTTCATCGTTTCTTCAGTGTATTATTGATTCGTCTGTGGATTTATTTTCCTCAGCACGTATTCAAATAATCAGACAATTTTCAGATGACAGTTAGGGCTTGAGTTGCAATTTATTCAACTGTACAGTGGTTCTTTGGTTGGCTGTGTCCATTTCATCAGAGGCTTGTGAAAGAGAAAATCAAGATTTGTTGTGGGCTTAAAACCATCAATTCCATATTCATTTTTTATTTTTAATGCAATTCACAACAAAATTCCAAATTACAAATTTTCCTCGATTATTCGATTATCACATCTCTCATTATTTTAATACCCATCTTTTATTCATTGCATTTTTAATAAGACCCATTGTTTCTTTAGAATTCCATTTTTTTTATTAAATCTAATATCCACTATCCATTTTTCCGATTAATTCATTATCCAGTTCATTTCTTTTTTTACTCGATTCACAAAATTCCCAAATTCTATTTCTTTCTTTTATATCCATTCTTTTCAATCACACTATTCACATATTACCCACTCACAATTATTATCCAAAATTTTATATTTTTCATTTGCTCATCTTTAAAAAATTAAAATCCTAAATCAAAATTCCAAATTTCCATTCCTATTTTTTTATTTTTTATCTCTTTTTATTATTCAAATTATTTTATTCTTTTTCTTTAATAAACATGCCTATATTAGTCACAAGTACAAACAATCTCCCAGCCGGCAAGCTTCAACAAGAAAAAGCAAGACACTTCAAGCCTTACAAGCTTTTATTGCCAAGCTTTCCATAAGCCAATTCAGTCTCACGCAGGCCTGGCCCACCAGCATCTATCGGCTTCCGCACCTCATTCTCAGCCACAATCCAAGCCTCACAACTTGCACATCCGTATCCAACACTTGCCAAGCCGTACAGCAGGCTTCCCAACGCAACAAAATAATTCTCAGCTTACCAAGCCTTCACAACAGCTTCACCAACATCAATTCACAGCTTACCAAGCCAAAACAGCTCCAGCTACCAATTTCTTCCGCGAGCAAAGCCTCAAACGCATACGGCAGGCCCATACACCAGCCAATACAACACAAGTCTCATAAGCCAAACAAACAAAAACAACAATTCCAGCTATCACTAAACCGTAAAGCCGCAAGCTGATGCTTCAATCGCACGCTTCGTGCACGAGGACGAGGCCGAAAACGCAAAAAGCAAGCCAGCCGCATCACGCAAATCATCACGAGCTAATCACCTGTTCCGCAAACCATTTGAAATCAAAACGCAAACACATAATAACACAAAACGCAGCAATATGTAAAATCACAAAAAAATTCAGATTTCGAAAACGCAAGCAAGCACGAGAACCTCGCCAAACCGAAACGCAAACTCAATTCAATCAAAACGGCAGCACCCTTTCTCATCCACTCTTCTATAAATTGAACCTCTTATTCTTCATTTTCCTAAGCTTTAGAGAGCCTCTGAACCTCTGCCAAAATCAACCCTCAACCCTAAACCCCTTTTCTTACCCTCTTTCCCAATCTTCAATCTGAAATACAACAAAGGGAAACAAAGCCGAAATTGAAAGAGGAAGAGAGAGAGTTGGCGATTGAAATTCGTGAAGAAAAAGAATAAGAAGCCGCAAATTGAATCGAAAAAGAGGAGAAGATAGGAGAAGATTTCGCATTGAGGAGAAGAGAATTTGTTCGTTTTCATTCGAAGGTGAGGACGTGAGCTTGTTGCCGCCGCGCTTCTTGTTCTCTCGTGCCCTGTTTTGTTGTTTGTGAACACATAGAGGAAGAAGAAGACTAAGTCTTCTGTTTCATTTATTTATTTTTCTTTATATTCTATTTTTTTGTTTAATTTTGAGAAAAAATGAAAACATTTGGTCTTGGATCCGTGAGGATCCATTTTGCTAACCAAACACCTATCCGCAAGTTTCTCCTTCTCCCCCTCCTTTTGTTTATTTTTTTTCTTTATGTTCTTTTTCAAGGTTTTATTCTAATAAGAATTGTCTTAGAAAAAAAGATTGGAGGAAATATTTAGAAGCATTTTATTAAAAGATATTTTAAAAAAGATTTTTAGAATATATTTTAGAAAAGAAATTTAGAAAAATTGTTTAGAAAAACAATTTAGAAAAATATTTGGAAAAGAGATTTTTAGAAAAGAATTTAAAAATATATTTTCTATTTCTTTTTTGGATCTATTTTTGGATCCATTATTCTTCATCTCTTTTTAATTTTGGTCGATGACAATCTTCCGATTCGGGATTGTTGATTTCCGATTAAGCTTAATCTTCATTATTTCAAATCTATGGATGAATGATCATTTGGATCATTCTCCATACTTTGAGATCGTGATAGGTTGCTAATCGAGAAATTCAACGATAATCTCGATTAAGATTAGACCTTCCTTCTTCTTTTAGTGTGGCATGTTTTCGGAGAACGATCCATTATATCGTTTCTCTAACATGTATTAACACGAATATTTTCCACTTTAATTAGTGGTGGCCGGCCTCATTTGTAGGGTAATTACTTCGTAAATTACTCGGCGATTGCTTAACATAGACCTAAAGTTGTCCCGACTCGATTAAAGATCCACTTGGATCCGTTTGCCTTAATTTTATTTTCATTGTTGTGGTTGTGCTTGATTAAGTTCATCATACCACTTTATATTGTATATAATATTATAATGTGAATATAATTGTTTAAATTTAATCTCTTGCACTTTATTCTTTTATTTTAATCTCTTGCTCCTTTATCTCCTTATTATATTTTGCCATATTATATCATATATCATTGTTTATATTCATATTATGCTTGTATATATTCATATTGTGCTTGCTTTTTATTTTTTGTCCATTTGGATATTAAAACACTTAATAAAGGATTAAACTCTTAAAAAACTTGTTACTTCTAACTTTGGACTTATGGTTACTATCCCGAACTTCTTGGAAATTGGACTTAGATCTTCTAGGATTCCCTTTGCTCAAGTTGGAGTGGTTAAGAACTTTGGCTTCAAATGATGTCATTAACTTTTGAAGATGAAATTCCGGCATTTGAAGATTTGTACATATTGATCTTGGTAACTTCTTTCCTTAGCTTTTAATTCAAGCACTAGGACTAGTCTCTTCATCTCCTCCCCATTCTTTAATTTTCAAAACTTCTTCCTATTTCAAAACCTTCTTGTTTCTTAAACTTCAAACAATTCCATAAACAAACCTTGATTTCGATCAAGCGTTTTTTTAAACCTTTTCCTTTTATTTTCTTAATCAAATATTAAGCCATGTAAATATATAAAAACCATTTTTGTATATACTTTAAAAAATATAAATACATTCAATTGTTTTGTGCCTTGTGCACCTTTTTTCATTTTCCATATGTTTAGATATGATTCATCCCTTTTAGCGGAATTATTCGCTAAGGGATGACGACTTATCTTTACATCTTAAAATCAACTCAACCCACTTATTCTTTTCAAACTTTGTACCACGAACTACGGGGTTTTGATCTCGCATTGCACGTTGTGGGTACGTAGGCATAAGGCTTTAAAACCTTATCAAACACAAAATTATTAAAAAATATTCTTCTTCTCATCTCTTCCATCATTTTAAACAAACCAATTTCAGACCAAAAGTAATAAGTATTTCAAAGGGCTCCCGTAGAGTACTACGGATGAGTCGGGTGCCTAAAACCTTCCCGGTTCATAACCAATCCCCTTACCCAATCTCTGTTTATTTCTTTTAGCCTTTGCTTTTAGAATCCTAGGTTTTTATTCGTTCTTTTACCTTTTTCCTTTCGGAAATAAAGAAAAGCGCGGTGGCGACTCTGTGTTAATCGAGTTAAGTTAATCAATAGCTTACACTCATGATTTTACCGCTACAGAAAAGTGGCGACTCTGCTGGGGAGTAATCTCTAAGCGGATTTAGCCTACTTTGATTTATTTATTGCTTTGGTTTGACTTGTTTGTTATTTGTTTGTTCCGTTTTGGTTTTTGGTGATCCTCTGTGTGAGATAGATTCTAACCCGGATCTGAGTGACACTTATGATAGGACGGCGATATTCGAAGCGATATGCGATGGAGTAGTCCAAAGCAATATCAATTTGATAATCTCCACTCGGTTAGGCTCTCTTGGACTATCAATGTCATGACGAGTAATCGTACGTGGCATTATTTTCCGACCTTGAGCTGATCATACTGAGGACCTTAAAACCCTTAACCCATCTAAGCCAATTTAGGAACGTAGTGCGGAAGCTGTCTGGATGTAAATCTAAGGCGGTTGTCACGCGATACTACACTCGGACGAGGTCTATTTTAAGAATGTTATCGGTTGGGGAGTAATCCAACGTACCGATAAAATTCTAAAGATGGCTGATAACTCCGGGCACCTCTGTTAGCACCCTTTTGGTTTCTTGCAGGTACAATGAAGACAAAACCTTAGTACTTACCTGTGTGGGTTGGTTCTGATACCTTGACTTCATGCTCGTGACTCGGAACCTAAGCCCGTGTGCCTTGTGTGATCTTGTTTGTGCTTGTTGCATACATGCCATCATAACATTCATGAACATTATCCGTAAGATTTCAAAAGACTTATAAGAAACTTTTGCAAATTTCAGATGTCCATGGCTATGACTTTCGAAAGGAGGAATACAAAGAAGTACACTTTCAAGAGTCCTAATATTGTAGAGTTAAGGAAGCTAGGAGCTTTGGTTGCTGATACCCAAGAGTTCCGAAAATGTCATGGAAAGCTGTTGCACATGTTGGATCTTGATGTACCTGAGGGGATTCTCCCTACTTTGGCTCAGTTTTATGACCCGTTGCACCATTGTTTTACCTTTCCGGATTATCAGCTTGTACCTACTCTGGAGGAATATTCTCATTGGTTAGGTTTGCCCATTCTGGACAAGGAGTTTCTTTTCACTGGTTTAGAGAAGGAGCTTACTGTCAAGGTTATTGCTAAAGCATTGTTTCTTAAGGAATCCGAGCTTAATGGGAAGTTTCTCCCAAAAGGGAGTGTCCGTGGTATTAATGCCAAGTTTTTGATGGGAAAGGCTTCCACCTCACTTGCTTTGGGTCATAGAGATACATTTGAGGCTATCCTTGTTTTGCTTATCTACGGGATTGTTTTGTTTCCAAATTTGGATGGCATTGTGGATGAGAATGTTATTCAAATCTTCTTGAAGAAGAACCCGATTCCTACCTTGCTTGGAGACATGTACCATGCCTTTCACTATAGGACTTCTAAAGGCGACGGAGAGATTGTTTGTTGTGCACCTCTTCTTTATAGGTGGTTTATTTCGCACCTACCGAAGTCAGATGTTTTCAAGGATAACAGAGAGAATCGAAGATGGTCTCAGAGGTTGATGTCGCTTTCTCATAAGGACATGACGTGGTATAGCTCTTATTATGACACCGGAGTTCTCATTGATAGTTGTGGAGAATTCCCTAATGTACCTCTTCTTGGTACACGTGGTGGAATTAGCTACAATCCTATTTTGGCTAGACGTCAGTTTGGTTATTGTTTGAAGGATGTTCCAAACAATCTGGCCTTATCCCGTTTCTTTTTTTCTTAATGGTGATGATCATATAGAGATGAAGAAAAGGATTGCTCATTCTTGGCATGCTGTTCATAGGAAAGAGAGAGGTCAATTGGGTAGACAACACCTTCCTCCTTCCGATTGTTATATTCAGTGGGTTCAATCTAGAGCTTCCAAGCTCAAGATGCCTTATCCACCTGAGGAGCCTATGTTTCCCATATTGCCTTTGTCTGCTTTTCTACCTCCCGTTGATGAGAAGTTGGTTCTTCAAGAAGAGTTAGAGAAGATGAAGAAAGAAAAGGAAGATTGGTTACTTGAGAGGACTACTATGCAGGAGCAGCTTAAGGAGAAGGATGATCTTATTGAGTTACTTGAGCGGCGCGTCACGAAGAGGCCGAGAGAGGATTTATTTTCCTCTAGTACTCCCTCTACTATTCCTCCTACTTCCGGTGCTTGGAAGGCCATTGTCGACAAGTTGGTGAAGGATAAGGAAGATATGGAAGAGCGGTACAAGAGTGAGATCAAGAGGATTCGCATGAAGTATCAGCCAGGATTCGGGACTTCTTCTGATATGATTCCTTAGGCCTAGTTTACTCTTTCTCTTATGTATTAGGATTATTGATGTTTTGTACTCCATTTGTAATCCTCACTTTGATATTAATGAGAATGAGTTTTTTTTTTTAGTATTTCAAAAATGTTTCTTTATGAATATTGCAAGTTAACTTATAATCCTTTGAAATCTTTGCATTTGCATATACATAGCATGCATCATATTCGCATTTGTTTTGCTTTTTGAGTGTTCTCCAGGGATCTTATTGTTGTTTCTTGGTCTTCATCTCAGTGTTCCTGTCAAGCTGACTCATCGATTCGATACTCGAGCTAATCGAAGAAGAGTGATGGATACTTTGCAACAAGAGAATCGCGAGCTGCGCGAAGAGGTTACTTATTTGAGGGAAAGCTTGGAAAGAGTGACTGCTATGATGGAAAATTTGATGGCTGCTCAGAATCAACCACCTCCTAGTCCTCCTGCTCAGAATACTGTCATTACAGAGGTTGTTACCGCATCCATTCCTATTGAGACTGTTATTTCTCCTCACCATCGTATACCTACTAGCACGCCCTGGGGCAGGCCTGTTGACTTTTTTCCTGCTGGATATCGTCCTCCTCATCGTCCGGAGAATGCTGCATTCAATGCTATCCCACCACCAGTGTGGACTACTCTTCCTCCAATTGTGACTGCTGTATCGCCTGTAGCGCGCAATATTCCGCATCAGGATGAGATGATTTACCATGCTGAGCTCAGTGAAGGTGCTGGAGTTGCTGAAAGACTTGATGACTTCCAGGGACGATTTGTTGAGATCCAGAGGGAGATGAGAGCTTTGAAACACAAAGATTTGTTTGGAAAAGATGCTTATGACCTTTGTCTGGTCCCGAATGTTAAAGTTCCTTACAAATTCAAGCTGCCTGAGTTTGAGAAATACAAAGGCAACACTTGTCCATTGAGCCATCTGACGATGTATGCAAGAAAGATGTCGACTCAAACTGATAATGATAAGCTGCTGATTCACTATTTCCAGGACAGTTTAACCGGGGCACCTATGAGGTGGTATATGAGTCTGGATAATAGTCAAATCAAGACCTTCAATGATTTGGGAGAAGCTTTTGTGAAGCAGTATAAGTACAATGTTGATATGGCGCCTGATAGAGATCAACTCCGTGCTATGTCCCAGAAGGACAAAGAGACTTTTAAAGAATATGCACAGAGATGGAGAGAGCTGGCAGCTCAGATTGTTCCTCCGTTAGAAGAAAAAGAAATGACGAAGATCTTCTTGAAGACGTTAGGTTCTTTTTATTACGAGAGAATGATAGCAAGCGCCCCTTCTGACTTCACTGAGATGGTGAGCATGGGCATGCGTTTAGAAGAAGGTGTCCGTGAGGGACGGTTGACTCAAGAGAACAGTAATAGTTCAAGTTCTAGAAGGTTCAACTTCGGGAAAAAGAAAGAAAATGAGACTAATGCAGTATCCCGAGAAAGTTTTAGAAGACCTCACAATCGTATGAATCACCATTCGCAGCATGTGGCTTCTGTTACACCAATGATTAACATGGCTCCAACTGTGCCAGCTGTTCCAAAGTTCCAACCCCGTTACCAGCAAACTTCTGTGCAACAAGGTGGTAATCAACAAGCTCGGGCCAAGCCCAGTTTTGATCCTATTCCTGTGCTGTATGCAAACTTGCTTCCGTCTTTAATTGCAAAGAATCTTGTGCAGACTCGTCCTCCACCTCCAGTTCCAGAAACTATTCCATGGTGGTATAAGCCAGAAGCCCGATGTGCTTTTCATCAAGGTGCCCCGGGGCATGATGTTGAGAACTGTTATCCTTTGAAGTTTGAAGTACAGAAATTGATGAGGAACAATGTTCTGTATTTTAATGATGTTAATCCTAATATACAGAAGGATCCGTTGCCGAAGCATGGTAATGCGTCTGTGAATATGGTTGCTGGTTGTCCAGGGTTGTTCAAAATCTATGAAGTCAGTCATATCCGAAGATCTTTGGTGGAAATGCATGCTTTCCTGAGTGAATATCACGATATCGATCATGACTATGCTGGATGTTGTATCTGTTCGGTGAATCCGCGTGGTTGTGTGATTGTGAAAAGGGATATCCAGAAGATGATGGACGATAAGCTGATCGAAGTAACAGCGAAGAGAGATGAATACGAGAATGAAGTAAATGTCATTATGCCTCAGTTCAATCTTCCTGAAAGGGTTGCTCCTGAGAGAATGGTGTTTTCTTTTGATAGTCGCCAGACCGTTGTTACTCCATTGGTGATCAATGTACCTGGTCCAATGCCATATGAGTCTGACAAAGCTGTTCCGTACAGGTATAATGCTACGATGATAGAGAATGGTAGGGAAGTTCCTCTTCCTACTCCAAAGTCTGTGGTTAGCATTGCAGATGTGACAAAAGTTACCCGAAGTGGTAGATTGTATGCTTCAGACCCTCCGAAGAAAGTTGAAGATACCAGTGCGAGCAAGCAGATTATGGATGCTGTGGTCCAATCGAGCCAATCTGGTAATAATGATGATGAAGTGTTAAAGCTGATAAAGAAGAGTGAGTATAACATTTCTGAGCAGTTATTGCAGACCCCCTCAAAGATATCAGTTTTGTCTCTGTTGATGAGTTCTGAGGCTCATAGGCAGTCATTGCAGAAGATTCTAGATCAAGCCTACGTTGACCATGATGTGACGGTTGATCAATTCGATAGTATTGTGGCGAATATCACTTCATGCAACAATTTGAGCTTCTGTGATGAGGACTTGCCTGAAGAAGGAAGAAATCATAACTTGGCTCTGCACATCTCGGTGAATTGTCAAGAAGATGCTTTATCTAAAGTGTTGGTTGATACTGGCTCGTCTCTGAATGTTATGCCAAAATCGACTTTGTCAAAGCTCGCATTTCAGGGTGCTCCCATGAGGCACAGTGGGATTATAGTGAAGGAGTTTGACGGGTCAAAGAAGACAGTGATTGGAGAGGTGGATCTTCCCATTCTTATTGGACCATTTATATTCAAGATTACTTTTCAAGTAATGGATATACGTCTCGCATATAGTTGTCTCCTCGGAAGACCATGGATCCACGAAGCTGGAGCTGTAACATCCACTCTTCATCAGAAGCTGAAGTTTGTAAGAGAAGGTAAATTGGTGACCATTGAAGGTGAGAGGGCGATGCTTGTGAGTAATCTGTCTTCTTTTTCTTATATCGATGCCGAGGAAGAGGTGGGAACGTCGTTTCAAGCTCTTTCTGTTGTGAATAGTGTTGTTAAGAAGAATGCCATGCCCATGTCCTCTTTCAAAGATGCTCTGCGAGTGATTGAAGCTGGTCAATCTGATGGTTGGGGGCGAATTATTGATGCTGTCGACAACAAGGAGGGTTTCGGTATCGGCTTTGCGCCAGGTGCAGTTGTCAAAGATCCCAAGACTATTCAAGAAGGCTTCAGAAGCGCTGGATTTATCAACGATCATTCTGCTGCTGCTATCATTGATGATGATGATGATGAAGATGAAGAAATGCAAGACTTTGTTACACACGGAAAGATTTGCCAGAACTGGATCGCTGTTGATGTTCCTTTTATCGTTCATTCTTCAAAGTAATTGTTTTTATTTTCTTTCAAAAATCCTTTCACTCTGCCCAAGGTGAAAGTGATGCTTGTCGGGCTTTGTTTCAAATTTGATCATCATCAATAAAATGTTATTTTGTTATTTCCATATGTGTTTTTCATTTTTGCTTTATTCTGAAAAATGGTAACATAAAAAACCCTAAAAATAATAATGATTGTGTATCTGCATATTGTTTGCACTTTTGCTCATCTTCTAAAATAAAAATAAAATCATTGTGCAGATTGACTGATAAACCCATTGAAAACAATGATCCTATGCCCTCTCCCAACTTTGAATTCCCTGTGTTTGAAGCTGAGGAAGAGGATGATGAAGAGATTCCAGATGAAATTTCTCGGTTGCTTGAGCACGAGGAGAAGATTATTCAGCCTCATGGAGAGTCTATAGAGATGGTCAACTTGGGTTCTGAAGATGAAAAGAAAGAAGTCAAAGTTGGAGCATTGCTGGATCCTGATGTTAAGAAGAGGATTATAGAGCTTCTCAGAGAATATGTTGATGTATTTGCTTGGTCTTATCAAGACATGCCAGGTCTTGATACTAATATTGTGGAGCATAGATTGCCGTTGAAGCCTGAATGTCCGCCTGTAAAGCAGAAGCTCAGAAGAACTCATCCAGACATGGCATTAAAAATCAAAGAGGAGGTTCAAAAGCAGATTGATGCAGGTTTCCTTGTGACGTCAATTTATCCTGAATGGGTGGCTAATATTGTTCCAGTTCCGAAGAAAGACGGAAAAGTCCGAATGTGCGTAGATTACAGAGATTTGAACAAAGCTAGTCCGAAAGATGATTTTCCATTGCCACATATTGATATGTTGGTAGATAATACGGCTAAGTTTGATGTGTTCTCTTTTATGGACGGATTTTCCGGTTACAATCAAATAAAGATGGCACCCGAAGATATGGAAAAGACTACATTTATTACACCATGGGGAACATTCTGTTACAGAGTGATGCCTTTTGGATTGAGGAATGCTGGTGCGACGTACCAAAGAGCTATGACTACACTTTTCCATGATATGATGCACAAGGAAATTGAAGTATATGTTGATGATATGATCGCCAAGTCGAAGACTGAAGAGGATCATGTTGAGCATTTGCTGAAGTTGTTTCAAAGATTGAGAAAGTATAAGCTTCGTTTGAATCCGAACAAGTGCACATTTGGTGTACGTTCTGGAAAGTTGCTAGGTTTCATTGTCAGCCAAAGAGGTATTGAAGTTGATCCTGATAAAGTGAAAGCTATTCAGGAAATGCCTGCTCCAAGAACCGAAAAGCAAGTCAGAGGATTCTTGGGCCGATTGAATTATATCTCAAGGTTTATCTCTCACATGACTGCCACATGTGCTCCGATCTTCAAGTTGCTTCGGAAAGATAAAGGTTGTGTCTGGACAGATGATTGCCAGAAGGCGTTTGAAAGTATTAAAGAATATCTGCTTGAACCTCCTATTTTGTCTCCTCCAGTGGAAGGTAGACCGATGATCATGTACTTGACTGTGTTGGAAGATTCCATGGGTTGTGTGCTTGGTCAGCAAGATGAAACTGGAAGAAAAGAACATGCAATTTACTACTTGAGTAAGAAATTCACTGATTGTGAGTCTCGGTATTCAATGCTTGAAAAAACTTGTTGTGCCTTAGCTTGGGCTGCAAAGCGTCTTCGCCAGTATATGCTGAATCATACGACTTGGTTGATCTCTAAAATGGATCCAATCAAGTATATTTTTGAAAAGCCTGCTTTAACTGGGAGGATTGCTCGTTGGCAAATGTTATTATCAGAATATGATATCGAGTACCGGACTCAAAAAGCTATAAAAAGTAGTATCTTGGCTGACTATTTGGCACATCAACCGATTGATGATTACCAACCTGTCAAGTTCGATTTTCCAGATGAAGATGTGATGTTTTTGAAAGTAAAAGATAATGATGAACCTTTGATTGAGGAAGGGCCGGAGCCTGGATCTCAATGGGGTTTAGTTTTTGATGGTGCTGTGAATGCACGTGGAAGAGGAATTGGGGCAATGATCATTACTCCCGATGGTTCACATATTCCTTTTTCCGCAAGATTGACTTTTCCTTGTACCAACAATGAAGCTGAGTATGAAGCCTGCATTATGGGTCTTGAAGAAGCTATTGATTTGAGAATTAAACATCTTGATGTATATGGAGATTCTGCCTTGGTGATTAATCAGATTCAGGGCACGTGGGTAACTCATCAACCCCACTTGATCCCCTATAGAGATTACGCCAGGAAGATATCAACTTTCTTCACTGAAGTTGAGTTCCATTATATTCCTCGTGATGAAAATCAAATGGCTGATGCTTTAGCAACCATAGCTTCTATGATAAAAGTGCACCAGTGGAATGATGTTCCTATGATCAGTGTGAATCGACTTGAAAGACCAGCTCATGTGTTTGTGGTTGAGGAGGTCCATGATGATAAGCCTTGGTATCACGATATTAAATGTTTCCTCCAGAGTCAAGAATACCCGCTTGGGGCATCTGGTAAAGATAAGAGAACTTTGAGGAGATTGGCAGGCAATTTCTTCCTGAATGGAAATGTGCTTTATAAGAGAAATTTCGACATGGTCTTGCTCAGATGCGTGGATAGACACGAAGCAGACATGTTGATGAAAGAAATTCATGAAGGATCTTTTGGCACTCATGCCAATGGGCATGCAATGGCTAAAAAGATGTTGAGAGCAGGTTACTATTGGTTGACAATGGAATCTGATTGTTGCAAATATGTGAAAAAATGCCATAAGTGTCAGGTGTATGCTGATAAGATTCACGTACCACCAGCTTATCTCAATGTGATTTCTTCCCCATGGCCTTTCTCCATGTGGGGAATTGATATGATTGGCATGATTGAACCCAAGGCTTCGAATGGACATCGCTTTATTCTCGTGGCAATTGACTACTTCACCAAATGGGTGGAAGCGGCATCGTATGCTAATGTGACCAAGCAAGTTGTGGTTCGGTTTATCAAGAATAATCTTATCTGCAGATATGGTGTTCCGAATAGAATCATTACTGATAATGGTTCGAACTTGAACAATAAGATGATAAAAGAGCTTTGTGAAGACTTCAAGATTCAACACCATAATTCCTCTCCTTATAGACCGAAGATGAATGGGGCTGTTGAAGCTGCGAATAAGAATATTAAGAAGATCATTCAGAAGATGGTTGTGACATACAAGGACTGGCATGAGATGCTCCCTTTTGCTTTGCATGGGTATCGTACATCCGTCCGCACTTCAACAGGGGCAACCCCTTTCTCACTTGTTTATGGTATGGAAGCAGTGCTCCCCGTCGAAGTTGAGATCCCATCAATGAGAGTTCTGATGGAAGCCAAGTTGACTGAGGCTGAATGGTGTCAGAGTAGATTTGACCAGTTGAATTTGATTGAAGAAAAGAGAATAACAGCTTTGTGTCATGGTCGGTTGTACCAGCAAAGAATGAAGAAAGCTTTTGATAAGAAGGTCAAACCTCGTGTATTCAGAGAAGGCGACCTCGTGCTCAAAAAGATTCAGTCTTTCCTTAAAGATTCTCGGGGCAAGTGGACTCCGAACTATGATGGACCATATGTTGTTAAGAAAGCCTTCTCTGGCGGTTCATTAATTCTTGCAACTATGGATGGTGAGGAGATCACTCGTCCTGTGAATGCGGATGCAGTCAAGAAATACTTCGCCTAAAAAATAAAAGAACAGCTCGCTAAGTTGAAAACCCGAAAGGGCGGCTTAAGCAAAAATGAGCGTCTCGGTGGATTGAAAACCCGAAAGGGCAGTCCAGGCAAAAATTAGAGACAAAAACAGAAAAAATTATCCCGGTAGATTGAAAACCCGAAAGGGCAATCTAGGCAAAAGTTAGGGATCATGGCAAGTAACTGCGTCGACAGACTGAATCGCTTGTAGCAACCGAGGATTTCAGATTCTTGTTCCTCAGAAAAATTATTCATCAAAGATTCTTATTCACTCATCCTTGACTGAAGTTTCGGACACAGTGGAGTTCAAAGTTGATAGGGAGAATAGTGATCATTGTATCTCAATGTAGCCCTTTTCCATGTATTTACCATTTTTCAAACTTGTAATGATCCATGGAGTCATGCCATTTGCTGACTACCATTCTATCAATGAATTTGAGCTTTTATCCAATTGTTTGCAATTCTTTATATTGTTTCTGTTTACAAAATTTCAATTTATTGTTGATGATGATTTTTGAAACGAATTTAATAAATTTAATTTTTGAAGATTTTAAAAACATTTTTCTTTTGATATCTGAACAAATAAAGGTTATCAACAGTGATTCCAAGAATGGTAAAGTTTGGATGTGCGTAACTTGTCTCTCCTAAAGCAGGGTTTGTTTCGGTTGTGTCCATGCGAAGTTCCTGGATAGTCTTGACAGATTGATGTTAGTGATATTTTGTTCCCCAACCATGATGTTGAACAGAGATTGTATGTATTCCTCAGAAGAATTGTTGGAAGGAATGTTCAGAATCCCTAGCTGAGTGTTGATCTTTTCCTCAGCAAGTTATCTTTGAATTGAGAAGTATTGGGAATCCCCAGCTGAGCTCATGATCCTCAGCTTGATTTTTTGCATCTTTGGATATAGAAGTATTGATATAGCAGTCAGTTTAGAGGTTTTCTTTTACCCTATGTTGGGTACTGATTTAAAATCCCTCGTAACTGTGTTTTGGCTATGATGTTAACTTCTGATATCCCTATATGGATCCCCAGTAGGTCTGCATGTGTTGATTTCCAGCAGATTCCTATGTGATTTTTAGCAAGTCTGGCACTCTATCCCCGGCGGAGCAGGAGTTGTATGACAGTTATTCTTTGTGAAGTTTGATTTTTTATCAAAGATATTTCCATTCTCAGCAGACTATTACCTTTCTTCAGCAGGATGATATTCCTAGCAGTTGTTGTATTATCATGATTTGAGCCTTGTAGTAGGATTGTATTCCTTTGATGGCTTGTGATTTTCCCCTGCAGATTTCAAGATTGAATCTCCAGCATGTTTCCCTGCATTGTTGCCTTGGGATTAGCCGAGTATCCGGTTGTTGTGGTGTTTATGTCACCTGTTTCTTATCTTTATGTTTGTTTTGTCAGCATATTCATAAACATATTCATACGCATAAGCATAGCATTGTTTGCTTGCATTCTTGTGTTTATCATTGTTATCTGCTCTTTGGTGTGGATTTTCCCCACAGATTGTGTGTGTCGTGTTCCTCTCAAGTTTAGAGTGTCGACCATTAAGCAGAAAGTGTTAATCCTTTCTAAATCCCCACTGAGTTTGGTTCTCGTGGATGATGTTGATTCAGTTTCCTCCCCAGTTTATTATCTGGATGGAATTTTCCCCAATTGAGATATTTCCTCCTCGGGATGAGTCTTGTTTGACTGTTTCTCTCCAATTTGTTCTTGGATTGAACTTTGGTCCCCTTTTGTGGATATGTTTGCTTTGGAATTAAGCTATCATTGTTTGATAGTGGGCAACATTTTCTCCAGCTTGAGTATTATTACTTTGGGATTAAGCTATCAGTAATCGATAGTGGGTGATATTACCAATTTGATCAAGTTCTTTTGCTTGTACTCCTACCCAGTAAATTCGGTAGTCGAGATTTCTGTCTCTTACCCAGTAAAAAGGTAATAGAGTTTGTTTTCATTTGCTCCTACCCAGTAAATTCGGTAGTCGAGAATTGTTCTACCCAGTAAATCCGGTAGTCAAGTTATTTTCCTCTTACTCAGTAAAAAGGTAATAGAATCAGATATTTTCATCTACCCAGTAAAAAGGTAATCTGATTGAGTTTCTACCCAGTAAATCCGGTAGCCGATATTTCTTCTTCTTACCCAGTAAAAAGGTAACAGAAACTATTTCCATGTGATTGAGTTCTCTACCCAGTAAATCAGGTAGTTGAAAATTTCTTACCTAGTAAAAAGGTAATAGAAGTTGTTTCTCTTTGATTGAACTCCTACCCAGTAAATCAGGTAGTTGATCATACTCCTATCCAGTAAATCGATAGTCGAGTCCTTTTTATTTCCTACCCAGTAAATCAGGTAGTGGATCATACTCCTATCCAGTAAATCGATAGTCGAGTCCTTTTTATTTCCTACCCAGTAAATCAGGTAGTTGAAAGTTTTGCTGCTCAGTAAAAAGTAGTGAAGGCTATTCCTCCGAATTTTGCTCCTATCCAGTAAATTGATAGTCGAGTCCTTTTATATCTCCTATCCAGTAAATCGATAGTCGAGTCTGTTATTTCCTACCCAGTAAATCAGGTAGTTGAGAATTTCTTGCCCAGTAAAAAGGTAGTTGATGTTATCCCTCTGTATTGTTGCTCCTATCCAGTAAATTGATAGTCGAGTCTGTTGTATTTCCTACCCAGTAAATCAGGTAGTCGATGATTTTTTTTCCAAACTCAGTGTTTCTCCATTCTGGGATTCGAATACTTTGATTGGTTGATATTTCTGGCAGGGTGTTGATATTTCCCTGGTTGAATGTTGTCCCTAATTATTTCATATCTTTTCCCAAGTGGAGTCTGTTATCCAGTGATTTATTTTCCTGGTAACTTTTTTGTTTGACTGTTGTTTCCCCAGCGGGATTTTCTTTTGTGTCCCCAAGTTTTTTTTCCGTTCTCTGGTGGTCATTATTTTTCCACAGAGATCTTGGGCTTGCATATCATATTCATATCATATCATTGTTCTCTTAGGACAAAAATTGGGTTTTCTGTATTTAAGTCTCTCCCATCTTGTAGAGACGAAGATGTCAATCTTCATATCTCCGGATTGAAGAAACTTAAATAGGGGCAGCTGTAACACCCTAATTTTTGCCCTAAGATTGTTTCGCATATCATCTGCATTTTGCATATCAAACAAGATCGCTCTGGTTTCGAGTTTCTTCTCAGATGAGGGTCTATGCTTCGCAGGGGATCACTATTATTTTTACTGTTTTATATTTGTTTATATTTACTGACTTCTAACCAAAACACAAAAAATATGTTGCAGTGTTCTTCTTCTTCTCTGTGTTGCAGGATTTCAAAGACAGGGCAATAATTTCATTCAGATGCGTTTGTTCAGTCACAATTCGATTTCAAGTGGATGTTTGACCTATTATGGGTCAAACTATCAAAAGATTGGTTGACTGCCAGTTGTGTGTGCCAGTGGTTTATTCCTCAGGCGAGATGCGTTTTCAAAAGTTCAGGTTGTGTGTGAAAGGCTGTCAGACAGTATTTTGTGGTTTGAATCTTCAAGGGTTTATCAGTTCATCGTTTCTTCAGTGTATTATTGATTCGTCTGTGGATTTATTTTCCTCAGCACGTATTCAAATAATCAGACAATTTTCAGATGACAGTTAGGGCTTGAGTTGCAATTTATTCAACTGTACAGTGGTTCTTTGGTTGGCTGTGTCCATTTCATCAGAGGCTTGTGAAAGAGAAAATCAAGATTTGTTGTGGGCTTAAAACCATCAATTCCATATTCATTTTTTATTTTTAATGCAATTCACAACAAAATTCCAAATTACAAATTTTCCTCGATTATTCGATTATCACATCTCTCATTATTTTAATACCCATCTTTTATTCATTGCATTTTTAATAAGACCCATTGTTTCTTTAGAATTCCATTTTTTTTATTAAATCTAATATCCACTATCCATTTTTCCGATTAATTCATTATCCAGTTCATTTCTTTTTTTACTCGATTCACAAAATTCCCAAATTCTATTTCTTTCTTTTATATCCATTCTTTTCAATCACACTATTCACATATTACCCACTCACAATTATTATCCAAAATTTTATATTTTTCATTTGCTCATCTTTAAAAAATTAAAATCCTAAATCAAAATTCCAAATTTCCATTCCTATTTTTTTATTTTTTATCTCTTTTTATTATTCAAATTATTTTATTCTTTTTCTTTAATAAACATGCCTATATTAGTCACAAGTACAAACAATCTCCCAGCCGGCAAGCTTCAACAAGAAAAAGCAAGACACTTCAAGCCTTACAAGCTTTTATTGCCAAGCTTTCCATAAGCCAATTCAGTCTCACGCAGGCCTGGCCCACCAGCATCTATCGGCTTCCGCACCTCATTCTCAGCCACAATCCAAGCCTCACAACTTGCACATCCGTATCCAACACTTGCCAAGCCGTACAGCAGGCTTCCCAACGCAACAAAATAATTCTCAGCTTACCAAGCCTTCACAACAGCTTCACCAACATCAATTCACAGCTTACCAAGCCAAAACAGCTCCAGCTACCAATTTCTTCCGCGAGCAAAGCCTCAAACGCATACGGCAGGCCCATACACCAGCCAATACAACACAAGTCTCATAAGCCAAACAAACAAAAACAACAATTCCAGCTATCACTAAACCGTAAAGCCGCAAGCTGATGCTTCAATCGCACGCTTCGTGCACGAGGACGAGGCCGAAAACGCAAAAAGCAAGCCAGCCGCATCACGCAAATCATCACGAGCTAATCACCTGTTCCGCAAACCATTTGAAATCAAAACGCAAACACATAATAACACAAAACGCAGCAATATGTAAAATCACAAAAAAATTCAGATTTCGAAAACGCAAGCAAGCACGAGAACCTCGCCAAACCGAAACGCAAACTCAATTCAATCAAAACGGCAGCACCCTTTCTCATCCACTCTTCTATAAATTGAACCTCTTATTCTTCATTTTCCTAAGCTTTAGAGAGCCTCTGAACCTCTGCCAAAATCAACCCTCAACCCTAAACCCCTTTTCTTACCCTCTTTCCCAATCTTCAATCTGAAATACAACAAAGGGAAACAAAGCCGAAATTGAAAGAGGAAGAGAGAGAGTTGGCGATTGAAATTCGTGAAGAAAAAGAATAAGAAGCCGCAAATTGAATCGAAAAAGAGGAGAAGATAGGAGAAGATTTCGCATTGAGGAGAAGAGAATTTGTTCGTTTTCATTCGAAGGTGAGGACGTGAGCTTGTTGCCGCCGCGCTTCTTGTTCTCTCGTGCCCTGTTTTGTTGTTTGTGAACACATAGAGGAAGAAGAAGACTAAGTCTTCTGTTTCATTTATTTATTTTTCTTTATATTCTATTTTTTTGTTTAATTTTGAGAAAAAATGAAAACATTTGGTCTTGGATCCGTGAGGATCCATTTTGCTAACCAAACACCTATCCGCAAGTTTCTCCTTCTCCCCCTCCTTTTGTTTATTTTTTTTCTTTATGTTCTTTTTCAAGGTTTTATTCTAATAAGAATTGTCTTAGAAAAAAAGATTGGAGGAAATATTTAGAAGCATTTTATTAAAAGATATTTTAAAAAAGATTTTTAGAATATATTTTAGAAAAGAAATTTAGAAAAATTGTTTAGAAAAACAATTTAGAAAAATATTTGGAAAAGAGATTTTTAGAAAAGAATTTAAAAATATATTTTCTATTTCTTTTTTGGATCTATTTTTGGATCCATTATTCTTCATCTCTTTTTAATTTTGGTCGATGACAATCTTCCGATTCGGGATTGTTGATTTCCGATTAAGCTTAATCTTCATTATTTCAAATCTATGGATGAATGATCATTTGGATCATTCTCCATACTTTGAGATCGTGATAGGTTGCTAATCGAGAAATTCAACGATAATCTCGATTAAGATTAGACCTTCCTTCTTCTTTTAGTGTGGCATGTTTTCGGAGAACGATCCATTATATCGTTTCTCTAACATGTATTAACACGAATATTTTCCACTTTAATTAGTGGTGGCCGGCCTCATTTGTAGGGTAATTACTTCGTAAATTACTCGGCGATTGCTTAACATAGACCTAAAGTTGTCCCGACTCGATTAAAGATCCACTTGGATCCGTTTGCCTTAATTTTATTTTCATTGTTGTGGTTGTGCTTGATTAAGTTCATCATACCACTTTATATTGTATATAATATTATAATGTGAATATAATTGTTTAAATTTAATCTCTTGCACTTTATTCTTTTATTTTAATCTCTTGCTCCTTTATCTCCTTATTATATTTTGCCATATTATATCATATATCATTGTTTATATTCATATTATGCTTGTATATATTCATATTGTGCTTGCTTTTTATTTTTTGTCCATTTGGATATTAAAACACTTAATAAAGGATTAAACTCTTAAAAAACTTGTTACTTCTAACTTTGGACTTATGGTTACTATCCCGAACTTCTTGGAAATTGGACTTAGATCTTCTAGGATTCCCTTTGCTCAAGTTGGAGTGGTTAAGAACTTTGGCTTCAAATGATGTCATTAACTTTTGAAGATGAAATTCCGGCATTTGAAGATTTGTACATATTGATCTTGGTAACTTCTTTCCTTAGCTTTTAATTCAAGCACTAGGACTAGTCTCTTCATCTCCTCCCCATTCTTTAATTTTCAAAACTTCTTCCTATTTCAAAACCTTCTTGTTTCTTAAACTTCAAACAATTCCATAAACAAACCTTGATTTCGATCAAGCGTTTTTTTAAACCTTTTCCTTTTATTTTCTTAATCAAATATTAAGCCATGTAAATATATAAAAACCATTTTTGTATATACTTTAAAAAATATAAATCCATTCAATTGTTTTGTGCCTTGTGCACCTTTTTTCATTTTCCATATGTTTAGATATGATTCATCCCTTTTAGCGGAATTATTCGCTAAGGGATGACGACTTATCTTTACATCTTAAAATCAACTCAACCCACTTATTCTTTTCAAACTTTGTACCACGAACTACGGGGTTTTGATCTCGCATTGCACGTTGTGGGTACGTAGGCATAAGGCTTTAAAACCTTATCAAACACAAAATTATTAAAAAATATTCTTCTTCTCATCTCTTCCATCATTTTAAACAAACCAATTTCAGACCAAAAGTAATAAGTATTTCAAAGGGCTCCCGTAGAGTACTACGGATGAGTCGGGTGCCTAAAACCTTCCCGGTTCATAACCAATCCCCTTACCCAATCTCTGTTTATTTCTTTTAGCCTTTGCTTTTAGAATCCTAGGTTTTTATTCGTTCTTTTACCTTTTTCCTTTCGGAAATAAAGAAAAGCGCGGTGGCGACTCTGTGTTAATCGAGTTAAGTTAATCAATAGCTTACACTCATGATTTTACCGCTACACACGGCCGAGCAAGTTCTTCCCCGTGTAGATTTTCTAAATAATAGGCTCCGTTTTCGGTTTTTGCTCGGACGCGATATGGGCCCTCCCAATTTGGTGTAAGTTTTCCCTCGCGAGGGTCTCTGTGATTTCTCCTTAGAACGAGACTACCCACCTCGAACGTTCGTCTTATGACTTTAGAATCGTATCGAGCGACTATTTTCTGTTTGAGAGTGGCCTCTCGGAGAGCAGCTTCTGATCAGATTTCTTCGACCAGGTCAAGCTCGTCTCTCAAAGCTTCGGAGTTGGTGTCCTGGTCCATTGGGGACTCTGTTTGTCTGGATCGGACGTGCATTTCCATAGGGATTACTGCCTCGGTCCCATATGCCAACCGGAACGGGGATTCACCGGTCGTTGAGTAGGGGGTGGTTCTATACGTCCACAGTATGCTGTGTAACTCCTCGACCCAGTGCTTCTTGTGTTCATTCAGTCTTCGTTTCAGGCCTCTTAGGATTACCCTATTTGCGGCCTCTGCTTGCCCGTTAGTTTGGGGGTGCTCCACAGAAATGAAGTGTTGTTTTGTTCCTACTGATGCAACAAATTCTTTGAAGTGTTTATCTGTAAAATGGGTACCGTTATCGGTCACAATGGCGAGCGGTACTCCGAACCGGGCGAGGATGTTCCTCTTGAAGAAGCGTATTATGTTGAGCGCAGTAATTTTGGCTAAGGCCTCAGCTTCTATCCATTTGGTGAAATAATCGACGCCTACAATGAGGTATTTATTTTGGCCGGATCCGACGACGAATGGCCCTAAGATATCCATCCCCCACCTTGCGAACGGCCAAGGGGAAGATAGTGATTTTAGCTCGGTAGGGGGTGCTACGTGTATGTCCCCGTGTCGTTGGCATTTGTCACACCTTTTTACGTGTTCTTTCGCGTCGTGCTAGAGTGTAGGCCAATAATATCCTGCTCGGAGAATCTTTCGGGCCAACGACCGTCCGCTCGGATGTTGTGCATTAATTCCTTCGTGGACCTCTCTTAGTACGTGTGGGATGTTCTCTTCTTCTACGCACCTGAGGAGGGGTGTAGAGAATCCTTGACGATACATACGTCCACCCACTAGGGAGTATGAGCATGACCTTCGTCGCACGATGCTGGCCATTTTCGGGTCTGTCGGTAACTCCCCTTTGGTTAGGTAGTTAAATGCTGGGGTCATCCAGCAGTTCGTGTCGCCTACGAGATTAACGTCTAGGTGGATTGAAGATTTTCCAATGCTTGGTCGGGGGAGCACTTTTTGTATGACGGATTTGTTGTTTCCTTTCTTTTTAGTGCTTTCCAACTTGGAAAGGACGTCAGCTCGGGTATTGTTCTATCGCGGGACGTGTTTGACCTCCACGCTTGTGAACCGTTTTAGTTCGCCTTTTACAAGAGCTAGGTATTCGGCCATTTTATCGTTTTTGGTCTGAAAATCTCCTCTGACTTGGCTAGCGACCAGCTGGAAATCCGTGCAAATTGTGATCTCTTCCGCTTCCAGGTCGGTCGCGAGCCGTATGCTTGCTAGGAAGGCTTCGTATTCCGCTTGGTTGTTGGAGGTGGGGAAGGATAAAGTTAAGGATACTTCGATGATATTTCCTTCTTCGTTTTCTAAGATAACCCCAGTTCCGCTACCTACCGGGCCAGATGCTCCGTCCACGAAGATAGTCCATTTGGATGGGGATTTCGACTCCTGCTCGGTGAAAGTGAATTTTGCCACAAAGTCGGACAGCGCTTGAGCTTTGAGAGCTTGTCTCCCCTCGAATTTGATGTCGAATTCGGACAGTTCTAACAACCATTTTAGCATTCGCCCGGCCATATCTGGTCGACCGATCAATTGTCTTATGGGTTGGTCTGTTCTTACGATGATGGTGTGGGCCAAGAAATAGTGTCGTAGCCTTCTGGCTGCAAAAAGGAGGGTCAGGGCCACCTTTTCTACCTGGAGGTATCGAATTTCAGGGCCATGGAGTGCCTTGCTCGTAAAATAGACAGGTTTCTATCCCTCGGGTAGGTCGCGTATGAGGGTCGCGCTTACGGCTTCGTTTGCTACGGCGAGATAGAGGTAAAGTGTCTCCCCTTCTTCAGGCCTGGAAAAAAATGGGGGCTCAGACAGTGCCCTTTTCAGGTGGGACAGGGCTAACTCGCCTTTTTTCGTCCATTCAAAAGTAGCCTCTTTGCGGAGGAGCTTGTAAAAGGGGAGGGCGTGTTGAGCGGACTTTGCCACAAATCGAGCGAGGGAAGTGAGGACCTCGTTCAATGATTGTATGGATTTTTTAGAATTAGGGGTTGGAAGTTCTACGAATGCCCGACATTTGTCAGGATTGGCTTCGATGCCTCGCTCGGTTAGATAGAATTCGTCTCTTGCTGAGATTTGACGATCATGTCGTCCATGTACACTTCAAGCATGTCTCCGATTTCTGCTCGGAATACTTTATTCATCATGCGCTGGAATGTCGCGCCTGCGTTTTTTAGACCGAAGGGCATAACGTTATAATAGTAGTTGCCCGATTCGGTCATGAAGGCCGTGTACTTTTTGTCGGACACGGCCATGGGTATTTGATTATACCCTGAGTAGGCGTCCATGAAGGACAATAGCTTGAAACCGGACGAATTGTCGACCAATTTATCGATGTTAGGCAAAGGATATGCGTCTTTCGGGCATGCCCAGTTAAGATCAGTATAATCAACACACATTCTCCACTTTCCATTAGATTTCTTGACAAGTACAACATTTGAGAGCCAGGTTGTGTACCTGGCCTCGGTTACAAATTTTGCCTCTATGAGGTCTTTAACAGCAGATTCAGTCGCTTCAGTTTTTTCGGTCGACTGCTTCCTCCTACGTTGGGCGACTGATTTGTGTGTTGGGTCGATGGAAAGGTGATGGAAGGTCGTCTCGGGGTCGAGTCCTGGCATCTCTGCGGCGTTCCAGGCGAACGGATTTGCGTTTCCTTTGAGGCAGGCTTCTAACTGTCGTTTTTCCAAGTCGGGCATATGTGCTCCGATCTTGACGCACCGGGTCGGATCATCTCCCAAAGGAATCAGCTCGAACTCTCCGTCTGGAATTGGCCGGGATGGTGAGTCGGTCAGCTTTTGAATGCCCTCGTCATCATCTGAGAACCTTCAGTCCAGATCGATTGAGTCTACCTGAGGAAAAGCCCTGGATGTTTGTGGAGCATCTAGTGAAGTCAATGCTGAAGGACTTGGTTGGTAAGATATTCAGCTAAGACCTTTAGATGCCGCTTCAAAACATCGGCGGGCAGCATCGACATCCCCGTGCAGTGTAGCAACCTTGCCCGAAGTAGTATAATACTTCATCTTAAGGTGGACGGTGGATGGAACAGCGATCAGCTCGGCTACTGTCGGTCGTACCAAAATGCACTGGTATAGCGACGGGCAATCCACGACTAGGAACTGTACTCGAACCGTTCTGGCTGTCTCAGCTGCTCCGAAGGTGACGAACAGATCGACGTAGCCCCATGGTCGGGAGACCGCTCCGTTGAAACCTTGCAAGTCTGACCCGACGTACGGAGTCAAGTGTGTTTCGTTTAACTGGAGTGTTGAAAACAGCTGGGAGTACATAATGTCGCAGGAACTGCCTTGGTCCACCAAGATTCCTCTCACATCAAAATTTGCCATTTGCGCCCGGATAAGTAGCGAGATGCTGGCGTTTGGTGCCCCTCCTAGGAGTTCCTCCCGGTAAAAGACAAGGGGTATTGAGCCCTCCCTTGGTGGGTCTAGGGTTACGTTCTGTGCGGGGCCTTTCGCAATCAGCTGGTCGAATTTTCTCTTGACGGATCCGACCGTGATTTTGTTGAAACCTCCCCCTGAGATGACCAGTGCGGATGGAAAGGTTTCCCATGGGCTATGGGAGGAAAGGTACCTCGGACTCCCCGTGTGATCAGGCAGAAAGAAATCCTCCGGGCGATAGATGCTTAGGGCGACCTGCATGTTTGCATCCGCTGGAATGGGTACAACCTCCTCGATCTTTTGAGTCTCATGTCCTTCTTGTCGAGGGGTATCCCTAGATTTGGTGAATTGTTTAAGGTGTCCGTCCTTAATAAGTATTTCGATTGCTTCTTTGAGATGGATACAGTCTTCGGTATTGTGGCCATGACTTTTGTGGAATCTGCAATATTTTGTTTTGTCCGTGCCCGGTTTGCTAGGTTGCTGCTTCGGAAAGTGTACCCCTGCTTGCCTGAATTCTGAGTTGGCACATTCGGACAAGATTTTCTCCCTAGAAACCAGGAGTGGAGTATATTCGTGAAATCGGCCGACGGGTCCTCTGTGCTCCTGCGGTTCACGGGAGCGGTCATCCTTTCTTTTGTCTCCTCCCCGACGAGATGTCGAGGGTTCATCGACTCGGTGGGGCTTCGCATCTTCGCGACGTCGAGTGTCTCGTACGGAGCTGGCTGCCTGCTTTTCCTCATACTGGATATAAGCTTGGGCTTTCAGCGAGAATGCGTCAAGGGTGGCAGGGGTCTCGATGCCGACTGCCTGGTGAAAATTTGTTGACGGGCGTAGTCCCCGTTCCAACAAATATTTCTTCATGTCGTCGGTCGTGGACACCTGGACTGCTTCTTTGTTGAACCTCTCGATGTAAGTTCGTAAAGGTTCGTCCTTCCCTTGGATGATCGCTTCGAGCGAAGCTTCCGTCTTCGGGTGTCGCCTAGAGGCGGTGAAGTGCCTGGAAAACGTGCGTCCGAGCTGTTTCCAAGAAGTGATAGATTCTGCTTCGAGGCTTTTATACCACGCCATCGCTCCTTTCCTCAGTGTTGTAGGAAAGAGGCGACATTTGATCGCTCTTCATACTCCTCGGTAGTCGAGCAACGCATCAATATTCTCGATATGCTCATCCGGATCTGTGGTCCCATCATATGAGCCTAGTGGTGGGGATTTTTCTAAACCTCTTGGAAGTTTAGCTGCCATGATTTCCGACGAGAGGGGGCCCCGGGTGTCCTCGTCATCGCTGGAGTTGAGCGAAGGGGATCTGGGCGCGCGCTTCTTTGTTCGCCGAGGGGATACGGATCTTGATCTGCTCCTTCTTGACTTTCTTGGAGGGGAAGACCGCGAAGGAGACTGGCGAGGTCGTTTGTCACCAGTAGATTCGTCGATGCGTCCCTTCCTCTTTCTCTTGGGAGGAGAGGGACTACGCATCCTCTGGTGTCTCGCGGGAGACCGGGGTCGACAATTGTTGTCCTTGAGACGGGAAATTTTCTCGCCATGGGCGAGGAGCAGTAAATTTGTCTGATTCAGAATTTCAGCCAGTGCAGCGAAGTCAGATCCTGTAGGAGTCGGGGGAAAGGGGACTTCTGAGCGACTCTCCAGAGGTTGGTCACGGTCGGGAGAAGGTGAGGTCGTCTTCCCGTCTGGGTGATCTTGCACGGTTTCTTCGTGCGGAGGATGATGAATGTTGCTCTCACGTTGCGTGAGGATCATGCCGTCGTTCGATCGGTTGTCCGGATTGTCTCGAGAAGCCATGGATCTTGGTAAAAACTTTGGTTCTTTGAAGATTTTGAGAGAGAAGAACGGGGAAATCAGATTCCCACAGACGGCACCACCTGATCGTACCTGGAGATGAGGATCCGATACGGCTGGCCTCGAGCGCTGTTGAAGGACGGTTGATGAGGAGAGGAGGGGGGTGTACCTGCAAGGCACTCCGATGCTGAAGTAAGACACTGAGCAAAGAGTGAGCAAGTACAAGAATTAAAGTCAGAGAATTTTATACCCGACCCTCCCAAATGAGAGGGTTTATATACTGGGCTAAGTGGAAGATTATTGGTCCGCACTGTTGGGCGCGGATCGTGGAATCCGTAAAGATAGGTAACGGTCAAAACTAGCCGTTGGAAGACTTCGTCGTGGTCGGTATAACTTTTGGTCGGCAGAGATCATGATTCTCAATATTGCTCGACGTCGAGCGTTCTGCAGAGCCGATTTTCCTGGCCCAATTCTGGGAATTGGGCCTGCCCAGAACACTTGTAATGGAAGAGTTTGATTAGAATTGATTTAAGGTTAATTATTGAGTGTTTTAAGTACAAAAGGGTGAATGAATCACGTCCCGTGGGGATGGCCTCAGGAATGATCCATTCAAGACCCCGTGGAATGCTAGACTCCAGAATTCAGTCCTTTCGTTATTTAATTTGTACGATTCGATAAAAATCATATTTTTGTTTTGTATCGTTACGCGTAAAGTTGTGCAGATGACGATCATAAAAATGACCGACTTACATGTTTGTGAAATATATATATATATATATATATATATATATATATATATATATATATATATATATATATATATATATATATATATATATATATATATATATATATATTTTAAAAGTGTTTACTTGACGTTGGACCAAGAAAAATTAATTATTTTTGAAATGTTTAGTCTTAGTGACCGCATTTATTTTTTACTTGGCAAATAATCTTCATAGTGCAAGAATAAATCGTACAAGTCCAAACATAACATGTCGCCAACATACAACCAAGTAACGGGTAAAGCCGAGTAAACACTCACATTTTTCAAACAGGTATCAAGCATACCAAATCAAACATACTTAACATGAGAAAGATAGCAGAGTAAGAATAACTATAATAAATTATTATGTTTTAATAAGATTTATTTCCACATTTTATTTTTTTTAGAAAGAAATAACAATAAAATCTAAGCAAACCATTTTATTTGAAAACATCATTGAAAAGAAGAATATTTAACATCTTAAAAAAAATTAACACAAAGAAACAAGTTGGGCCTGTATTCAAGAAGAATAAGCAAACCCAATAAACATTAGCCTTTGGCTGAATGAAATCAGCCTTAACTAGAAGTGAAAGAAACAACCACTTCAATTTTCTTATTCAAAAAAACAAACTAGGCAGTATATTATTAAATGAAGATAAAAATACAAGCCGATAACACAATATAATGGCAGTTATGGGGCAGACCATAAGCCACTAATCGTCATAATTCACGTAACACACATAGGGAAATGATATTCCATTAAATTAAAATATACAACCTTTCCTCTAATAACCAAAGAGAATCTTCATAACACGTGGCCCAACTCCTCCTAAATTTTCTTTCATAAATTGCACAACCACATAGAAATGAACGACAAATGTATCTCTAACTATGGGTCTCGTACTCGGCTATCCTTCTTTTTCAAGACAAAGGATGATGAGCCACTTGAAAAAAATGTTCACAGATTATTTCACAACAACTACAACAGAGTAAAGGTGAGAGTTATTTACCAACTGATGCAGAGGTCTTACGCGATCTTTCTTTCACGGTATGTGCTTCCCCCTTCTTGATATCCACTTTTCTTCTTGCCTCTTGCTTTCTGGTTCGATCTTCTTCTTTGTGCGTGTTTGATGGTGTCAATTTTGAGTGTTTGGGATCGATGGTGGTGACGTTTGTTGTTGAACAACGAAAGATTTGAGGCCGATAAAGGGAGGTGGTTGGTGAGGCAATGGGTTTTGTTGAAGGGCGGTGATATTGATTCAGGAAGGTTATGGGAAATGTTTTAATGATCAAGCGTCGTTTAGGGTTATTTTATTCCCTTTCTTGAACATCAACCTCCTTTTTATACAGTAGAGAAATTAGGGTTTTTCTTTGAAAATTACCGAGGGATTTCTTATTTGATATGTCTGCCATACTTTTCTTGCATCAAAAAGCTTTTTTGCTAAATTTGTGTAAACTTTGGTCCTGCGACCCTACTGTTGTTCCTATTTGTTTGTCCTTATCACTGCACCATTTTGACTTAGTTTATTTTGGTTTGAAATGAACCGAATGAGTTGGATTTGGGTTGGATTGAAAAGTTGATTTTCAATTGACTCAGTCTGTGTTTTTTATCGTTATGAAATCCTTATTTTCACTGCCTATCCTCTTTTTACTGTTATGTGAGGTCATGCTCTTTGTATTAAAACTGAATTGACGATGTCTTGCTGATAATATATCTTGAGTCCATGACCCTGATGCATTTTTTTCTTTTGTTTGCAGGTTAGACTCAAGAGTTTCAAGAGCGGGTTAGACATGGCAAGATGGAAGTTTGGCAAACTGATGGTAACAAAGACTTTTGGATGGGAGATGCATTGTCGAGCCATATTCCTACCCTGATGGTATTGTGTTACATGTGTATCATAGCTCCCTTTTGAATGAAGCCCTTTTAGAGCACAACCTTTTCACTTTCTTTGAAGTCTTTATTTATTTGACACTTTATGAATTATGTTTGCAGAACTTGTTCTCTTCTCTTCCTTGCACGATTATGCTTTTCTCGAGATATTGTCGCAGCTCTTTTCCTCGGTGAGTAATACTTCAGAGGCAAGATATCTAACACCTCAACCGAAACTCTGACTCTTGAGAACATGGCCATGAATCACGCATCAATGCTAAGTGTATGAACTTACCATATTAGGGATTGAAACTACTGTAATTTTGAATTTGTTGATAAGCTATTAATTTCTTTCTTTATGTGGTTTCATGAAGGTTAAGGCTGACTTCAACTAGCTTATGTAAATTAAGAGTACAAATCATGTAAACTAGGATCATTGTAGGTTGTCGTAAATGACATAAACTCAACCTGTTCAACTGTGTATTCTTTTATTGTTGGTGTGGAACTCTTAATACTCATAGTGATACCCCTTCATGTTTTGTAGGCTCAAGACTTTGGAATTTGGTGCATGAATCTAAGGATGAAAAAGGGTTTCTTGGAGCTGGAGCTTTAGGATAAGGCTTGGTGTCGCAATAAAATATTTGAAGGACTATGTTGAAGAGTGAAGCAAATCAAAAATGAAATTTTTATTCATGAAGAATTGAAAACGACTTGTTTATGCTTTCTATACCATTTCTTTGTAACTTGTGAAAGTTGTATACATTTGTAAATTGATAGTATTAGAATTCTCTTTTCATACAATCTTGTACATACGATATCGTACTCTAATTGGACAATTCTTTGAAACTTAAATTGTGAACTTTGTTTCCAACTTTTGCTTTTGCTTGTAATAAATCCTTATGAGGTTAAAAACGGGGAAAAAACCGTTTTTTTTAGAACCGAATGCCTATGAGCTCTCCTTACTGTTGTTTTAAAAAAACAAAACAAAACTTTGCTTCAAATCAACCATGCTAGCAACAAGCAGGCTCTTTGTGAGTTTAAATTGTAATACAATCAACTGAAAGAAACATTCAGGAGACAAATCCATTATGGCTTGAAAATAAATCAACCATAGCCTAACACCAATCCACATGTAGCTTGAACTTTCTACCAAAGTGACTTAAAAGAAATAAATTCTGATAAAAAAATTAATAAAAAACTCGGTATTTTTAGAGCGTTGTGAATAAATCTTCAATCCGGTGCATTCTAAATCTTGATTTAATTCTTCGGCCCCAATCCAAACTTGTATATCAAGTAGCAAGAGAAATGAAAATCTTGGCCATGTTGAAAACCTCCAAACATGTCTTATACCACAACCCATTCCTTCAGCACATCAAACCATAAACCCTTAATTTGATGACCAGGTTATCATCTTGATATTGAGAAACAAAAATTCGCCTCAACACTGGGTGAAGCATGATACACATACTTGCGATAATACGAACTTACACCCTAGCTCCATAGTTGAATATACTAACTTCGCAAATTCCAGAAACTTGCCCTAGAGAATCTCTTGATCTCATGCCCAAAAAATAAAAACCAATGATATGAATGTTTATGAATATGTCCTAATGCAAATGTGTGGCACACAAACAAACAAAAAACAGCGAAAAACGAGGGCAAATTTTGGGGTGCAACAAACATGAGACTATTTTTAAATGAAAGTACATTGTCTTAGCTCCGCACAGCTTCGAACGGTGCACAAATCGGACTCAAGATATGAATTTTAAAAGTTTTGGAACAAAACTGCCAAGAGCCGCTCGCTGGGGCCTCGCTTAGTGAGCTACTCACTGTCTGCAAATTTGCCAGAGGTTCCTGCTGATCAGTGATATTTAGTGGTAATATTCAAGCCGGTTTTCAGCGTCTTTTGAGTCTAGTTTTATTTTGTTTGTAGTGTCTCGTTCATGTTTTGTTTTAGTTTTCTCATTATTGCGTGCAAGTCGGTGTTTATCGTTGTTACTTTGTTTTTATCAGTGGAATGGGTTATGTGGTTGTTTCTTTGTGGTGTTTCAGGTAAATATGTAATCGGTCGTTCGAGGTGTCCGAAAGATGGTCCAAGCTTTTAAAAACTGATGGGAAATGAGAGTTCAGAGACACAACACGGGTGCCAGTGTTGCACAACACGGCCCGTGTTGTAGAGACCAGAAGAAACACAAATTCAGTTCAGAAAATAAGAAGTCAGGGGTGTGACACGGGCACCCGTGTTGCACAACACGGCCCGTGTCATGGCAGCTGGGAAAGAATGTTTTGGTAGTGATCCAGAGTCACAACACGGCCACCCGTGTTGCACAACACGGCCCGTGTTGTGACGACCAGAGACAATTTTGTGTTTTGCTGCTTCGAGGGTATTCCGGACATTTCGCGGTGCTGTTTGAAGACTGATTTATATTTGCCCATGATGACTGTGAAGAGACACTTTTTTGAATTGGGGCTTTTTGGAGAGAAAAAAGACGGGAGAAGAAAGATTGATCAAGAGCGGAAGCAATTGACGATCCGACTAATCCAACGTTAATTGTAATGTCTAAATTTGCTTACTCTGTTTTTATTTCCAGTTTGAACATGAGTGGCTAAACCCCCCAATGCCAGGGGGGTGTCCCTGAGTTGCATTTTGTAATGACTTGTTGAATTCTTCAATTTGGTATTATGTTTTAGTTTCGTTTCTTTATTTTATCGCAACGTCCTTAATGCTTTATCGGTATTGGAAAATAAGATAATTGATCGTGGTTAGGATTTGGTCTGACCAACCATTCTAACCTTGTTGCATAATTTTATCGTAAAAAATATTACTGAGGAATTGGGATATTTTTATATGAACCTTTTTATGTCAGAATTATTGCTTGATATTCTTCTATGACCTTTGAGGAATCATGGTCTATGAAGAATACCAAAGGTTTTTCTTTAAAGGAATTTTGGAAAAACATTGTAGGCTTAGGAAAGACGCGTTCTAAAGCACATCTCTAAAATTAAGGAACCTATGAGTCATTGCATTGCGAATCATACACCCTACCTGGCATTACTTTTATATAAGTGAAATTATTTGTTTTTACGTTTTATTCTGTTCAATTTATTTAATTTAATCTCAAACCTTGAGTTTTGTCCAATTGAAATTAATCACGAAGAACTTATTTTTAATACGCAGTCCTTGTGATCGATATTTTGGGTTAATCCTTTTTATTACTACATCGGTAAAAATAGTACACTTGCTATTTTCCGGTCAAGTTTTTGGCGCCGTTGCCGGGGACTGCCAAAGAATTAAGTTGTTTGTGTTATATCGATTGGAATTTTGTTGCTCTGCGACTAAAATTTTACTTTACTCTCTGTATATCATTTTACTGTTATTGAAATTTTGTTTTCTAACTCGTGTCTAACTGTTTATGCGAGGTCAGGCCTCAGCTAAATTTTCTTTTGACACAGAACCAGAAAGAGCTTTGCACGAGAGACGCCGCAAGGCAAGAATTGATAGTCTGGCTAAGACTTGTTCAAGTGTCCCGTATCAGGAAACTGAGGACTATATTTCAGTTCACTCGGAGCACAGTGACTCTGATTCAAACAGAGAAACTGACCCTGAATTCAACGACATGGCAGGAAATCAACCTGCTCCAGAGAGGCTCTTAGGTGATTACGGAGGGGCAAATGCTCAACCTAACAGGATGACGATTGTTAATCAACCGGTGAATGTAGCACACTTCCAGTTACATCCATCTACTATCCGCCAGTTAGAGAGCAAGCCTTTCTCCGGGAGAATTAATGAGGATGCAAATAAGCATCTTCAGAGATTTCTTACTACTACCACTTCTTTGAAGATCGAAGGTCATTCAGAGGAAGCAAAACGACTGGTGATGTTTCCATTCACTCTTACTGACGATGCTGAAGAGTGGTTCTATTCTCTTCCCGCAGCTAGTATCACAACATGGCAAGAGATGGAAACAACCTTCCTTAACGAATACTTTCCTGCTTCAGTGTTCATCCGGAAAAGATATGATATAGTCAATTTTAAACAAAAAGAGGGTGAATCACTCGGAGATGCTTATAAAAGATTCAAAAGGTGTTTGACTTCGTGTCCTACCCATAACATGGACGCAACAGAGCAAATGCAAAACTTTGTGAATGGGTTGAGACTCAAGACAAAGCAACTGATTGATACTGCTGCAGGTGGCTCAACAAACTTCTCAACAGCCACAGGTATTAAAAGAATCATAGAAGCTATTGCTGCCAATGAACACCTTGAGTTATATGATCGCACCGTGAGTCAACCAGACGGGAAAATCGATCTTAAGCTAACAGAACAGGTTGTAAAAATGGAAGATCAAATTGCCGCAGAAGTTGAAAGAAGGTTAAAGAAGATGAATCTGGGAACTCACACAGTTGCTCAGGTTGAACCCGTTCAAGCGGTGATTTGCGAGATATGTTGTGGTCCACACTTTGCCATGCACTGTTTGGCAACTCAAGAGCAGGTTGAACAGATTAATATGTTGAGGCAAAACAATCCTTATGCCAACACATATAATCCGGGGTGGAAAAATCACCCAAATTTCTCTTGGAAAGATCATCAAGGGAACATCCAGAAACCGGTTCAAGGCCAACAACAGTACCAGCCCCAACAACAACCTTATCAGCCTCCAGTGTCAAGAAAAGCTGATTGGGAGATTGCCATTGAAAAGATGGCAGCTCACAACTGTCAATTTCAAGAAGAAACCAGAAGTAATTTCAAGAACACTGGAGCATCTATAAAGAATCTTGAGGTGCAAATGAGCCAAATTGCTCAACACCTTGTTATCCCTAACGCTCCTGGGACTCTTCCTAGTGCTACTGTAACAAATCCTAGAGATAATCATAAAGTAAATGCAGTCACAACGCGAAGAGGTAAAGTTAGTGAAGAGGTTCAAGAAAATTCTGAAGTTGAAAATCAATTGATTGAGGTTGAGCTTGAAATCAAAGACAATGAAGAGGTTGACAACGACAAAGAAGTTACCCAAACACCGGTCATCAAAGAAAAAGCGGTTGAACCTAAACCGGTGGTCAAACTTCCGTATCCTACAAGAAACAAGAAGAAAGGGCAGCAAGAGAAGAATTTTGAAAAATTTCTTGACTTGTTCAAAAAGCTGGAATTGAATATCCCTTTGCTTGAAGCTCTTGAACAAATGCCCACTTATGCCAAGTTCATGAAAGATATAATTGCTAAAAAGAGGACTATGGGAGCTGAACCTATTATTCTAACTGAAACTTGTAGTGCTATTTTGCAGGGATTGAAGATTCCGGTGAAGAGAAAAGATAGAGGAGCTGTTACCATTCCATGCACTATTGGTGACCGGTCGTTCAAGAGAGCTCTCATCGACTTGGGAGCGAGCATCAGTTTAATGCCTTTATCTATCTACAAAAAGTTAGGTATTGGTGTTGTGCAAGACACTAGGATGACTCTCCAATTCGCGGACCATTCTGTGAAGCGACCTTATGGAGTTGTCCATGATGTATTGGTTAGGGTGGACAAATTTGTGTTCCCGGTTGACTTTGTGATCCTTGAAATGCCGGAAGATGAAGAAATTCCCTTGATTTTGGGAAGACCTTTTCTAGAAACCGGGAGAGTAATGATAGACATGGAAGGTGGAACACTAACGATGAAGGTGTATGATGAAGAGTTAAAAATTGATGTTAGGAACACTTTAAAGTACAAAGATGATGTGGGCACTAGTAGCAACATACAAGTGTTAGACCAAATGGAAGCTAGTGAGCATTTCGAAAGTGTGTCCAAGTTACCTCTAGAGAAGGTGTTGAGTATGTCCATTTTTGAAGGTGATAAGGAAGTTGGAGATAAGGATATGGAAGTGGTTGCGATGCTTGAAAATCAACCTATCTTTAAAAGAATTAGAATGCACCGGTGGGAAGAGTTGCGACAGCCTACAACAGTTGATGAAGGCAAAGACAAACCAAAAACATCTGAATTGAAGCAACTTCCCGAGAATCTCAAATATGTCTTTCTTGACACGGAAGAAAAATGTCCCGCTATTATTAGCGCTAATTTAAAAGACATGCAAGAAGGCAAGTTAATTGAAGTTCTTAAAAAATTCAAGGGAGCTATTGGGTGGAAGATTGAAGACCTAAAGGGTATAAGTCCCACAGTGTGTATGCATAAAATACTGATGGAAGAAGATCACAAACCGGTTGTGCAACCTCAAAGGAGATTGAATCCGGTGATGAAGGAAGTAGTGCGAAAAGAAGTTGTTAAGCTATTGGATGCGGGATTGATTTACCCCATATCCGATAGTGCTTGGGTGAGTCCGGTGCATGTGGTGCCCAAAAAGGGGAAACAACTGTTATAACAAATGAAAAAAATGAGTTGATTCCTACTAGAACCGTTACTGGGTGGAGAGTGTGCATCGATTATAGAAGATTGAATTTGGCTACGAGAAAGGACCATTTTCCGTTGCCATTCATTGACCAAATGCTGGAAAGACTAGCGGGACATGAGTACTATTGTTTTCTTGATGGCTACTCCGGGTACAATCAAATCGCTGTTGCACCGGAAGACCAAGAGAAAACGGCATTTACATGCCCCTATGGCATTTTTGCTTATAGAAGGATGCCATTTGGGCTATGTAATGCCCCCGCTACATTCCAAAGATGCATGACTTCCATTTTTGCGGATATGCTGGAAAAACACATGGAGGTGTTCATGGACGATTTTTCCGTGTTCGGATCCTCATTTGATCATTGTTTATCTAACCTTTCACTTGTTTTGCAGCGATGTCAAGAAAGCAACTTAATATTGAACTGGGAAAAATGCCATTTCATGGTGAAAGAAGGCATTGTTCTTGGTCACAAGATCTCACAAAAAGGGATCGAAGTGGATCAAGCCAAAGTGGAAGTGATCTCTAAGTTACCTCCGCCAATCAACGAAAAGGGCATAAGAAGCTTCTTGGGACATGCGGGATTTTACCGCAGGTTCATAAGAGATTTCTCAAAGATAGCCAAACCTTTAACTACTCTGTTGGTTAAAGATAAGGCTTTCGTTTTCAATAAGGAATGCAGCGACGCTTTTGAAACGCTAAAAAAAGAATTAGTATCTGCACCTATTGTTATTGCCCCAGATTGGTCCCTACCCTTTGAGATTATGTGAGATGCTAGTGACATTGCAGCGGGGGCTGTTCTTGGACAGCGGAGAGGAAAATTGCTTCATGTGATTTACTATGCTAGTCATGTTCTGAACCCTGCACAGATAAACTATGCAACTACCGAGAAGGAGTTGTTAGCAGTTGTGTATGCCTTCGATAAATTCAGGCAATATCTGTTGGGTTCAAAAGTGATTGTTTATACTGACCATGCTGCTTTGAAATATCTTTTTGCTAAGCAGGATTCCAAGCCCAGGTTGTTAAGGTGGATTTTACTCCTACAGGAATTTGATGTGGAGATCCGTGACAAGAAAGGGTGTGAAAACACTGTTGCAGATCATCTTTCTCGAATGTCACCAATTGAGGAGACGGAAGAGCAACACCCTATAAAGGATGAGTTCACTGACGAACACATCCTAGCTGTTATAGGGGTGCCTTGGTTTGCAGATTATGCAAACTATCTCGTTGGCGGTATTATACCCGACGATTTTGATTCTAACAAGAAAAAAAAGTTTGTTCATGATTGCAGGTTTTATTTATGGGATGATTCGTTTCTCTACAAAAGAGGGGTGGACGGCCTAGTGAGAAGATGTGTACCTGAAGAAGAACAAAAAGATGTGCTGAAAGCATGTCACGACTCTGAGTATGGGGGACATTTCAGTGGTGATCGAACAGCTGCTAAAGTCCTACAATCAGGACTTTATTGGCCATCTTTATTTAAGGATGCGCAAGAGGTAGTGAAAGAGTGTGACAGATGTCAGAGGACTGGGAATATATCAAAAAGAAATCAGATGCCGCAAAATTCTATGCTCGAGGTTGAGTTATTTGATGTATGGGGGATAGACTTCATGGGGCCATTTCCACCATCGTTCGGAAAAAACTATATTTTGGTGGCTGTGGATTATGTGTCCAAATGGGTAGAAGCTGTGGCATTACCCACCAATGATGCTAAGGTAGTGGTTAGATTCCTAAAAGAAAACATCTTCGCAAGGTTCGGTGTCCCGAGGGCGTTGATAAGCGACGAAGGGACACATTTCTTGAATCACCTTATGGAGAAGTTACTGCAAAAGTACAACGTGAAACACCGGATAGCTACTCCTTACCACCCCCAAACGAGCGGTCAAGTGGAGGTATCCAATAGACAATTGAAACAAATCTTGGAAAAGACAGTGAATCCATCCAGGAAGGATTGGTCTCTTAAGCTAGATGACGCTTTATGGGCATACCGGACGGCTTTCAAAACGCCTATCGGTATGTCACCATATCAACTGGTTTACGGAAAGGCATGTCACTTACCTTTGGAACTTGAGCATAAAGCCTTTTGGGCATCTAAGTATCTTAATATGGATTTGTCAAAAGCTGGAAGTTCGAGGATTCTTCAACTTCATGAGTTAGAAGAATTCAGGAATCGGGCGTATGAGAATGCCAAAGTATACAAAGAGCAAACGAAAAAATGGCATGATACAAGGATTCAAAGAAAAGAGTTTTGGGAAGGACAACTGGTCCTTCTGTACAATTCAAGGCTGAAGCTGTTCCCAGGCAAATTGAGGTCAAAATGGTCGGGACCTTTTGTTGTTCACAAGGTATTTCCTCACGGAGCTGTCGAGATTAAAAATCAGACCAACGGAGATATTTTCAAAGTGAACGGGCAGAGGTTAAAGCATTATTTCAAAGGCCATCCCACTGGTGATGTGCATGTCACTCGTCTTACCCAGTAGTACGACGGACCGTCGAGCCATGCGACGTTAAACGCAGCGCTTCGTGGGAGGCAACCCACGAGTTTTTCAGTCTGACTTTTGTGTGTTTCTGTTTTGTAGGTTTTGTTTAGCACTGATTTTAAGAAGGAATGAACGAGGTTTGAAGTCATAGTAGGAAGATCAGAAAAGCCAGAAAACGGAAAACCAGAGGTGCAACATGGGTGCCCGTGTTGGGCAACACGGCCCGTGTTGCATGATGCAGACAGATGGGTGTTTTTGTGGAGTTTGGATGGATTCCAGGGATGCAACACGGCCACCCGTGTTGTGCAACACGGCCCGTGTTGCAATGTCTGGAGATTGTTGATTCAAGACATTTTTAGAAGAGATTCCAGGGGTGCAACACGGGTGCCCGTGTTGTGCAACACGGCCCGTGTTGCAAGTGCTGTTTAACATGAATTTTTGAGCCAGAGAATTGAAGCATCCAGGGAGGCAACACGGGTGCTCGTGTTGTGCAACACGGCCCGTGTTGCTCATGCGGGAATCCTAAAATTCAAATTTTTTTTAGTTTCCCAATTTTGTCCTGTGGGCCCCACGTGTTTAATTTCATAATTTTCAATTAATGGCTCATTAACCTACCATTTATCACTTTTCTTTCATCTTCTCCAACCTCATTTCTCTCTAAAAACCCTAACACCATTGTTATACCTCTCAAAACCTCCATTTTCTCAAGCACCCACTCACCAAAACCCACTTCTCCATTCACGAAATTTGTTCCCCATCACTTTCTTGTCACTTCTACGGTGACCGTTTCCTCTAATCTTTCAAATTTTTTTCGTGTGCTTCATTTGTGCAGGTTTGAAAAATGCCTCCTAGAAGGGATACCGGTAAAAATGTTGCTGAATCTTCCCGTCCTCGCAAGAGAGCACACCGGATGCCGAATGCTCATGGCATTTTATTCGAGGACCCGGAGCATCAAGCAAAGTATGCAAAGTTGGTAAGGCGTAAGTTGATACCGGCCCGGTACATGTGCAACGAAACTCTTGAAAATCTAGGACTCAAATTTGAAGTCCATAGAATGTTTCACAGTATCGGGATGTTAAATTTCATGCAATATGAAGCGCCAACTTTTGAGCGCATAACCTTGGAATTTTTGAGTTCTTTACAGTTTCAGCTCAAGCATACCTGGACCGGATCCGACACTGAGTATTTCGGTACTCTGAAGTTCCGCCTTTATGACAATGATCATGTGATGTCGGTGGCTGATCTGGGGAAGATTTTAGATCTCCCAGTCTATGGGCCTGGTGCACCGCCAAGTACATTCGATGCAGGAACATTCTGGAAGGATATCACCGGCAACACCGAGTATGCCGCATCTGCTGCAAAGGCCTCATGCATTCATAACCCGTCATTCCGGTACGCTCAAAAAGGGTTAGCTTATACCCTTTTCTGCCGAGGCGACAGTACAGGAGTCGCAACTCTGCGGGAGTTATACTTCCTATATGGAATGGCAAACAATGAGCTGATTAATGTTGCGGCCTTCGCAGCAGACCACCTGAAGCGGGTAGCCAATGCTGCCTCGGGTGAGATTTCCGTTGGAGGGATGATTACACAGATTGCTCAGCATCTGGGGTATAATGAGAGGTTGCTTGAAGTGCCTGCAGTGGCAGGTAAGACAAAAATTGACCTTGAAACATTGGTCAACCAAGGTATGATTAAAACTGCTCATAATTATTATGCTGTGATGTCTCGTAACAAGCATTTGATTTCGTTGCCTGCACCTAACATGATTACCATAGATAATAGAGCTAACTGGCTGTATGAGGACCCCATGCTGGGTGGTTCCGATCAGTTTGATGAGTATTTTTTAGATGAGGAGGATGCAGGGAACCAACCTGAAGAGGTCCCGGTGCAAACTGCTGGTGGTTCTTCTAACCAAGCAACTGGTCAGTGGAATGTTTCCAAGGACCAGTGGGACGAAATGATTAGAGAGCAGACCCGGCAAGGGGACTTAATCGATGAGCTGCATGCATGGATGCAGCAGATGAAGCTTCATGGATTTCCTCCCGAACAGTGATAATTGTGAGTCCCCTCCGACATTGGTTCTTAAACAGTGAGGACACTGTTGAGTTCAAGTGTGGGGGGGTTTAGTTTTTATGTTTTCGTTTATTTTATGTTAATCTTTGTTTATTTTAATAGTATCGTAGTGTCGGCTTGAAGATTATAGCTTTATGTTATCTGTAAAAACACCCCTAAGTTAACCTGCTGTGTGTTACATGTGAATTATGAGAAAGTATATAGGATGCGAGTGAAAAAGAATCCCGATGAGAAAATATGGAAAATTTTGATGTATAGGTACTACATAAGCACACTGAGTTTTCGGAATTAGGAACGAGTTCGACATGTAGATTCGTGCCATGGTGCTTTGATTTGAGAAGTAAACCCGAAGTAGTTTATATTGATATATCTGGCTTTATCTTTAATAATTATGTGTGCAAAGATGATCCAAAAGAAAGAAAAAAAAGCTTCAAGGCACCGGGAAAAAAAAATGAATAAAAACATTAGAACGATCGATCCTTCTAAGTTGGGTAACTCTCACAAGGTTATTCAACCTAACGGCGGTTGAACATGAATGTTTCCCGAAGGGACAGAAAAATCGGTGCCAACGATAAAAAGAGGAATCAATCTTGCACACATAGTGAAAATCATCAAAGGCCTTAAAAGTGATTGTCCGAATGAAAAGGGTTGAAAATCGAAAAAATAAGACCTAAGCACGAAGCATAGTCGGAGAGGTTACCGAAAAGGGAGATTCGGATCCGTGGTTTTCCACGGTGCAGTGTTTGTGTGATATCTATACTGAGAGAAAAGTACAAAAAGAACTCATTGGGTGAATTGGAATGAAGGATCCACGTATGAGTATCATAATTCATATTGCTAGTTTTGAAGATGTGAATGCAGGATTTTTGCTTGAGGGCAAGCAAGAATTCAAGTTTGGGGGAGTTTGATCAGTGATATTTAGTGGTAATATTCAAGCCGGTTTTCAGCGTCTTTTGAGTCTAGTTTTATTTTGTTTGTAGTGTCTCGTTCATGTTTTGTTTTAGTTTTCTCATTATTGCGTGCAAGTCGGTGTTTATCGTTGTTACTTTGTTTTTATCAGTGGAATGGGTTATGTGGTTGTTTCTTTGTGGTGTTTCAGGTAAATATGTAATCGGTCGTTCGAGGTGTCCGAAAGATGGTCCAAGCTTTTAAAAACTGATGGGAAATGAGAGTTCAGAGACACAACACGGGTGCCAGTGTTGCACAACACGGCCCGTGTTGTAGAGACCAGAAGAAACACAAATTCAGTTCAGAAAATAAGAAGTCAGGGGTGTGACACGGGCACCCGTGTTGCACAACACGGCCCGTGTCATGGCAGCTGGGAAAGAATGTTTTGGTAGTGATCCAGAGTCACAACACGGCCACCCGTGTTGCACAACACGGCCCGTGTTGTGACGACCAGAGACAATTTTGTGTTTTGCTGCTTCGAGGGTATTCCGGACATTTCGCGGTGCTGTTTGAAGACTGATTTATATTTGCCCATGATGACTGTGAAGAGACACTTTTTTGAATTGGGGCTTTTTGGAGAGAAAAAAGACGGGAGAAGAAAGATTGATCAAGAGCGGAAGCAATTGACGATCCGACTAATCCAACGTTAATTGTAATGTCTAAATTTGCTTACTCTGTTTTTATTTCCAGTTTGAACATGAGTGGCTAAACCCCCCAATGCCAGGGGGGTGTCCCTGAGTTGCATTTTGTAATGACTTGTTGAATTCTTCAATTTGGTATTATGTTTTAGTTTCGTTTCTTTATTTTATCGCAACGTCCTTAATGCTTTATCGGTATTGGAAAATAAGATAATTGATCGTGGTTAGGATTTGGTCTGACCAACCATTCTAACCTTGTTGCATAATTTTATCGTAAAAAATATTACTGAGGAATTGGGATATTTTTATATGAACCTTTTTATGTCAGAATTATTGCTTGATATTCTTCTATGACCTTTGAGGAATCATGGTCTATGAAGAATACCAAAGGTTTTTCTTTAAAGGAATTTTGGAAAAACATTGTAGGCTTAGGAAAGACGCGTTCTAAAGCACATCTCTAAAATTAAGGAACCTATGAGTCATTGCATTGCGAATCATACACCCTACCTGGCATTACTTTTATATAAGTGAAATTATTTGTTTTTACGTTTTATTCTGTTCAATTTATTTAATTTAATCTCAAACCTTGAGTTTTGTCCAATTGAAATTAATCACGAAGAACTTATTTTTAATACGCAGTCCTTGTGATCGATATTTTGGGTTAATCCTTTCTATTACTACATCGGTAAAAATAGTACACTTGCTATTTTCCGGTCACCTGTGATGACAACACTTTCCCCCCTTGATTCTACACCCTTAAACTGCATTTTTTACCTTATTGACCCAAATTAAGGCATTATAACCTATATTTAACACACATACATCAATAACAACAATCACAACACATCAATTCATTACAGTTCATCATTCATAATCTCATTATCCCTAGGTTTGTTCCTAAAATCCCAAATCCCCAATCACCCAAAAACAACAATTTTATGGCATCAACCAAATAATTCCTACCCACATATCTACATCATCTAACCCTTGAGTGATTAAAGAAATCTCACCCTTATCTTATAGTGATGTGCTTTCCTTATATTCAATGGGTTATCCTCCTTCCTTCCTCTTGCCCTAACTCCTCCTCTTCTCTTCTCTTCACGTTCTTCACAACTTTTCACGGTCTCTTTCTACGAATCCCTTCCTATTTTCCTCAAATCCCCAATATAACCCTTGGACCCCTAATATTGGAATCCCTAATATGCCCTCACTAACTCCTCATTCAATTATCGTACAACCCCTTACTCCTTATACCTCTAATTATTATTTGTATTCTAATATATTCTCATTATCACCCAACTAATGAAATAAATAAATAACAACTTTTCTCCATAATTTAATTTAAATACTTATTCTACACCATGGTCAACAAATATTAAATTAAAATATTAGTATTAATTTTGACTCCCTTCACCACCGATTTCTACATTATTGGTCACACACCCCTACTACCCCCCAAGATTCACTTCTTAAGGTCACTACCCTTCAACACGGGCACACCAACATAACCAACGCACAACAAGCACACCATAGATCATAGCAATTCCCAATTATTCACAAATAATAATTAAAAGGAAAACAGGGCGTTACAACTCTCCCCCACTTAGAATATTTTCGCTCTCGAAAATTTATCGGATACGAACTACCCCGGACACACTCTTGCATCCAAATAGCCAACTACCATGCCATGAAAGGAAACACCACGAAAATCACAAAAAAATAAACTACCTCATCAACTACAACAATAGCAAGATGTGATGCTCATGCAATGCCTTCGACGACCAACTCGAGACATAAAAAACAACTAAGTTAAGAACACACAAGTTCATTACGAGCCAGAACACAACGTGACCGTCACCATCACCATAAGCAACACTCCCTTAATTACCCATCCTAGTAATTATCTACTCGCACTCGAAACATCACCTTAGGTAACGAGGCAACAACAAAGATAAGAACAAAAAGTTCCACGACACCACATCGCCCCAACCATATCAACATAGCCAGACTGCCCACTGTCGCTCCCACCAAATGACACCTGGTCAGAAGGGGTACAGACGCGAACAATCGGCGAGAGGATGAAATGAGAACACACAGGAGTGAACTCAAGAGAAAGAAAAGAGTCGCCAGCTAGGCATTTTTATCCCGAAGGAAAGGTAATGCTGCATAAACCTAGAAAGATATGGATAAGACGGTTGCGAACCAGAGAGACTGAGAAAGGGGGTTGGTTACAACCTGGGAAGGTATTAGCACCCAGATTGTCCGTCGTACTCGACGGGATCCACACTTGAAAGATTTGTGTTTTAAAGGGGTAGTGTCAGTGCAATTTGTGTATAGAAAGCTGGAAAAGGATGTACAAGTGTCAGTGTAAAAGAAAGTGAAGTGTGATATGTATAGTGTCAGTGCAAGAACAGGGATAAGATGCTCAAGATCATGAGGCTAAGAAAATAATGCTGGGAAGAAGGGGGATATACAAAGACTTTTGTTCGATAACTGTTAAGTTATGCCTACGTATCCTCTCGTGCAATGAGGAAGTCATAACACCGTAGTTCGACCCAAAGAGACTGAAAGATAAATTGACTTGTGAACTGTTTACTTGCCTATGCTCAAGTGTATGACCTGTCTGGCCCAGGTGCAAACTGTCTTGCATTAGACGGAAGAAGCAAGTTCTCGTTTGTGAGTGAATGAGATGAGAAAAGAATCCCGGAGGAGACGATTATTGTTTGTTTTTGAGTTTTCAGTCTTTTATTGCTTTTGAAAGTTTGTCATAAGTTAATGAGTTTAAGCCTAAACCAATGGATTTAGTAAACTCATCACATCTTCCCTCTGATTAGGGGTAATGAGAATACCTTAAGTGTGAAGTCAGCTTCTCACACTTAATCACCATGATGTAGGGTTAAGATCATTAACCTACTTGTGATTATTTAGATGTTTTTGTGGTTTTTGTTTAGTGTTAAGTAATGAGATTAAGCCATAATCAAAGATTAAACAGACTCATTACACCATCCTAATAGAAGGATAATAGATGAGAATGTTTAAGCTGAGGAAAGCTCCTCAACTTAATCCATGATTAGGGATTAAACTCATGACAAAACAAAGCCTTTATTAAGTGGATTTTAGTTAATGATTAGATGATGAAGTGAGTTTTAGGGTTTGTAAGACAACTTGAGGGGGACTTGTCCATTAACACTAGGGTTAGTCCTTCTTAACCAGTTAAGGAAGAATTAGAACCCTAATGCAAGGCCCAAGTTACAAGCTTGATGTCTTGATGACTATTAAGTGAATTTATTAAAGTATTTAAACACATTAAGGGTTTAACACTTAGGATTAAAGTTATACACTCCATCCTAATAGAAGGATGCAGGCATAAGCTTAATCACAAAGCCTTAAAGCCTTTATGGTTTAGTCCCTGATTATGAGATGAGAAGAGAAGACTCAATGAGACACAAAGGTAAAATCTAAATGGGGGACTAATCAAAACCCTAATCATTGTCATGCTTGGTTGTTCCTAAGGTTTGTGAGGTTTGCAGGAAAGATCTTCAGAGAAACCACCAGGAAGCAGATGAAAGGAGCAAAGAGAAGCAAAGTAACTTGCTTCATTTAAGAAGACAAGTCACTTGAAGAAAGAAAGTAAGAAGAAGAAGGATGAGCAAGCTCAATCTCAAACACAAGACAAAATGCAGCAATGATGCATAAGAGGGATGAAAAGAGATTGTGAGAAGTGAAGGCAAATTCACTTCTCAAAGTTACTTACCACCTGAAAAGTTAGTGAAAGGAATGCAATGCAATGCAAAATGAGATGAAATGGCATGATGCAAACCAAAACCAGAAGCATGTGTGTGATGATAATGATGATAAGAGATGATGCAAACATGAGGCAAGGCGTGAGGATGCTCAAACAAACATATGGATGCAAGAGAAGCATGCTTAGAATCATGAACATACATGAAAAGTTATGAAATGCAAATGGCATACAACATGACAAATGAGAGATGCAATGATCAAACATGATTCTAATATGTCCTAAGATGTATTATGAATCAAATGGATGCACAAAATGTCATGGCAAGTCATGGTATGCAAGCAAATGGAAGATGGATGCAAATGAAAGCCCAAAATTAGGGTTTATGATCAATGCACCAAACAAAAATCAAAACCAGAAGCAAACATCATGATAAAAAAAATTGAAAATGCATTCAAAGGAACCCCAAACCTACACAAGCTCACTGCCCAAAGGAGGGGTTCTAACTCTTAACCTAATGAGGGTTATGAATTTCTTAAGATTGCTAGGGTTTTAAGGTACCTTGTCAAGAAAAATGTCAAACAAATAGGAAATGCAAGATCAATTCATGCCAATTTAATCCTATAAACTACATGCTAAACAAGATGCAATGCAAAAAGAATCATTGTCCAACTCTTAAAGGCTAGGTAGAAATGAATTTTTGAAGATTGGATCAAAATAATGCTTTGAAATGAAATTAATTCCATGGAAAATTGACAAAAGACATCAAGATCAAAAAAGAAATTTGGTTTGAGAGTTGGACAATGTTTCTAAATGATTTTAAATGTTTCATGAATTTTTTTGTGATTTTTAAATACTTAAAAGTATTTTTAATTAATTAATTCTCATTAATTAATTAAAAATGAACTTTTAAATGATTTAAAAATATTTTTTTAATGCAAAAAATAAAAATAAAAATTTTTTTGGTTTCTGAAAATTAATAAAAGCTTGAATAAAAATTTTCAGAATTTTTCAATGGTTTTTACTATTTTTAATAAAATGAACAAAACAAATGAATTTAAATGCAAATAAAATTGAATTAAATGAAAAGTATGCTGATCCAGTGGCCAGGATTTAAATTTGACACGCGGGAATTGACTGGCGCGCGTTTGAATGGCTGGGATTCACTCTGAAATTTGAATTTAATTAATCCTGATTAATTACACAAATGACTGGATTAGGGTTTAATCAATGCATCTGGGACGTTCATTTGCGCGCGGTTCAAACAAAGTCAGCCTATCCTACGTACCAAATTCAAACTTCATTTAATTACACAGATTAGCCCTAATGAGTTTCAGGTGGCCGGAGAAGACTTCCGGTCGTCTTCTCCGGCCAGACCCTCACCTGAAAGGTTCTAACTTCCTCAAAACGCCATGAAAATGAAATCTAATTGCCCAGAATCCATCCCCATTCAACACTGAATCAAAACCCCCAAACAAAAATCATTTTTTCATCATTAATCAAGCAAATCGAAGCAAAACACATTTAGGGCAGAAAAGTTTCAGATCAAACATATATCCTGGTTTCTCAACCATTTTCAAAAATAATCATATCCCCATGACCAGGGGAGCTCATAGAATCATTTAAGAACTTAAAATGGAGTTTCTGGAAAAAAGTTTGAGATGGCTACCTGAGATGGAAACTCCTGGTCCTGAGCTTTCTGGCCTTTCCTTTGCTACAAGTCCAATCCTTTGAACCCTCTGATGATGAAATGAGGCTTAGAAAGCTTTGAGGATGGCTGGTTTGAGAGATGGCAGAAGTTCTGTTCAAGGGAAGGTGGTGATCGTGTTTTTGTTTCAGTGACTTTCAAGCTATGGTGATGAGTGGTTTTTGATCAGTGAAGCATGCTGAGTTTGTTTGTGAAGTTTGTTTGTGTGTTTGAGGCTTGTGCTGAGTGTTTCGAATGCTTTTGCAAGTTGGAGCAAAAAGTGATAACTATGGCTTGGGTGTGTTTCAGCTTGAAGTGAGTGGTGTGTTATGCTGGCTTTGGTCCATGTATCAAAAGGTGATAGGTCAGAAAGTTGTTGGTGACCTATGGTGATTGGTATGGGTCTTTGGCCAAAATGTCAACTTGATTTGTACTTGAGGTATGGGCAATGGTACAACTTGATTTTTGGCTTGCTTTGGCTCAGCTTGAATCAAGGGAAGCTATGGAAAAGGTCTAGAGGCAATGCAGCAAGTGGTTTGTAATTTGTGATAGGTTTTGCAAGTTGGTTCATGTTTGTCCCCTTTGACATTTCTTAAGTTTCAAGGCATCAAAGTGCAAAGTTCTTTGGCCCATTCTGAATTTTAGAGGTCATGTGATCATGTTGTGAAGAAATTGTACACATTTGAGGCCTTTAGAACACTTGATCATACCATTTTGCAAAATGCCTCTTTGGTAGAAAACTTCAAATTATGTGATTTTAGCCAACTTTGACAAGCCATAACTTTTGATCCAAAATGAATTAGGTCAAGTTCTTGTACTTTTTGAAAAGGGAATGATCCATTCTATAACTTTCATGACCAAAGTTTTTTCATTTGAAGCATTTTTGAATCAAAAAGCAAGGGTTGAAAAAGTTTCCCAAAATGGCAATTTTCAATATAAGTCAACTTTCCCAAAAAGTCAACTTTGCAAATGACTTGAAATTCTCCAATTTTGTGAACTTCTAACCTCTTCTAGGATCAAATAAAGATCATACATAATCAAAATGATGATGAACACCCTTTGGTTGGGTCATTGGGGGCCTCAGATGCCCTGATTTTACACTGACTTGCTCAAGAAGTCAACCCTTGATCAGATGACTTCCCCATTGAATTTCTTCATGAAAATTGATATGTATGCTCCCTATACCATATAGAGACCAATAGAAACAAGAATGACCAAAAAAATTGGAGTTATGGCCTCTGAAACCAAAACCCTAATTCTAGGTCATCTGTGCAGTTAAACCTGGCTCTGCTTCCATGCCATCCTCAGTTCTTGTGATTCTTTGACATTCTTGACTTTGAGAGGATATAATATGATGCTTGAACATACATGGACCCCTTTGAAGTGATTGATGACCTTTGGAGTGGCTCAAGAAGCTCTTGGATTGCTCAGATCACAAACCCTAGATGCAGATGACTTTGAACCAATGCAATGAATCAAAAATGTGGTATGAGATGCTATGATTGGATTTATGCATATGAAGAAATCATAAGCCATGGTGTGAATGGTTGAGGGCAAATTTGGGGTGTTTACAGCTGCCCCTATTCAAGCATGAGTTAGCTGTGCAGGATGTAAGCGACGGCTTATCAGGCGAACAAGATAACTTGTGGTTGAATACCCAAGACAGTCCAAAATTTGCACTCACAGAATGAAGAAGAAAAGTGATATAGATTGTAAAAGGAAAATAAAGTATATTTATAAAGTATGGGCGACGGAGGACGACCGTCGAGCAGAGGACGACTGCTGGGGAAAGAGCAATGACGGGGACGGCCGACACGCTGGGGAAAATGCGGGAAATAAAGCAATGACGGGGACGGCCGACATGCTGGGGATATAAGAGATTATGATGGGGACGGCCACCAAGACTCTCTGGGGAATTATAGGTAAAAATAAATGATGAGGTACGGTCATCAGGTTCATAAAGTAATGCAAATAACGATGGGGACGGCCATCGGGCTAAACTGATGAAGGACGATCATCAGAAAAAAGGAAAAGGGACCACGACGGGGACGGCCATCGGGTTAAAGAATTAATGAAATAATGATGAGGGACGGTCATCAAAGGTGAAGGACGATCACCTGGCAGGGGACGGCTGCTCAAAGGGATAAGATGAGGGACGGTCATCTAAGGTGAAGGACGATCACCTGGCAGGGTACGGCTGCCGAAAGTATCGCGACATAGGACGAATGCCGGATAAAGGTCAACGATGGGGACGGCCATCGGACGAGCATGATGAAGGACGATCATCAAGAGGCGAAGGACGATCACCTGGCAGGGGACAGCTGCTCTCAAGGTTTATCGTGACATAGGACGAATGTCAGATAAAAAGATCAACGATGGGGACGGCCATCGGATAAAAATGATGAAGGACGATCATCAAGAGGTGAAGGACGATCACCTAGCAGGGGACGGCTGCCAAATATCACGACATAGGACGAATGTCGGATAGAAAAGATCAACGATGGGGACGGCCATCGGACGAGCATGATGAAGGACGATCATCAAGAGGTGAAGGACGATCACCTAGCAGGGTACGGCTGCTCTCAGGGTTTATCATGACATAGGACGAACGTCAGATAAAAAGAAAATCGTTTTGCTGGCGACCTACTGGGGAATAGTAAACACGGACGAGTGTTTATATCCAAGAAATAAAAGGTATAAGTGTTTTGACGTTGTGTATAGATTAAAGATGCAGACGAGCATCCCTAAGACTGCGATACGGACGAGTATCGGGTAGAAGCAAATACTTGACACGTGTTCAGAGATGATGATACGGACGAGTATCAACTGGTTAACAAGGAACACGGACGAGTGTTGATTCTGAGGGGACTCTTTTGGGGAAAAGTAGACACAGACGAGTGTCTAAATTCAAGAAGATAAGAATGTTTGACATAGTGTATGGATTAAAGATGCGGACGAGCATCCTTAAGACTATGATACGGACGAGTATCAGGTAGAAACAAACGCTTGACGCATGTCCTGAGATGATGGTACGGACGAGTACCAACTGGTTAACAAAGAACACAGACGAGTGTCGAATCTGAGAGGATATAAGCGGTGTATACAAGATACGGACGAGTATCTGTATAAGTGAAATAAGAGTAATAAGTATGAGTGGTGTATAGTTGAGCGTTCAACCTGCTGGGGAAAGTGACACGGACGAGTGTCAAGAGGAGAACAAGTGTAAAGTGTTTAGGTAATCATGCTGGGGAAAGTGACACGGACGGGTGTCAAGAAAGTCGTATATATATAAGTATCTGTGAGTGCAAAGAGGACGCCTTGGCTTTCTACTGGGGATATGACACGGACGGGTGCCACAAGGAGTATGTACTGATGTTCGTGAGTGCAAGGCAACTGCTTTAGCTTTAACTCTCCGCTGGGGAATCTGGGGAGCATTCTGTATATTGTTGATGAATTGTCAATATTCACAAGTGTTTGATTCAAAACATGGCTTATGATTATGCAATATGTTTGATTTTTGCCGTAATGCTCCGTATTAGACGGAATGCTACGCCTTGTGGGGTGAATATGATGTGAATGCCATGATTATGCAAAAGATAACGATCCGGGATTCGGATCCCGTTGACACGAAGATCTCTGGTTGATCTACTTGAAGTGGACATCCCAGCTGGGGATGAGATCAATGGTGGATCTGTCATGTATGACTTTACTTGGGGAATAGGTCATTGATAGACCCATCTTGGTAATAAGGGACCCAGCTGGGGTTTGTAGAAGCCTTCGTCACTCTGTTGTGATTCCTTTGTGTGTTGTTTTTCCGGGTAGAGGTTGATACTCTGTGGGGAGATGGTTCCCTGGCTTTTGTACTTGGCTGAGGAGGAAGAATGATTGGCACCTCGGCTGGGGAGAAATAGCAAGTGGCAACTCAGCTGGGGAGAAATCACTTTGGATGCTAAGACTGAGTGAGTGTTTATTTGCCAGCTTGCTGGGGGTGAAGCTTTCATGCCCCATGTCGTGTTTTGAATACCTGCAATCCTGCAAAGATAGGGAAACGCACAAGCAATCCCGAGGTATCCCTTACCGGACTTCGTCGTAAGAGTTCAGACACTCCCGGGAGCAAATATATTTCCTGCAAGCACGTATTCTTTAGGAGAGAAGCATCTGTATTTATGCAATCAGTATTCTAAAGACATCGGACATTTTGCAAATAAAAATAAAATGTGCGAGACATGACTGAAAATCTGATTTTATTAATTTGTATGCCCTGGATTGGCAAGATACAGTCAAAGAAACATATCCCCTAAAATGAGGAGATTGTTGCAAATTGAGAAACAAAAGATGTTAACAATGTTGATGAAGCTTCGGGGAGCTTCCCTTTGCTATGACTCGTATGACATTTGACGTTCTTCTCGTCTTGCTTTCTGAAGAAGGCTGATTCTGAAAGAAGCTTGATCCTTTCGAAGCTTACCAAGTTGTAAGTGATACAGACGAATTCAGAATGCAGTTGTTCGCTTATTCCCTTATTTTGCATGGATCGCCCTTTCGGGTTTTCAATCCATCGGGATACCCATTTTTGCCTTAGTTGTCCAATGCGGATTTTCAACTCAGCGGGTGTGCATCTTTTGTTTATTTTCCCTTATTTTTGCCCGAGTCTTTTATTCTGTTTTTGACTCGCCGGGATGCCCTATTTTTGCCTGGACTTACATTCTGTTTTTATGTCCAGCGGGTCATTTTATGCGAAGTATTTTTTAACTGCATCTGAATTCACAGGGGACGGGAAATCTTCACCATCCATAGTACTGAGCATGAGTGCTCCGCCCGAGAAAACTTTCTTTACCACGAATGCTTCTTCATAGTTCGGAGTCCATTTGCCCCTGTGGTCTGTATGAGGAGGGAGGAGCCTTTTCAGCACAAGATCTCCTACTTGGTACTCTCGGAGCCTGACTTTCTGATCGAAGGCTTTCTTCATTCTCTTCTGATACAACTGCCCATGACAGATTGCAGCCAATCTTTTCTCTTCAATCAAACTCAGTTGTTCGTATCGGGATCGGACCCACTCTGCTTCGTTCAGCTTAACATCTATCAGTACCCGTAGGGAGGGTAATTCAACTTCAACTGGTAGGACTGCCTCCATACCATACACAAGCTGATACGGTGTTGCCCCAGTAGATGTTCTGATTGATGTGCGGTACCCATGCAAGGCAAACGGTAGCATCTCATGCCAGTCTTTATAGGTGACTACCATCTTCTGCACAATCTTCTTGATATTCTTGTTAGCTGCCTCAACAGCGCCATTCATCTTTGGCCTGTAAGGAGAAGAATTGTGGTGTTGGATCTTGAAGTCCCGGCATAGTTCTGCCATCATTTTGTTGTTTAAGTTGGAACCATTATCAGTAATGATTCGCTCGGGAACTCCATACCGACAGATGATATCTCTCTTCAGAAATCTGGCTACCACTTGCCTTGTAACATTTGCATATGAAGCTGCTTCGACCCACTTGGTGAAATAGTCAATGGCAACCAAGATGAATCTATGGCCATTTGAGGCAGTTGGTTCAATCTTTCCAATCATATCAATGCCCCACATGGCGAAGGGCCAGGGAGAAGACATCACATTCAGAGGATTGGGAGGTACATGCACTTTATCCGCATAAATCTGGCATTTATGGCATTTTCTGGCGTAGGCACAATAGTCTGCATCCATCGTGATCCAATAATAGCCTGATCTTAACAACTTTTTAGCCATAGCATGCCCTCCAGCATGAGTACCAAAGGATCCTTCGTGCACCTCGTGCATCAACAAGTCTGCTTCTGTTCTATCGACGCATTTGAGGAGTACCATATCAAAGTTTCTCTTGTACAGGGAACCATCAGTATTCAGGAAGAAACTACCAGCTAGCCTTCTTAAAGTCTTCTTATCATTGGAAGATGCCCCCGGCGGGTATGTTTGATCCTCCAAGAAGCACTTAATGTCATGGAACCAAGGCTTATCATCTTTGACAACGTCTGTTGCAAATACATATGTTGGTCTGTCAAGTCTGGATACTGAAATCCGAGGCACAAAGTTGGCAGCTTGAACTTTGATCATGGATGAAATGGTAGCCAGAGCATCTGCAAACTGATTCTCGTCCCGAGGGATGTACTCAAGCTTGACCGTTGTGAAGAAAGTCAATAACCTCCTTGTATAATCCCTGTAAGGTATCAGATGATCCTGGTGTGTGTACCATTTGCCGTTGGTTTGATTAACTACCAGAGTTGAATCTCCGAATACAGTCAATGTCTTGATCCTGGGGTCAATGGCTTCCTTAAGACCCATAGTAAGCTTCGTATTCAGCTTCGTTGTTAGTGCAGTTGAATGTGAGCTTTGCCGAGAAAGGCATGTGAACTCCCTTAGGCGTAATGAGTACTGCACCAACACCACGACCGTTCATATTGACAGCCCCATCAAACATCATAGTCCATTCTTCCTCCGGGTCAGGCCCTTCAGTGTGAACAGGATCTTCGTGATCTTTTGCTTTTATGAACATGATGTCTTCATCAGGGAAGTCAAATCTCATAGGCTGGTAATCATCAATAGGTTGCTCAGCAAGATAATCAGGCAATACACTGCCTTTGATGGCTTTCTGAGATGTGTACTGGATGTCATATTCTGTGAGGATCATTTGCCATCTTGCAACCCGTCCGGTAAGAGCTGGCTTCTCAAAAATGTACTTAACCGGGTCCATCTTTGATATCAATAAAGTGGTGTGGGTCAACATATACTGTCTCAGTCGGCGAGCAGCCCACGCTAAAGCACAACAAGTTTTCTCGAGCAGTGAATAACGTTGTTCACAGTCGGTAAACTTTTTGCTTAGGTAGTATATTGCATACTTTTTTCGACCAGACTCGTCATGCTGGCCCAACACGCACCCCATTGACTCTTCTAATACTGTTAAGTACATTATCAGAGGTCTTCCTTCAACTGGAGGCATAAGGATTGGAGGTTCTTGCAAGTACTCCTTGATCTTGTCAAAAGCCCTCTGGCAGTCTTCGTTCCACCTGACCGTTTGTTCCTTTCTTAACAGCTTGAACAAAGGTTCACAGGTTGCTGTAAGGTGAGATATGAACCTCGAAATGTAGTTCAATCTACCTAGAAACCCTCAAACTTCTTTTTATGTCCTCGGTGCAGGCATTTCTTGAATGGCTTTGACTTTATCAGGGTCAACTTCAATCCCTTTCTCGCTTACAATAAAGCCCAGCAGCTTACCAGATCGCACCCCGAATGTGCATTTGTTGGGGTTCAACTTCAGTTGGTACTTCCTCAGACGCTTGAATAGCTTCAACAGATTTACCAGGTGATCTTCTTCCGTGAGGGACTTGGCAATCATGTCATCAAAATAACATTCGATTTCTTTATGGATCATATCGTGGAATAACGTTACCATAGCCCGTTGATATGTTGCACCAGCATTCTTCAGTCCGAATGGCATCACCTTATAACAGAACGTGCCCCAGGGTGTGATGAAAGTTGTCTTCTCCATGTCTTCGGGTGACATTTTGATCTGATTATATCCTGAAAATCCGTCCATGAAGGAGAATACCGAGAACTGAGCCATATTATCCACCAATACGTCAATGTGAGGTAATGGGAAATCATCTTTCGGGCTGGCTCTGTTCAGATCCCGGTAGTCAACACACATTCTTACTTTGCCGTCTTTCTTAGGCACAGGTACTATATTAGCAACCCACGATGGATAGCTAGTTACAGCAAGGAACCCGGCGTCCCACTGCTTTTGCACCTCTTCCTTTATCTTCATTGCCATATCTGGGCGAGTACGGCGCAACTTCTGTTTTACTGGCAGGCAGTCTTCTCTTAAAGGCAGCTTGTGCATGACGATATCGGTGTCCAACCCTGGCATGTCCTGATAAGACCAAGCAAACACATCCACATAATCCCGAAGCATATCAATCAGTTGTTCTTTCACTGAGTCTTGTAAGCAGGCCCCGATCTTAACCTCTTTCACATCTTCATCCGTACCGAGATTAACCGTTTCAATCTCCTCCTGATGAGGAGTGATAACCTTCTCCTCTTGCCTTAACAACCTGGCTAGCTCTTCAGGAAGCTCATAATCTTCTTCAACCCCTTCATCAGCTTGATTGATTGGATTGTCAAAGTCATACGAGGCCATAGTTGTGCTGTTGTCGGTGCAGTCTGAAGGGCACTCTCTGCAAGGGTTTAGATTGTTCATTTTAGTGATTGATTTTAATCTTTGTTTAGAAAAAAAGTGAAATGAAGATTATCATTTTGGAAAACATTGCCATTTTATTTTTGTACAAAAAGAAAAATGAAAAACAGTGAGCAGAAAAGAAAAAGACTCATTTGCAAAAGACGTCCGATATTCATTGATTGATCTGTTTGCACAAAATTACAAGATGGCCCGATTACAAAATGAGTCTTGTCATCTTGGGCAAGATGCAAGACTTGATGCATGCTTAAAATACAGGAAATAATAATTACTCTGCAGGAGTAACCCTTATAATTTCCTGGGAAGACCAGTTTGAGATACGGCTCCCCGGGATCCTTGGACGTATCCAGCTCTCCAGGTTGCGCTCATCTTCCGACTCATCTTCCAAGTTGTTTACTGCATCAGGGGTGAGCATCCCCCCACTAACAAAATTGGGCTTCTTAGCAGCCTCTGTTTGATCTCGCTGAGTTGGTTTGTAACCCAACCCAAATCTGTCCTCTTTCTTTTCCACGGGCAGCAGCTTGCCCCAGCCTTGGGCATTCCCCTCTTCAACAACATTCCTGGCTTGCTGGTAAGATGTCATGGAAGTCCCAAGTACAGCAGATGCTTCATTAATGTTCAGGGCTTCAAATCCCTGGCTCATGGTTTCAAGGATCTCTCCATCCATCTCAATATATTTGTATGTAGCCAGGTGGCTAACAAAAATATCTTCTTCACCACAAATGGTGATGATTTGGCCCTCCCACTCAAATTTCAGCTTCTGGTGAAGGGTAGATGTAACTGCGCCAGCGGCATGGATCCAAGGTCTACCCAACAAACAGCTGTAGGCCGGCTGAATGTCCATCACATAGAAGGTAATTTTAAAAGTCTGTGGGCCAATCATCACAGGCAGATCAATCTCTCCTAGCACTGATCTCTTAGAGCCATCAAATGCTCTCACTACCAAATTACTTGGACGTAATGCCAAGCCATCATACTCCAGCTTCACCAAGGCTTTCTTTGTTAAAACATTGAGTGAAGACCCAGTGTCTACCAGTACATGTGATAGAACAACACCCTTGTATTCAAGAGTGATGTGTAAAGCCTTGTTGTGATTACATCCTTTAGTTGTTAAATCAGCATTGGTAAAACCCAACCCATGGCTGGTATTGACATTTGCTACCACGGTCTCCAGCTGATTAACGGTGATCTCCTCTGGCACATATGATGCGTGCAAGACTTTTAGTAATGTATTCCGGTGAGCTTCGGAACACATCAGCAGAGATAAAATGGAGATTTTTGAGGGAGTTTGGTGAAGCTGATCCACCACTTTGTAATCACTCCTCTTGATAATTCTCATAAACTCGTCTACATCTTGTTCAAAAGATGTCTTCTGAGTTTCCTTGAGAATAGGTTCTTCCACTGCCACACTCTTTCCCTTTGCTTTGGCAGCAGTTTCTGCTTCGGCATTAGGTCTCTGTGCTTGCGAGGCAAAAAGGCGTCCGCTTCTGGTAAAGCCTCCGCCTCCCCCGACATTATCAATCTGTGGAGAGGAAGTTGAAGAGTAAAGAGTGATTTTCTCCCCATTGCAGTAAAGGTCAGAGCCATAATGCCAAGGGATGGCATTACTGCTTTCATATGGAACTGGTCCAGGTACCGTGATGGTAACCGGACTGACTGCAGCAGAGGAGGATGTTGAAATAGTGTGCGGATCGTAGTAGATGGTGACAGGTGACCTGGCAGGAGATGCCACTATTTGTTGTTGAAAATTGTTGTTCGGAGGAATACTTGACGGATCATAATAAATAGTGACTGCTGAGATATCTGTTGGTGTTGTAGAAGATCTTGCTGGATAAATGGATGTTGATGTTGTAGAAGATTCTGAATAAAGGGGTGTTGATGTTGTAGAAGAGATGGTGGTTGATATCTGGTTCGTTGAAGTGATGGACGGAGCCATTGTTGATAGTACTGATGCATTGGTTGGAAGGATTGTTGTTGCAGTTGTAGGAGACTCAGGAACTGTTGTCAGAGAGTTTGCTGGATTTGAAGGTGTTGATGTTGTGATTTGAAGTAGGCCACTCTGGATGAGACCATCTATGCCGCTTCTCAAGTTATCACATCCATTTACCGAAATGTTGCAATAACCGCACCCGAGCTCACACCCAGGGAATATCTGGCATTCTAGGAGTTGAGCTTTAATCTCTACCAGGGGTGTCCGAATCTGCCCAACACTGGTTATTAAGAAAGACGGCTTATCTTCCTCAATAACATTGATTCTTGGTCCTCCGTGGTTGGGCATGGGGTTCTTGTTAACATTTGGCGGGGGTGCAAAGTTTAGAGCTTTAGAATCTACCAAGTTCTGTACCTTCATTTGTAGAGCCCTACATTTCTCTGTATTGTGGCCAGGTGCATTGGAGTGAAAAGCACATCTGGCGTTGGCGTCATAATTTCTTGGCAGACTGGAAGGATCTGGTGGTGCCAACGTCCTTAACTCAACCAAGTTGAGCTTCAGGAGCTGTGGCAGTAAAGCGGCATAAGGCATACGGATTGGATCAATTACCCTATTGGCCTGAGATGGTCTTTGCTGAAAAGGTCTTTGTTGATTGTTGTTGTTGGTGTTGTTGTAGTTTCTCTGAGGCGGATACTGAGTTTGTTGCTGGTAGTGAGGTTGTTGCTGTGGTTGATATGCCGGTTGCTGAGGAATTGGAGCGGGAATAGTGACAGCTGCCACTGACCTATGAACATACTGTGGTCTGCCCCTGTTGGCCTGAATAACATTAGTCTCACCGGTTCTTCTTGGACCTACAAAAGGTTTTCTGGGGTTGCTGGACGAGCTCGCACCATTGTCAGAAATCTTGCCCATCTTTAATAGGCTTTCAATTCTTTCTCCAGCTATGACTACGTCAGCGAAGCTGATGGAAGAAAAGGCAGCTAGCCTGTCAATGTATGTCCCTTGGAGGGTGTTCATAAACATGTCGGCCATTTCCCTTTCCGACATGGGTGGCTGGACAGCAGCTGCAAGCTGTCTCCACCTCTGGGCGTATTCCCGGAAGCTTTCCCTGGATGATTGAGACATTCCCATCAGGAGGGTCCTGTTAGGAGCCATATCCAAGTTGTACTGGTATTGTCTGATGAAGGCCTCAGCTAGGTCCTTCCAGCATCTGATGGTTGCTCTGGTCAAGTGAGAGTACCATTCCCTTGAAGCCCCAGTTAAACTATCTACAAAGTAAAACATCCATAGTTTTTCGTCCATGGTGTACGCCTTCAGCCTCCCCAGAAAGGATTGTAAGTGTGTTCGTGGACAGGAAGTTCCGTTGTACTTCTCGAAGCACGATGGTTTAAACTTGTGGGGAATCCTCACCCCGTCCACTAAACCCATGTCCATGACATCAAAGCCCAAAGATTTTTGAGACTCCAGAGATCTCAATTTCTCAGCAATTTCATCTAGCCTTCTGTCATAGGCTTCATCCCCAGCTCCCATCACAGTGAATTGATCTTCTTGGGGGTCTTCTTGTAATACTCTTCCAGCAGTAGCATTCCCTTGCACATTAGCAGGGATGTTGATTTCTGGATGAAGGTGGGGCCCATACACAGGTGGATTAACATGAGGCTGAACCCTCTCATTGTTGCTTGTTTCTCCAGTCCCTAAATGGGGTTCCTCTTGGGTCTGCCTTTCTACTAATGCCCTTAATCTCTCTTGGCTTTGAGCCAATCCATTCATCACCTCCATGAACTGGGTCATCTGATTTCTCATTTCTAGCCTCTCATTGGCCATTTGAGTCCTGACCTCTGTAAGGTCCTGCTGTACTTGGTCCATTTGTATACCCGGAAGGTTGTTGCGAGTGGGATATTTGTGTGGACGGTTGAGAGGGAACACCCGTCGTCGAGCAATAGTTCCTGAATCACAACAGAGTTAGAAACAAACAAAACAAAAACCTACAAAACAAAATAAAAAAGTTAGTATGCAATGCAGTATGCTTATTTGTTTCCAAGGTATCCGGCTTGGCATTTGGTTTTGACCTTTCCAGACCCCTGAGGAAGATGCTTTGATGTTGCTTGAGAGAAAAAGAACTCAGATGAACAAACTAATGAATATATTACAAATGGTGAATCATACATAGTTTGTTTTTTACAATACATGCCCCTGAGGGGTTAAAAATACAACATAAAAGCAAAGTACATGAAATGAAAGCAACAACAAGCAAAAGTCAGACACCAAGGCCAAACTCATCCTCCCTAACTTCCTTCAGAAGTGCTTCAGTCACAGGGTCAGCTGGATGCTCTGTGAGGTTCCTGATAAGAAGATTCCTGGTGGCAATAGCAGTGGTTAGCTTCTTGTGTCTGCCTTGGTCCTTTGACCTCTTCACACCAGCCCTAAGCTTTAATTCTGAGATCTCCTTCTGGGCTGCTAGCAAGGCTTCCTGTTTCTCCTTTGCATTAGCCTCCAACTGCTCAATCTTGTCCTGAGTTCTCTTATCCTCCTGAGTGCGAGCTTCAGTGATCCTGACCCACCTAGCTTGGCTTTCCTTTAGATAGAGATCAGTCCTGGCCTTCTGGAACTGGGCCTCTTTACAGGCATTCTTCAAAATCTGCTCCCCAGCCCTGGACTTCTTGATGTAGTCCTCTGACTTCTCAATCCTGGTTAGATGCTCCACCTTGAGCTTTTCTAACCTTTCAATGTCCAGACGACCATCACTCCTCTCCCAGAGGGTTCTCTTCAGGGCTTCAGACAAATTCTCATTCCTCTCTTTTAGCTTCTCAAACTCTTCCAGGCTGACAGTGGCTGGAGGTGGTGTTGTGGATGGTCCAGGTGCATCCTCAATGGTGAAGGGCATCCCAGAAATTTGAGCCCTGGCATGAGACCACTCATAATACTGAGCTGAGGCCACATTGTTGCATCTCCCAAGAATGGCCATCCCTTTGGTCTGGACATTGTCCCAAACCCAGGATGCTTGCCTGACAATAGCCAGATTAGGCTTAATCTCACAATAGAGGGTCTCAGCTAGATCTTTCACTCTAGGAGGGTGGACCAATGCATAGCCCAGTTGTCTTTTGAATAGCAGAGGGTTATAGTTGATGCAACCCTTCACTCCTATCAGAGGTACATTGGGGAACTGCCCACAACTAGTAATGATGTCCCTGCCCTTGGTGCTCTGGGTGCACCACCTGATGTCATCTGAGGTCAAAGCAACAAGCCTCCTAGCCCAATTTTTCTGTTGGTGAGGATTCAAGAATGCATCAGTCTTGGGCAGGTGTTTGAGCAGCCAGGTATGGAACAGGGGAGCACAGCATCTCACCAACCTTCCTCTTTGCTTTTCATTCCTTTGGTGAACAGAGTAGTAGAAATCTCCCAGTAAGGTGGGCACTGGGTTCCTCAGAATGAAAAGATGAATGGCATTCTTTCTAATAAACTTAGGCTCATCTGCAAAAAGTATAACCCCATATATGCTGAGGGCTAACAATGCACATACTGCCTTCCATTCTCCCAAGGAGGCCTTCAGGATAGCCTGAGAGGTCAAGAAATCCAAGTGTAGACCAGAGATTCCAGCCTTTGCTGTCATGTTTTGCTCAATCAGTATAGGTTCCAGATACAGTGCTTTTGCCACTTCTTCATCACTGGGAAAAGCCATCTCAGGGTTGAAGGGGACACCACCCCTGACAGGTACACCAATCAGTGATGAATACTCTTCCAACAAGGGTCCCAACTGAAAATTATGGAAGGCGAAGCATCTCAAAGGAGGATCATAGAACTGTAGGCAAGTGTGAATCAAGCTCCTCTGAGAAGGGTCCAAATCCATAACCACATCAAAGATGCCTCCATAATGTTCTCTGAATAGTGGTATATGGTCTGGAGTAACAAGGGCCTGGACCTTCCTGATGCCAGTCAGCTCAGGCTCAAAGAAATGATAGGAGATGTTGCTCTTCTTGGGTGCCATGTCTGCTGATGAAGAGCTGAGACAGATACTGATGATGGAGACTAACACTGGAGATGGGCCACTGACAGGCTGATACTGGTGATGCAGGTAGCTGATGAAGGATAACTGAAGCAGATAGTTGGTGAACAAAGGCCTATGCAGATGAAGGGGTCAAAACCAAGCCAAATGTAATATGGATACCCTGAAAAACAAATAAACACATGTTAAATGATGCAATGATGATGTATGCAAATGATATGCAAGGGTTTGTGATCAAGCTGGATCTGATTACTGCCTTGGTATAAGTCCATGTATGTTCAAGAAATCCAGATGGAGGTTCATAAGTCCAGTAACCAAGGTGGGGGACTCAAATAAAGAGTCACATATCCAGGGTTAAAAATCACAAGAATTGTCCCAAAGTGGAGTATTCTTAATCAAAACAAAGTATCAGGGTATGCTGAGGTCAAGGGTACCTACAAACCTGTAAACAACCCAACCCCCTCACAGGTGGTGTTCTAAAACAAGGATCCTCAGACTTGGATCAGTTATGAGAAGTGTAAACACTTCTAACCCGGAGGTACAATGTTTACAATAACCATAAAAGATCCTCCTCTAATTCACCTCAGTTTCTGAAGGTCATAATAAAGGTCATCCAGACTTAGCAGGCTTCTCAGATAGCCCTAGCACTACAGGAGATCTGTAGCACAAAGTTCTCAAGAAGAAACCCATATCTGAACCGTGTTTCATATTCCCGCACCAGACCGAAATGGAATGGGAAAGAACATGAACCACTCTAGCCTAGGTGTCACTCAGGTCCCAGGTATAGGACCTTAAACTCTCAATAGAATACCCACCCACCAAAGCAACAAAACCAGATCTAGCCAGAACAGTATGATAGTATGATATATATAAAGCTGTAAAGAAAGCAATAAATGACTGTACATAAAGCAATAAATAAAAGCAACTATACAAACACAAATAGCACATAACACCCCAGTAAACACAAATCAAACAAGCGCTAGGAGGAACCCACAAAAAGAACCAGAATCCCTGGTTACAATGTAAGAGTCCCCAGCAGAGTCGCCAAGTTGTCGCTCCCACCAAATGACACCTGGTCAGAAGGGGTACAGACGCGAACGATCGGCGAGAGGATGAAATGAGAACACACAGGAGTGAACTCAAGAGAAAGAAAAGAGTCGCCAGCTAGGCATTTTTATCCCGAAGGAAAGGTAATGCTGCATAAACCTAGAAAGATATGGATAAGACGGTTGCGAACCAGAGAGACTGAGAAAGGGGGTTGGTTACAACCTGGGAAGGTATTAGCACCCAGATTGTCCGTCGTACTCGACGGGATCCACGCTTGAAAGATTTGTGTTTTAAAGGGGTAGTGTCAGTGCAATTTGTGTATAGAAAGCTGGAAAAGGATGTACAGGTGTCAGTGTAAAAGAAAGTGAAGTGTGATATGTATAGTGTCAGTGCAAGAACAGGGATAAGATGCTCAAGATCATGAGGCTAAGAAAATAATGCTGGGAAGAGGGGGGATATACAGAGACTTTTGTTCGATAACTGTTAAGTTATGCCTACGTATCCTCTCGTGCAATGAGGAAGTCAGAACACCGTAGTTCGACCCAAAGAGACTGAAAGATAAATTGACTTGTGAACTGCTTACTTGCCTATGCTCAAGTGTATGACCTGTCTGGCCCAGGTGCAAACTGTCTTGCATTAGACGGAAGAAGCAAGTTCTCGTTTGTGAGTGAATGAGATGAGAAAAGAATCCCGGAGGAGACGATTATTGTTTGTTTTTGAGTTTTCAGTCTTTTATTGCTTTTGAAAGTTTGTCATAAGTTAATGAGTTTAAGCCTAAACCAATGGATTTAGTAAACTCATCACATCTTCCCTCTGATTAGGGGTAATGAGAATACCTTAAGTGTGAAGTCAGCTTCTCACACTTAATCACCATGATGTAGGGTTAAGATCATTAACCTACTTGTGATTATTTAGATGTTTTTGTGGTTTTTGTTTAGTGTTAAGTAATGAGATTAAGCCATAATCAAAGATTAAACAGACTCATTACACCATCCTAATAGAAGGATAATAGATGAGAATGTTTAAGCTGAGGAAAGCTCCTCAACTTAATCCATGATTAGGGATTAAACTCATGACAAAACAAAGCCTTTATTAAGTGGATTTTAGTTAATGATTAGATGATGAAGTGAGTTTTAGGGTTTGTAAGACAACTTGAGGGGGACTTGTCCATTAACACTAGGGTTAGTCCTTCTTAACCAGTTAAGGAAGAATTAGAACCCTAATGCAAGGCCCAAGTTACAAGCTTGATGTCTTGATGACTATTAAGTGAATTTATTAAAGGATTTAAACACATTAAGGGTTTAACACTTAGGATTAAAGTTATACACTCCATCCTAATAGAAGGATGCAGGCATAAGCTTAATCACAAAGCCTTAAAGCCTTTATGGTTTAGTCCCTGATTATGAGATGAGAAGAGAAGACTCAATGAGACACAAAGGTAAAATCTAAATGGGGGACTAATCAAAACCCTAATCATTGTCATGCTTGGTTGTTCCTAAGGTTTGTGAGGTTTGCAGGAAAGATCTTCAGAGAAACCACCAGGAAGCAGATGAAAGGAGCAAAGAGAAGCAAAGTAACTTGCTTCATTTAAGAAGACAAGTCACTTGAAGAAAGAAAGTAAGAAGAAGAAGGATGAGCGAGCTCAATCTCAAACACAAGACAAAATTCAGCAATGATGCATAAGAGGGATGAAAAGAGATTGTGAGAAGTGAAGGCAAATTCACTTCTCAAAGTTACTTACCACCTGAAAAGTTAGTGAAAGGAATGCAATGCAATGCAAAATGAGATGAAATGGCATGATGCAAACCAAAACCAGAAGCATGTGTGTGATGATAATGATGATAAGAGATGATGCAAACATGAGGCAAGGCATGAGAATGCTCAAACAAACATATGGATGCAAGAGAAGCATGCTTAGAATCATGAACATACATGAAAAGTTATGAAATGCAAATGGCATACAACATGACAAATGAGAGATGCAATGATCAAACATGATTCTAATATGTCCTAAGATGTATTATGAATCAAATGGATGCACAAAATGTCATGGCAAGTCATGGTATGCAAGCAAATGGAAGATGGATGCAAATGAAAGCCCAAAATTAGGGTTTATGATCAATGCACCAAACAAAAATCAAAACCAGAAGCAAACATCATGATAAAAAAAATTGAAAATGCATTCAAAGGAACCCCAAACCTACACAAGCTCACTGCCCAAAGGAGGGGTTCTAACTCTTAACCTAATGAGGGTTATGAATTTCTTAAGATTGCTAGGGTTTTAAGGTACCTTGTCAAGAAAAATGTCAAACAAATAGGAAATGCAAGATCAATTCATGCCAATTTAATCCTATAAACTACATGCTAAACAAGATGCAATACAAAAAGAATCATTGTCCAACTCTTAAAGGCTAGGTAGAAATGAATTTTTGAAGATTGGATCAAAATAATGCTTTGAAATGAAATTAATTCCATGGAAAATTGACAAAAGACATCAAGATCAAAAAAGAAATTTGGTTTGAGAGTTGGACAATGTTTCTAAATGATTTTAAATGTTTCATGAATTTTTTTGTGATTTTTAAATACTTAAAAGTATTTTTAATTAATTAATTCTCATTAATTAATTAAAAATGAACTTTTAAATGATTTAAAAATATTTTTTTAATGCAAAAAATAAAAATAAAATTTTTTTTTGGTTTCTGAAAATTAATAAAAGCTTAAATAAAAATTTTCAGAATTTTTCAATGGTTTTTACTATTTTTAATAAAATGAACAAAACAAATGAATTTAAATGCAAATAAAATTGAATTAAATGAAAAGTATGCTGATCCAGTGGCCAGGATTTAAATTTGACACGCGGGAATTGACTGGTACGCGTTTGAATGGCTGGGATTCACTCTGAAATTTGAATTTAATTAATCCTGATTAATTACACAAATGACTGGATTAGGGTTTAATCAATGCATCTGGGACGTTCATTTGCGCGCGGGTCAAACAAAGTCAGCCTATCCTACGTACCAAATTCAAACTTCATTTAATTACACAAATTAGCCCTAATGAGTTTCAGGTGGCCGGAGAAGACTTCCGGTCGTCTTCTCCGGCCAGACCCTCACCTGAAAGTTGCTAACTTCCTTAAAACGCCATGAAAATGAAATCTAATTGCCCAGAATCCATCCCCATTCAACACTGAATCAAAACCCCCAAACAAAAATCATTTTTTCATCATTAATCAAGCAAATCGAAGCAAAACACATTTAGGGCAGAAAAGTTTCAGATCAAACATATATCTTGGTTTCTCAACCATTTTCAAAAATAATCATATCCCCATGACCAGGGGAGCTCATAGAATCATTTAAGAACTTAAAATGGAGTTTCTGGAAAAAAGTTTGAGATGGCTACCTGAGATGGAAACTCCTAGTCCTGAGCTTTCTGGCCTTTCCTTTGCTACAAGTCCAATCCTTTGAACCCTCTGATGATGAAATGAGGCTTAGAAAGCTTTGAGGATGGCTGGTTTGAGAGATGGCAGAAGTTCTGTTCAAGGGAAGGTGGTGATCGTGTTTTTGTTTCAGTGACTTTCAGGCTATGGTGATGAGTGGTTTTTGATCAGTGAAGCATGCTGAGTTTGTTTGTGAAGTTTGTTTGTGTGTTTGAGGCTTGTGCTGAGTGTTTCGAATGCTTTTGCAAGTTGGAGCAAAAAGTGATAACTATGGCTTGGGTGTGTTTCAGCTTGAAGTGAGTGGTGTGTTATGCTGGCTTTGGTCCATGTATCAAAAGGTGATAGGTCAGAAAGTTGTTGGTGGCCTATGGTGATTGGTATGGGTCTTTGGCCAAAATGTCAACTTGATTTGTACTTGAGGTATGGGCAATGGTACAACTTGCTTTTTGGCTTGCTTTGGCTCAGCTTGAATCAAGGGAAGCTATGGAAAAGGTCTAGAGGCAATGCAGCAAGTGGTTTGTAATTTGTGATAGGTTTTGCAAGTTGGTTCATGTTTGTCCCCTTTGACATTTCTTGAGTTTCAAGGCATCAAAGTGCAAAGTTCTTTGGCCCATTCTGAATTTTAGAGGTCATGTGATCATGTTGTGAAGAAATTGTACACATTTGAGGCCTTTAGAACACTTGATCATACCATTTTGCAAAATGCCTCTTTGGTAGAAAACTTCAAATTATGTGATTTTAGCCAACTTTGACAAGCCATAACTTTTGATCCAAAATGAATTAGGTCAAGTTCTTGTACTTTTTGAAAAGGGAATGATCCATTCTACAACTTTCATGACCAAAGTTTTTTCATTTGAAGCATTTTTGAATCAAAAAGCAAGGGTTGAAAAAGTTTCCCAAAATGGCAATTTTCAATATAAGTCAACTTTCCCAAAAAGTCAACTTTGCAAATGACTTGAAATTCTCCAATTTTGTGAACTTCTAACCTCTTCTAGGATCAAATAAATATCATACATAATCAAAATGATGATGAACACCCTTTGGTTGGGTCATTGGGGGCCTTAGATGCCCTGATTTTACACTGACTTGCTCAAGAAGTCAACCCTTGATCAGATGACTTCCCCGTTGAATTTCTTCATGAAAATTGATATGTATGCTACCTATACCATATAGAGACCAATAGAAACAAGAATGACCAAAAAAATTGGAGTTATGGCCTCTGAAACCAAAACCCTAATTCTAGGTCATCTGTGCAGTTAAACCTGGCTCTGCTTCCATGCCATCCTCAGTTCTTGTGATTCTTTGACATTCTTGACTTTGAGAGGATATAATATGATGCTTGAACATACATGGACCCCTTTGAAGTGATTGATGACCTTTGGAGTGGCTCAAGAAGTTCTTGGATTGCTCAGATCACAAACCCTAGATGCAGATGACTTTGAACCAATGCAATGAATCAAAAATGTGGTATGAGATGCTATGATTGGATTTATGCATATGAAGAAATCACAAGCCATGGTGTGAATGGTTGAGGGCAAATTTGGGGTGTTTACACCCACCTCATGGTCGCACAATGTCAAGATGACGATCCTACAATTTACAAGTCGAGCATGCAACTCATACCCCCATATACCTAGTAGTACATGCTTAATAGTTACACTTTTCACCATCCCACTTCCATTTTGGAATGCCCAATGGTCTCATTATTCCTGCGGGTTCATCGCTCGACCTTTGAACTCTTACGAGTTACACACGTTTGAACAAGCTGTGCCACCTCACACTTTCGCTGTGCACTCTAATCATTCGCAAATATCAAATCCACCAAGCTCACATCCAACTTCTGACTCTTTCTAAAAATCACCAAAACTTATTATTCATTTTTAATATACCCAACCTCGCCTATACTCTGATAACTCGCACACCAGACACAAGTCTCTGAACTACTAGCTCAATTCCAATTCTCTAATCATCATAGCAGTCGAAAGAAAAGTTTTTCGACTTAACTCATCAGGAATTTCCAATCATCCCTGTCGTCTCACACTCTATTCCTTTAGACCAATAAGTTATTCTATACTCTTGCGATTACTAAACACTTCAACTTAGATCCATAAAAATAATATCTCCGAATTTTCCAACACAATTACAACCACATCCAATTTCCAAATCTCGAACATGATAGACTCTTATGTGACATCTCAATTGTCGTAAAGCATAAGTTGCGACCTTACCTTCTTGTATTCACATATTTAAATTCTTCATCACCCAAAATATGCATATCACTTATTAAAACGAGCCCACAACATTGTATCATTATCACCAAACCATTAGGACATAGAACAAGGAATTATTATGAATTTTAATCAATAAAAATCATCATTTTTCGCTCCAGGTCTCGCTAAGCGACCATCCCTCGCTAAGCAAGCAACTCTCTGACTTGGGAAGGTGAAAAATCTTCAATAACTCGTGAAGCGAGCTATACCTTGCTAAGCGAACAATGCAAATTTTGCCTAACCCTGAGATTTTCTGCAATCTCCCTCCCTATGATTTCCATCCTGAAACACAGTATTCTTACAACAGCATAATAGATTTCTCATCTAATGTTCATAAGACAATCCCTCACCATTTAAACAAAAATATCATGCATAAACATTCCCAATTCTTGGAACATCAATCCTCAAATACTCTACACATTCCTCTTTTGATTTTTATAATAGATCAGAACATCCTCAACGAACACCACTTTGAACTTATCCAAAAATAGCTTAACAACCTCTGGTTCCAATCACCACATTTCATGTCTATCTTCTTATGGGATCTCAACTCACTCAAGATTTCTGTCGATACAATGTCTAAACCCATAAAAAGTATTACCATCAGGGGAACTTCAAATCGTTTGTGATTCATTCCAATTCAAACCCCAAGTTATTCCGAACACAATTGTGAGTTTCCATACCACCCACCACTGATTAGAATATCATATTAAAACAATTTATAAACAACGACATATCATCACAATTCAACAACAATGACATATCATCACAACTCAACAATAACAACAACAACAATAACTACATATTACAACAACTTAACAAACACAACATATCATGTTAAACATCAATGAATACATACACAAAACATTAATACATCATTATCGTCATATAAGTATTATCATATCATAAACGTCAACACTCTATCATTATATTCTAGCTCAACATAAGCATCATTTAACCTTCAACACATAATTAACATCACAAAGTTGTTAGCACTTAATTATCATTGTCTATTCATTGGACTCCACTACAAACAACCTTATCTCATTACCTACACCTCTACATCAATATAACTAATTCGTACACATCATTTTCACCATCCCTAGTCATATGACATCACCATTCTCCCATTTAGAACAAGATTCATCATCTATAGCAACATGCCTTTAGTTCAATATACAACGACTCACCTTCCAACATCAATTCATATTATTTAAATTGTTTCTAGCAACATGAGACTATTTTTAAATGAAAGTACATTGTCTTAGCTTTACACAGCTTCGAACGGTGCACAAATCAGACACTCAAAGCTCAAGATATGAATTTTAAAAGTTTTGGAACAAAACTACTAGGAGCCGTTCACTGGGACCTCGCTAGGACCTCGCTTAGCGAGCTACGCACTGTCTGCGAACTTGCCAGAGGTTCCTGCGATGACAACACTTTTCCCCTTCAATTTTACACCCTTAAACTGTATTTTTTACCTATATTGACCCAAATTAAGGCAATATAACTTATATCTACACATACATCAATAACAACAATCACAACACATTAATTCATCACAGTTCATCATTCATAATCTCATTATCCCTAGGTTTTCTCCCAAAATCCCAAATCCCCAATCACACACAAACAACAATTTCATGGCATCAACCTAATAATTTCTACCCACATATCTACATTATCTAACCATTGAGTGATTAAAGAAATCTCACCCTTATCTTATAGTGATGAACTTTCCTTATCTTCAATGGGTTATCCTTCTTCCTTACTCTTGCCCTAGCTCCTCCTCTTATCTGCTATTCACGTTCTTCATAACTTTTCACGATCTCTTTCTACGAATCCCTTCCTCTTTTCCTCAAATCCCCAACATAACCCTTGGAACCCTAATATTGGAATCCCTAATATGCCCTCACTAACTCTCATTCAACTATTGTACTACCCCTTACTCCTTATACCTCTATTTTATTTATTCCAATCTATTCTCATTATCACCCAACTGATTAAATAAATAAATAACAACTTTCTCCATAATTTAATTTAAATACTTATTCTACACCATGGTCAACAAATATTAAATTAAAATAGTAGAATTAATTTTGACTCCCTTCACCACCGATTTCTACATTATTGGTCACACACCCCTACTACCCCCAAGATTCATTTCTTAAGGTAACTACCATTCAACACGGGCACACCAACATAACCAACACACAACAAACACACCATTGATCATAACAATTCCCAATTATTCACAAATAATAATTAAAAGGAAAATAGGGCGTTACATATTCAGTCTTGGGAAGACCTAACTGAAGCTTTTGTGAAATAGTACAATTACAATATAGATGTGTTCCCTGGTTCAATGGAACCTGTGTCAGTTGCTCAGAATCAACCTCCATTTCTCATTCCTTTTTCATACGTCTTCTCAAAGGATCGCCATCTCTGAGATTGTTCCGACACCCATTTCTGTGTATCCCAATATGGGAAATGTGAAAAGAGGTATTGAAGAATGTGTCAAAAAGGGACAATTTGTGGAAGGAAATAGTTCTTCTAGAAGTTCAAAGAGGTTTGGAAATAGTTTGTCCAAGAAGAAAGAACCAAGTGCTAACGCTATTTTGCAAGAGAAGCGTGAAGGATCCCAAAATAGAAGTAAGCAACAACAACAGGTAGACCAATTTGATCCAATTCCAATGTCTTATGCATAATTATTTTTGATCTTAGTGGATAAGGATTTGGTCCAAACTATGGATCCACCAGCTATTCCAGAAAATCTCCTATGGTGGTATAAACCTAAATCTCATTGTGCTTTCCATTAAGATGCATCAGGTCATGATATTGCAGACTATTTTCCTTTGAAATGTGAAGTACAAAGGTTAACGCAAGGTGGTATTTCTGTCTTTCGAAGACAATGGATCCAAGGTATGAGTCAGTGTTATATCTCAAGAAAAGCGTAAAGGAAGTAATCAACGTCATAAACAAGTGGTGTCATTAATTCTTGTTGTTAAGAAGAACCATGTTCAAAAGAAAGAGCAATTTGATCCAATTTCGATGTCCTATGCGAAATTATATCCTACTTTGATAAAGAAGTATTTGGTTCAAACTAGGGATCCACCAGTTATTCCAAAGAAACTTCATTGGTGGTATAAGCATAATCTTTGTTGTGCAATCCATCAAGGGGCACCTGGTCATGACATTGAACATTGTTTTCCTTTGAAGGCTGAAGTGCAAAAGCTAGTGCAAAGTGGTGTTTTGTCTTTTGAGGACAATGGACTTAATATGCAAGCCAAGATCTCAAACTGAGACAATCCCTTCAGATCTCGAGTTCATTTGTTGCAATCTTATTTTGTAATCTTTTATGATTGTTAATGCTTTGTTTGCATGTAAGAACTTATTTGTTTTGAATATTAATCATAATGCAGTGAGTGTGTTTATCTTGAAGTAATCCATTCACTTTCGCTCATTTATTTTGTTTTCTGCATTGCAATACCAACTTCTTGTTTAAAATCTTGGAGGGAGGATAATGAAGTAAAAACGCAAAATTTCTGGTTGTGTGCGTTTGAATAAGACCCTACTGATGATGTAAGGCATTGTTTCAAATTCCCAAACACCGGAGATATAAGGAAGATATTCCCTTGTAAACCCCTTTGAGCCTTGAAGTATGGGTTTCTATTCTAAATGAAAAGCTCTCACATTTAACCTTAGGGAAGGGTAGTCTTCAGTTAATTTGACCAAGAGTCCAAATTTCAAAAAGAGCGTGCATATAAGGAAACCATCATGGTTATTCTTCATCCACTAAGGAAGGAAACAATCACAACCTTTTTAAACAAATTCAGATAAGCCAATGTCACATGATTTATTCAAAAAAAGGATAGAAAGAAAAAGAAAAGTAAAAGCCCGCTAAGTCGATTTTTTTGAAAACAAACGACTTAGGCAAAATTAGGGCATCCCACTAGACATCAAAAATTAAAAAAAAATGGTCTAGGCAAAAGTTAGGGAGAATCAAAAGAATGAGAATCGCGAAAAGCGAAAAGAAATGATTGCAAAGAGGAATCATCATTAAAAGAACAAATATGTGTGAATACCAAGTCAAAAGATGAAAGGTTGACTATTATTCCCCGAACATTCTCATTGAATCTTAAACTGTCAATCTCATGGGTTCTTAAACCATTAGTTTAATCCTTTTTAGAGATGAACCTTTGTGTTGAATTAGATGAATATAGGATTGAAGAAAATCACGGAGATTGGGTGGGTACAAATAAATTTTTGAGCCTAAAAATCCTTTTTTCTAAAAACCGTGAACTAGACCAAGTTATAACCCTCAAAAGACCCAATTAAAGTAGGGTTTATTTTAAAAGAATACTTCAACGAGATATCGTTCCTGACTCCCACGAGTTGTGCTAATAGATCTTTATTGGCATTGCATATGCATTCAAAAATCAATGTCATATCCAAACTAGTGATTCATTCACAAGGTTTTGCGACATCTTTTTAATAAATAAAAAAACTTCAAGATAAACACATGTATTGCATTAGAATAATTATTCTCAGAATTAACATTTCCTGCTTGCATACATTTGTTTAACATCATGAAAGCTTACATGAGAGCATCATCGATAAATATAATCTTTTGAGGTTTGAAACTCTGATAAGTGATTGACAAGTTATCTCAAGAATGACCATATACATGGGCATGCTACCCGAAGACTTTGTTGAATATAAGCAAGTTTGTTTTCCCAATTGATGTTTTCACCTAGGGTAAAGCTGGAATATTCGGTTGATCAAAACGTGTGCCAAGTTCAGTGAATCTGGGGCAATTATGTCAAGATTCAGTGGTTTCCCCCAGAATTCAAAGACACTGGGGCATATTATCTCAAGTCTTTATGGTATAAAGTCTCATATCGGTGTAAAATCCTTTATAGACCAAGTGGTCTAGTGAAAAAGTTATGTCAAGAATGGTAAGGTCTTGATGTGTGCGACTTGCCTTTCCGAAAACGAGTTTGATCTGACTGTTTCCTCAAACATAATCCCTGAGAAGTCTTAACATTTTGAAATATTAATGACATTACTTCTCCAACAATGGGTAAAAATGAAGAATGTTTGCTGCATGAATATCCCCAGCTGAGTTTTGATCTTTTCCTCAGCAAAATTGTTATTGATTTGAGAAGCAGTTTTCTTTTACGGGAACCCTCAGCTAAGTTCTATAATTGTTCCTCAACTTAAGTTGGTTATATCCTATAGTACAAGGGTTAATATAACAGTTAATTGATAGTTTTTCTCTTACCTACTGTTAGGTATTGATTTAAAATCCCTTGCAACTTGACTTTTGGCTATGATGTTAACTTTTGGTATCCTCACGAGAATCGGTAAATCCGAAGTTGTATTGAAGGATATTTCCCAGAGATATTTCTCTCATATCCCCAATAGATCTGCATTTGATGATTTCCAGTAGGTTCCTATCCTCAACAAGTCTCATACCCTTTCCCCAAAGCGGAGTAGGTGCGATATGTTGATTATCTCTCTCAGAGATTGATGTTTATTGAAAGACATGCTTGATGCTTATCTCATAGCAAGAATATCCCTGTCCCTATCAAGGATTGTGGAAATGTTTCCCCATCACCAGCAACTTGTTATCTTTCCTCAACATTACGGTCTCCCTTTGCAGAGTTGATGTTGATGTTTGTTACCCCAATAGATTTTGCTTTATTTACACTACTGGTAGATCCTCATCTGTTCCCTAACAAAGTTATGAGGATATTTCTTATCCCCCTCGGAGTTTAAAGGAACATTCCCTTTTTTCCCCAAGGAGTGTGGAAGATTTTGTGTTGCTGGTGCTTCCCTAACATGTTATCCCTTCAGAGTGAAATTCTTGATGTTATCCCTTTTGTGGGTTATTGAAGATTGTTTTTTTTTTGGGTGTCTCCCAAGCAGTATATTTTATCTCTTCAGCACGAGTTGATCCTAGTAGTAGGATTTGTTCCTTTGATGGATTTTGTTTAATCCCCTGCAGGATTTCAAGTTGAATCTCCAACAGAATTCCCAACGGTGTTGCTTTAGGATTAGCCGAGTATCCATTTGTTGTGGTGTTTATGTCACCCGTTGCTTATCTTTATGTCTATTTCGTTAGCATATTCATATTCATGCATTCGTTGTACGTTTACATTCCTGCATTCTTTGATACATTGTTCCACGCTCTTTGATGTTGATTTTCCCTACAAAGTGTGTGTTTTTGTCTTCTCTCAAATTTAGAGAGTCGACCATTAAGTAGAAAGTGTTCATCCTTTCTAATTCCCCACCGAGTTTGTTCCCCGTGGATTATGGGTGTTCAAATCCAAACCAATCCAAATAAAAAACCGAAAACCGAAAAAACCGAATTATTTTGGATGTATTTGGATGTCATTTTGTAAGAACCGATCGGTTCGGATCGGATTTTGGATTGATTTTTCAAAATCGATCCAAACCAAACCGCATGCATATATATTTTTTACTTATTTATATTTTATTAGTATATATGTTGTGTTAATTTAATGTTAGATGATACTTATCTTTTAAAATACTATTTATTAGTTTGATTTAATCTATTTATTTTTATTTTTTTCATCTTGTAATATTAATTTTTGATATAGTATAATATAAATTATATCAAACTTACTATTTATTAGTATTTTTAGAATATTAATAAAAATTATAATTTATAATTTGGATATCCAAAAAACCGATTCAAATAAACCGCATGAAATTGGATTGGATCAAATTTTTTTAATCAATCATCCAAAACCGAACTAAACCGCAAATAAATTTATATTTGGATCAGATGATATTTTGCTTCAAAACCGATCCAAACCAAACCGCGAACATCCCTATCGTGGATGTTTAATTTAGTTTCCTCCCAAGTTTATTATCTGGATGGAATTTTTCCCAATTGAGATATTTCCTTTTCGGGATGAGTCTTATTTGACAATTTCTCTCTAATTTGCTCTTGGATTGAACTTTGGTCTTCTTGTGAATGTGTTACCTTGGTTTAAACGCCACTTTGATGTTAGTAGGTAACATTCCTCCCTTTCAAGCTCATTGTTTTGCTCCTACCCAATGGCTGGTAGTTGAGATATTTTGGCAAGTCTATTATCTTGTGTAAGAATATATTTGCCAAGCAATGATCAAGAACTTCAAAACTTATCCCTTAAGCAAAAAGCTGACAACTAAAGAGCAACATCTTTTCCTATAAATAGAGCTCCAAATGAATGGTCAAAACACACCAAAGCTCATGAAAACATAGTTTTCTCTCATTCACTCCTCAATCTCAAATTTTCTTCTCTTTTGAAAGTGCTACCAGGTTTTGAGTTTGGAAGGCATACAATTCAAAAAAATGGTTCTAACATCTCATAAACATTATATGCGATCTATCCAAACACTCACCACCTATATATAACATCAAATTCTCATATCACCATGGCCATCCAAGAGAAGCCTACAATTGAGATCCCATGAACCGATCGAGAAGTCTCCAAGCCATTCCAATCATCCAGACACCTCACATAAGGTATAATGGAGTTCAAATCATCAACATCTGGAACATCCCCATCATCAAATTTGATATGCTCTTGCTCTTGCAAGCACAAGTAAGCCCGAAGTCATCAAACTTTATGAATCATGCATCATAAAGTTGTTTTCAAGTTACAAACATGTTTCTGCACCTATATGTAGTAATAACCCTCAATCAATTGCATAATTTCTTTCATATTTAGAATTTCATGTTAGTTTCGCAAAATTAGGGTTCTTCAGTTTTTCTTCCAGATTTCTTCTCACACACTTAAAATAAATAAAATTAATTACCATAGTTGTGTTCGTGAGTGAAATTACAACAAGTTTGGCGCGGGTTTCATGTCATTTCATTGAGTAATCAGAGAGATATGAGAGGTTTTGCAAAATCTAAGCAAACTAGTTTGTGCGTGTTCTTGCTAGGTGTTCTTGGCGCCTTTTTCAAACTTGAATTTTTAAATATTTTGATATTTATTTCAAATGATTTCAAAAATTAATTTCTCTCTGGATTTTTGTGTTTCTGAATTAATTATTTTTTTCAAAATTCACAAAATGTTTTAAAAATATGAAACGATATTATTATATGGTGTTGTTGTCAACTAACTAGAAGAGGCATAATTCAGACTGCACAGGATATGATCTACATTTTTAGATGAAGAAAATTTATCACACATGCTATATCAATGTAGGATTAACAAAAGAGCTTAGGAAATGGTATATATATGGTTGTAAAAGACTGATTTGGGAAGAGTAAAAGGGTTGAATCACTACAACCATTTCACACAAGCACTTAAGGGGAAGGTAAAGAAGAAAAAGACGAGTTTATGATGGTTGGTAACATCGTGTTCCATTTGGATATTGATAAATAATATAATGTTCAAAGGTGAATTGTGTGTCTTAGAAGATCTTGTAATGTGTTTTGGACTGGGCATGTGGCCGACCCACCGTCGAACACAATCTAATCTAGTTTAGCGACGAGGATGACCCAAAGTACTGGCCCAATTTGTTGGGATCTATGGACAACACGATTCCAACATGCTCCTCACCCGATGACACATCACCAACTAAACCCGCACACCTCGTGGAGCTGTTTTGCCCTTCGTAATGGGCAAGTCCCGCCACTATTCGGACAAAATATTAAGCAAACATGATTTAAGGCAGACAATGCAGATTTATTACTATGAGGTTGAGAAGATAGAAGGAATTCAATTCTCAGAATAAACGCCTAGAGTTGAGCACCTGACATCAAAATTTAGAGAAATCAGGTGAATGAAAAAATAAAGCAAAACTATGAACTTGGCGTGAAGGATGAAAAACCTAGAAGCAATGGAGGCATGTCCATCCATAGTGAAACCCTCACAAGAAATAAGCCAAAAAACCTTAAAAATCTTAAGCGGTTTAGCAATAAGCTCTGCAATGAGGTCCAAAATTCAAGATCTCGTGAATTAGATCTTCATTGCAAATGATCCCGTGCTTCCTAAGAACCTGCCAATGAATATCATGTTAGTAGAAAAATAGAGAAGAAAATAGTGAGGCAACAAAAACAGTCAAAAGAAACTATGATAACAACATCAAAATTTAGAGAAATCGGGTGATTGAAAAAACAAAGTACAACTGTGAACTTGGTGTGAGTCACCGTGACAGGACTCACGACATTTCCCATCGAAAATCTGCCTCTTGCACCACCGTTCAATCTCGTACCACGACTATATAAATATAATCAGTGCTATATAAATAGAATACTAACAGATCAACACAAAACTAACAAAAACCATTGCAAATTTTATCGATTAACCGTAGATATGAAAAAATCGAAAAATTCCAACAAATCAAGAATGAGTGTGTGAGAGATGGAAAAGAACTACCTCTAACTTTCTTGCAAATTGAAAGAGCGGCTACGGAGAAAAGGATGGAGACGGAGATTGTGGTGTTAGGATTTGACGGAAAAAAGAGAGAAGAACAGATAAAATTTGGAGAGAAGATTGGGGAAATGAAAGACATGTAGAGAGAAAAGTGAAGCCTCAGAAAGAAAAAAAAACGAAAAGGAAAAAGAAAGTATGAGAGGGTTTTAAAATTGAAATGGAAGTTTGAGTATGGATGTGTGACACTTTGCATAAAATGAGAGGCATTGGGGAGAATTAAATCCCCTTTTAGTTGAGTACAGTATTAGCAGATGATATTAGTAGTTATATTAAATCCCCTTTTAGTTGAGTACAGTATTAGCAGATGATATTAGTAGTTATATTCTTTTCAATCATACATAAGGGCAGCATCCTATTGCATTTTCACCGTTGAATTTACTTAATAGTATTAAAATATGTTTGATCACCAACAAAATGACAAGTCTATTTAATTACTAAGAGAAAAATTCATTTCTCCTTCAACCTATAATGGTATTGCTTCCTTCATTCAATAGTCACCTATCTAACTCTAGTCACACTCATAATATAATCACTCCAACAAGACTAATTAAGTATCCAATTAATTCATACAACTAGATACATAAGACCAACTCAATTTATTATAAGTTTTAAATCAACAATTAACATCAACATAATATAGAAACTAGCATAAGTGAAAAGTGGATAATTTAGACTCAGTAAACCAGTTTATTACCTAATAGTAAAACGAAGAAAAACCAAAGAAATTAGAGATATGTAGGTTTGATATTATGCATTATTTTAACTCTCACTTTTCAATTATTTAAATCTCCAAAATAATAAAATATATAAATTATCTCTACCTTTGGAGATTAATAAAATATATAAATGATCTCTATCTAACTCAGGTCTAGAATTTACATGAGAAAAGTCCTTACCTTGATATTTTCCTTTGATTAAAAAAACTCTATAAATTAATTATCTGAATGACATCCCACAATAACTCTCCAAAATGACACTAAAACAAAGTGTGATGATTATTGAGGTGTAAAATTACCGATGAACACAAATATTTTTCATGAGAGTTTTGATTCAGTGTAGAATTTGTATGGAAACTATGAAAATTTAAGGATAAGAATAGAGAGAAAGTGAGAATAATGAAGAATAATATGGAAACAAATTAACTTAATTTATAAAATTTAGGCTAAATATTCAAATTGGTCCCTTAACTCCATCACTGGGTCCAATATGGTCCCTTATCTCTAAAAAGTGACAAAAATGTTCTTTAATTTGTTAAATTGTACCACGTTTGTCCTTCCGTCACCAACCGTTAGTCAAAGTCAAGTTATCATACACATGTGAAGCTTAGCTTGGGTGACTCATCTGCCATGTAGGATGTGTTTACCTAAGGTGTATACAAACTAGTTTCATAACCATTTGTACGAAACTTGGTGAAAAAAGAAAGGAGGAACCCTAGCACAACTACCATTGAAGCTTGAAGCATCATAATCATCTACCATTGAAGTTTGAAGCATCATATCCATTTCTGAAGCATAACCCACCAGGTATTCGATTTTACAATTTGAAATGTTATTCGATTGCAGTTACTTTAATGATTTAGGGTTTGTATGTTTTAAGGTTTTTCGGAAAAGTTACTGATTTAGGGTTATTTGATTTCGAAGGGATTTGTGTCAGTAGAGATGAGTGAGTACCTGAATCTTACAATTCACCACAGTGGTGCATTTGTCGATGACAAGCTGAGTGTATACGAAGGGGGAGAGATTGCAGAATTGAAAATAGATGTTGATAGATGGAGCTATTTTGAACTGCTAGGTTGTTTTAAGGATTTAGGTTACACCTGTATTGGGAAATTTTACTATAAGGATCCACAATTTGGGATGAGGACCTTGGTTGATGACAAAGGAGCCCAAGAGATTGCTGATTTGTTTAGGGTTCACCTTAAGGTTGACATATACATCACACACATATTATCACAACCTGATTTCTATGATGGTCCAATTGATAAAGTAGAAGCAGATGTGATGGAAGAGGATGACACTGAAAAAGTTCTTGCTGCAATGCTTGAGGAAGTTAATGCTGAGGTGAATAATACTGAGCCCTTGAATGAGACAACTCCAAGGATGGAAGAGGAAGTTTTGAATCAGAATGAAGGGAATAATATTGATCCCGTGAATCTGAATGCTGAGGTGAATAATTCTGATCCTGTGAATCTAAATGCTGAGGTGAATAATTCTGATCCTGTGAATCTGAATGCTGAGAATGAAGGGGATAATACTGATGTTAATGAGGATGATAGTGATGATGAAAACTTCAATTATGACAGTGCAATGGAAGTTGGTTTTGATGATGAATCAGATGAGTTTGATGACGAGGATGGTGATGTGATGAAATATGTGAATGATCAAGAGGGGAAGATGAATAAGGGTAAAGAAAAGTGTGAAGATAAAGTTAGTGATAATGAAAGTGATGATTTACAAAGTGGGTGTGAAAGTGATGATACTAGTGATGTTGTTAGGAAAAAGTACCCTATTTTTAAATTACAGAAAGACATGTTGAAATTCAAATGGGAGGTTGGGATGTATTTCACAACCAAGGCTGATTTCAAAGAAGATATAGCATCGTATGCTGTGCAATCTGGAAGGGGTCTTAGGTACATTAAGAATGACAAGGTAAGGGCGAGGGTTATATGCAAGGAAGGATGTGATTGGGAAGCCTACTGTGCAAAGTTACCTAATGAGGATTCTTGGCAACTAAGGAAGATCATAGACAACCATAGTTGTAGTAGAGAGTACAATGTAAAGCTGATGAGTACAAAATGGTTAAGTAAGAGGCTACAGAATTCACTGAAATCCAATCCAAGATTGAAGCTTAGGGACATAAAGGAAAAGACACAAAAAAATGGAATGTAGGTGTTAGCAAGCAAAAGGCCATAAGAGCAAGATTTGCTGCTAGAGACATGGTAGATGGTTCTTTTATTGGGGATTATACAAGGATCTATGACTATTGCCATGAACTTTTGAGATCTACCCAGGTTCTACATTGAAAGTCAATGTGCATCCTGTACCAGAGGGTTCTGCAGATCAGAGACCATATTTTAAGAGGTTGTACATTTGCTTGGCTGCTTGTAAGGAGAGTTTTAAATTATGTAGACATTTCATTGGGCTAGATGGTTGTTTTTTGAAAGGGTTGTGTGGAGGGCAAATCTTGGCAGCAATTGGTAGAGATCCAAATGATCAAATGCTACCAATAGCATTTGCTGTGGTTGAAAGTGAAAATAAAGATAACTGGACTTGGTTCTTGGAGCTTCTTATTGATGATCTAGGTGGGAGAGAAAAGTGTCTCACATACACTTATATATCTGATCAACAAAAGGTAAATATGGTCTAAGTTATATTTTCTAAGTTATGTTCACTTATAGGTACTTATGTTATTTGTACTAACTTATGTTATTTTTGTTGCACTAAGGGTTTATTACCTGCCATGGATGAGTTGCTACCTGGAGTTGAGCAAAGATTTTGTGTCAGACATCTTTATAATAATTTCAGAAAAAGATATCCAGGCAAGAAACTCAAGGAAATTACCTGGAAAGCTGCAAAGTCCACATATTACCAAGCTTGGGAAAGAGAGATGAAAGGGATGAAGGAAATCAATGTGGAAGCATACAAGCACATGATCATCATTCCACCAAGATATTGGAGCAAATCATATTTCAAGACTCATAACAAATGTGATGCAGTCCTCAACAATATGTCTGAGGCATTCAATAGTGTTATTCTGGATTCAAGAGCTAAACCACTAATTACTATGGTGGAAGAAATAAGGATATATATGATGGAGAGATGGGCAACAAATAGGATGAGGTTTCAGAATCTGGCTAATGGGGAAGTCCTACCAAACATAAGAAAGAAAGTTGAAAAAACAAGCTCTTACACCAACCTTTGGATTGTCAGGTATATGAATTATTATATATGTATTATTTTGTGCTTATAGTGGATTAATAGTAATTGGTATATGAATTCAATTCTATTTTGTGCTTATAGTAGATTAATGAAGGAATTCAATTCTGTTTTGTTGCTTATAGTAGATTATTAGTAATTGGTATATGAATTCAATTCTGTTTTGTGCTTATAGTAGATTATTAGTGAATTCAATTCTGTTTTGTGCTTATAGGATGGCTTCTGAACATATTTTGGAGGTGAGGCATCTAGAAAACCAAGCAGATAAATTCACTATAGACCTTAAGGAGCAAAGCTGTTCATGTAGAAGATGAGAGCTGACAGGGCTACCTTGTGTGCATGCCTTGTCAGCTATGAAGAGTAGAAACTACAACATTGCTGACTACATTCCAGAATATTATAGAAAGGAGAGATACATGGAGGTCTATCAATTTGTGATTTTTCCAGTTAATGGTTCTAATTTGTGGGCCAGAACTGAATATCCAGATGTGCAGCCTCCTAAGTATAGGAAGATGCCTGGAAGGCCAAAGAAAAGAAGAAATTTAGAGCAAGGTGAGATTGATGGTCCAGACAAAAAGATGAGAATGACTGGGTTTAATGTTAGGTGTAGTAGGTGCAAAGAAGCAGGTCATAATAAACTGACCTGCAAGGACCACACCAGTCATCAGGTATCACAAGGCCAGCCATCTGAAGCATCTGTTCAGCAACCATGACATGTGCAATCTCAACAGGCTGCACAATCTCAGCATGCTTCACAATCTCAGCATGCTTCACAATCTCAGCAGACTTCACAATCTCAGCATGTTGCACAATCTCAGCAGCCATCACCATCTCAGCAACCATCACAAGTTCAACCTCAGCAGAATTCAAGGAAAACCAAGCAAGATCAAGGAAGGCCAAACAAGTTATCTTTCAGAAGGCCAACTAAGCCTTTCATGCCCCCAGGCCCAACCACCAGGATGAGTGCATCCAAGACTGCTGTAGGCCCAACAACAAGGAGAAGTACACCAACAAAGAGATCAACCAAGACTTGGAAACTTTAGGAAGATGCATTTTGTTTGGACTGCTGTATTTTGTTTAGTTGTATTAGACTATGTCAATGTTAAGACAATTCTGTCAATGTTATGTGTTTTGTTGTATTAGACTATGTTATGTGTTAAGACATATGGTACTGCTAACATTATGGTTTTGTCAATGTAAGAATTTTGTTTTGTCAATTATGATAAGCAATTATGTCAATTATGTTTGGTTCTGTCAATGTAACAATTCTGTTTTGTCAATTCTGATAAGCAATTATTTCAATTATGTTTAGCAATTATGTCAATTATGTTTAGCTGATAACAAATGCTAACATTATGGTACTGTCAACATAACAATAACAAGTACCATTGATCACAAATAATCCATTACAAATGTCAAATTGGCACTGTCAACTACAATGACAACAAATTGATTCAACAACAACAACATCCTAAAGCATTCTAAAAACAGTGAGAACAAATTGATTCAACAACATCCTAAAGCATTCTAAAAACAACTGCAACAAGGCCTATGAACAAAATCAATTTCCAGAATTTTATCAACTTCATGAGCTTCTTCATGTCATTTTCCATTTTGCTTATTTGTTTCCCATGTTCTTCAATAGTCACTTGAGCTTTTGCCACTGACTTTGAGAGCTTCTCAATTCTATCCATCAAATATTGCTCCTTCTCATCTCCAACCTCTTCAACATCCAAAGTACCCACAACCAGCATTGCTTGATCCCTGCAAAATACCATCTTCAACATCAACCATTTTAAAACACAAATACATCTACTGATTTTAAACAAACATACATATGACATACCTTAAAATTAGGACATCCCCAAAAATGTTTCCCATAGTTCTTGAATGTTGTGCCCATACGAAGAACAACTAAATCCCCACAGTGACATATAGGTTTCCAAGTTGTGCTTGTGTTGACATTCGATCCTTCCTTCGAAGAACACCCACCATAACCATGTTTTGCTTTCATCACTGGCGTTGGCGTCGACCCACTGAATTTCATCTTCGTGACTCTATGATTTTACTATTTCTTGAATCAATTTGGGGATGAAGAGAAATTTTCGCAGAACCCTAGAAAATCATGAAACTATTTGGGGATGAAGAATCTCAGTTTAAAGGAGGAAGATGAAGCCATGTCAGCTGCCACATATACAAAAGTTAACGTTTGTTTGGGGGTGGTGGACAAAAAGGATCTATTTGGTACAATTTAACAAATTAAAGGACCTTTTTGTCACTTTTTAGAGATAATGGATCATATTGGACCAAGTGATGGAGTTAAAGTACTATTTTGGGTATTTTTCCTAAAATTTATTATTATTATTATTATAACAAACTCACCAATATCCTTACTATTAGGATAATAACATACATTTTCAATTTTTACTATATTTGATTTCCATTAGGCCATTTTTTAAATTTATTATTATTATTATTATTATTATTATTATTATTATTATTATAAACTCACCAATATCCTTACTATTAGGATAATAACATACATTTTCAATTTTTACTATATTTGATTTCCATTAGGCCATTTTTTTAAATTTATATTTTTACCATAATCACACTAAATTAACCACTAAAAATATTTAACTTAAAAGCTAAATTTTACTTGATTAACAAAAATATAAGATGTTATAATTTATCTCTTCATCCGAACTGACTTAAACATCAAAATACTTGTAAGTACACCCTCTTTTTTCGTGATCACTAAAAACCGCGAATGCGTTGCTTGCCACTAATTTACCCCGATCAAGGCAAATAATTTTTTTTAGAAGGGATAAACCCAAAATTAATCTATATGAGAGGAAGTAAAATTGTATTAACCTAAAAAAAAAAAAAAAAAACTAGCTTTAGTTTATTTTCTTAGTAAGATAATCATTATTTCAGTTTTAAATAACAAACTTAGCTTTAGAAATTCCTCTTTGACATTCAATGGAAGTGATTAAGTCTCTTACATTTGAATCAATCTCAACCGTCGGTTACAGAACACGCTTCTTTTGTTCAAAACACACTGCAGAACCACCACAAAACTAAACCCTCTCTTCGTTTTCGTTTCGTTTCACTCTCTGCGCTCAAACATTTTCTTCTTCCTCTCTACCCTAAAACCTAGCCGCTACCGCCATAACAAGAGACGGTGATCCTGGCCGCCGATAGCTTGCATAGGAAAAGAGCACAGCTGTTACGTGGCCATTGCTGGAGCTACTTCATCAGGTTCAAACTTGTTCACTTCATCGCTTTTATTATTCTATTCAATTTTAAGTAAATGGTTGCTAGTTTCAAGTTTTTTTAAGTTTCTATGTTTCCAGTTTTTAGGGTTATTCATGAAAGCTAAATACTTTGATACTTAATTTGGAATTTAATCACACTGTAATGCATTTTGTGTAGCACAAATTAACAGTTGTATGAGTTCTTTGTTATGAGAATATTTACAACGGTGGGGAAAATGTTTGATTTTCAGTTGAATTTTCACATCATATACTTACTTATTATTGCTTAAGTTTATGAATATTTATTTAGTATGAATGCTTTAATAGAATCTGGATTATGCGGTTCGAATTCGACCAGTGATTCACTGATATGAAATTTTGTTGCCCCTGGCTCTAATTCGTTGAATGTTGCAAATTCTCTGTCCGCTTCCAGTCTCCAGTGCAAAGTGAAAACTCAAAACCTTGTCTAGAGATAGATGGAGAAGATGAAAATAGAAGAGGTTCAGTCAACGACAAAGAAACAGCGTGTTGCTACCCACACACACATAAAAGGCCTAGGTCTTGAGGTTCGTTCTCTTCCTTTTGCATTTTGACAAGTTATTGTCTCATTCTTTTTTGTGTGTAAATATTTGCTGAACTTGAACCTTGTTTGAAATAGATTGTAATGGGCACCGATTTAAATTTTTATACAGCTGGCTTGTTGTGGGTGAAAGTGAAGCGAAACCCTTTTGCTTATTGCCCAGTGACATCAGTCACATCAAAGTCTTGTTATGCTCAGCTGTTTTGGATGCTTTAATTTAAAGTTAACATTTTTTTTTTTGGATTTTGGTTTGGTTATTGTTCAGGTAAGTGGAAAACCTCTGCCTTTTGCTTCCGGGTTTGTGGGACAAGCTGAGGCAAGAGAAGCATGTGGCCTTGCGGTTGATATGATACGCCAGAAGAAGATGGCCGGCAAGGCAATCCTTCTCGCCGGGCCACCTGGAACTGGAAAAACTGCATTAGCACTTGGGATCTGTCAGGAGCTTGGGACTAAGGTTTCCTATCAAAAATCATTCTTATATTTATTTATATTCTTTTATCGCTGCACCCTTAGATGATTTGTTTATACCACTTTGTAGGTTCCATTCTGTCCAATGGTTGGTTCGGAAGTATACTCAACAGAAGTAAAAAAGACTGAGGTTCTTATGGAAAATTTTCGACGGGCTATCGGTCTACGTATTAAAGAAAATAAGGAAGTATATGAAGGCGAGGTGAGTTCGCTGTGATTCCCTTGTTAAAACTGGGATTGGTTTGTTGATCACTTTTACTTCTTCTACATATTATTTTTATAGTTTTTTTGATGTTTTTTCTGTTACTGTGCAAGGTGACCGAGCTCTCTCCCGAAGAAACTGAGAGTATAACAGGAGGTTATGGTAAAAGTATTAGCCATGTTATAATTGGGTTGAAGACAGTGAAAGGAACCAAGCAACTAAAGTTAGACCCCACGATATACGATGCGTTAATTAAGGAAAAGGTGTGGTTTCTTATTTTCTAGCTTTTCCTCTCGCTATCATCCTTTTCTCTTTGCGAGTGCCCCTGTGAATATATTTTGCAACTTTTTTGTTTGGTCAGAAGCTCTTTTGGTTTTAAAGCTTTATATTGGTGTCAACCATTCTACTATTTTGATGCATGCGATTTATGCACATCGTACAGGTAGCTGTTGGGGATGTTATATATATTGAGGCAAATAGTGGGGCTGTGAAAAGGGTTGGCCGAAGTGATGCCTTTGCTACTGAGTTTGACCTTGAAGCAGAGGAGTATGTTCCACTTCCTAAGGGAGAGGTTCACAAGAAAAAGGAGATTGTTCAGGTATTTGATTTGAAGACCATTTTTATATTTATGTGATGTCTATAAAGATTTTCTATATTTGAATCCTTGGTGATTATCGTACTATGAACTCGGGCTGATGTTAGGTTTCATTTCTTAATTCATTTGCTAATATCAATAGCTTCACATCACTTCCATTGTTTCATTTGAAGTTAATATACTGGCATCATATAAACGATAGCAATTTAGGATAGTCTGTTTGGGGCTTACTCCTCCTTAGCACAAAGAAAAAAGTAACTTAGGATATAGTCTGTTTGGGGCTTACTCCTCCTTAGCAGAAAGAAAAAAGCTTAGGGTATAATCTGTTAGGGTTGCATTTTGATTGTTTCCAATTCAACAATTTGTGTGTCTATAAAGAATTTAAGCATTTCAAGGACCTGATATTGGCCATTGTAAGGAAGTTCTCAGTCTGCATTGCAGAGGAACTAGTTTGGTGGAAGTGCATCAAATCACAGTAAGATGTAACTCTACCAAGTCTCTGAACTTAACTTGGGTCCCACATATTTTTCTTCTGCGAGTAATGCACCAAATTTCTGGCTTAAAGTTCTTAATTAAAAATTGTCGGAGGTGCAACTTTGCAAAAAAATTTCTAGACACTAGCTATATCTTATTGGTTTCTTATTGTGGTTTGGATATTTTTTGTTCTTAAAGGATGTGACCCTACACGATCTGGATGCTGCCAATGCACGACCTCAGGGGGGGCAAGATATTTTGTCGCTTATGGGCCAGATGATGAAGCCTAGGAAAACAGAAATCACTGACAAGTTGAGACAAGAAATTAATAAGGTATTTCTTAAACTTGTAATACATGTTTAATTGTGTTTAACTAGAAGGGGAGCTTTGACACAGCGGTCAAAGTTGTTGTCATGTTACATCATCTAAAGGTCATAACTTCAAGTAGTGGCATGATAGCACCAGCCTCTTGAAAATGCATGGTAAGGCTTTCTACAGTAGACCCACAATGGCCCGACTTTCCATGGATTCCACCATGAAGGTGCTATTTGGTATTAGGCTACCTTTTTCATTTAGGGAAAAACTAACCAACTAAAAATGAGCTTTTTTCATAGCAATTTTTTCAATTAATTGTTTGTTCTTGGGCATGATAGTTATTCTTTCAGATGTTTTATGCATTACAATGATATTGGTGATTAGTAAATCATACTTGTGACCAAAAATAAAAAAACAAAAGTAAAAAAATGGAGGAATGATATAAAAACAAGATGGTAGTTTATATGTTTACAGTATGCTTATGTTGGTGACAGGTTGTCAACCGATATATTGATGAAGGTGTTGCAGAGCTTGTCCCTGGGGTTCTATTTATTGATGAGGTGACTTCGTTAACTTTCTCAGTAGTCAGTGCCTGCAATTATTTTGCATCCGTTTACTAAAGTTCTAATGCTTCTTTGCAGGTGCATATGCTAGATATGGAGTGTTTTTCCTATCTTAATCGTGCTTTAGAGAGCTCCTTATCTCCAATAGTAATCTTTGCCACAAATAGAGGAATATGCTCTGTAAGGTATGATTAGTTAAACTTAAATTGCTTATAAAGTTTTTCTGAAGTGGAAAATTGGGAAAAACTAGACAAATGAAATCTGATTACTGGTAGCCCATCGTTTTTCAGTATGCTAAGACAAAAGGATGAAATATCTAAAATAACATTTTAAGAATAACTATTTATACCAATTTTTCATTTGGAGTTTTTAAAAAAAAATTCTTTGTAAATTTTTTTAAACAAAAATGTGTAACACTATGACAATCATTTTACAAAAACACTGAGACAAACTGACCCTTAGTCTTCTTCGGTGCTCTATGTGTGAACTAGAAGACACTCGATTTTGCAGTATCTCAATAGTTCATGTCTCTGTTTTCATGATTTGTTAATAATTAGATCAAAATGATCCTATCCTATTTTAATTATTTTCATTATGTTTAAATTTGAGTGTAAAATTGACTGCTTTTTACAGAGGGGCTGATATGAGCAGTCCTCATGGCATACCTGTTGACCTATTGGATCGATTGATGATTATTCGAACAGTAACCTATGGTCCAGCTGAAATAATTCAGGTAAATGGGCTTCAGCATTTTTTCACTTAAGCTTTCAATATGTCAAACTTGCTAATATTTTATGCACCGACATACATGCTTCTTACTTGTGTATAGATTCTAGCTATCCGAGCTCAAGTGGAAGAACTGGTTGTGGATGAGGAAAGCTTAGCTTTCCTTGGGGAGATTGGACAAAAGACATCTTTAAGGTCTGGATTCTAGATTTCCTGTTATCTAATATTTTCCTTTCCAATGTTACTTATACTTGTTGTTTATCAGGCATGCGATTCAGCTTTTATCACCTGCCAGCGTTGTTGCCAAGATAAATGGCCGAGAGAACATCTGCAAGGTAATTAAGAATCAAATGTTTGGCACTTAAAAATAATCTGTTAACTATATCCTTTTAACTAATTGAGTTACTATTGTTTCCAAATCTGTAGGCGGATCTTGAGGAAATTTGTTCACTTTATTTAGATGCCAAATCATCAGCCAAGCTACTTCAAGAGCAGCAAGACAAATACATATCATAATACTATTTTCAAAATGTTGAAATGACTTGCTAGAATCTGAACTTGTTAGTTTTTTACTCTGGTTCTTGTTCAGAATTTTATTCTTGTATGGAAACAGTTTCCTTCCAGAGGTCATACACGCAATCCTTCGGTCCATTTTGTTAGAACATAGAAATGTCTTGTTGCTGCATTTCTAATTAGACATATGTAGAACTGAGGGATGCACTAATGCATGTGTTCTAGTCTTAAGTGAGTTGTACTTTGAAAGGTCGAGACTTTTCTAGAAGTCTTTATATAAAAATGTTAGACTTCAAGACCCAAAAAAATCTGCCAGGATTAATACTCTCTTTTTTGGGTATTAACCTTGTGATTTTCAGGATAAAGGGATCTGGTAATTCAGAGTCACATTATAAAACTCACATAATTAAATATGCTACCATAAAATAGGTCTTCAAATTGGGTAACTGACCATAAAATATTCTTACAAAGTTCTGATTTAAGTCTTGGTTATTTGAACAAGCCAAATCTATGCATGCAAAGCTTTTTAATTCTTACATTTCTTTAGGGCTGAGCAGAAAAAGTTGACCTGTCTGTTACCCGTTAAATCCAAAATGAGATAGGGGTGCTGTAGGTAGTGGTTGGTTGCTTGCCACTGTTGATTGAGTATTTTGTTTGTTTCTTCCGACCAACCTGCTTAATCTCACCCAAACAATATTGATTGAGTATTGTGTTTGTTCCGTCCGACCAACCTGCTTAATCTCACTCGAACAATCTGTTCTTTCGCACAACCTGACACCCGCACTAATTGGCACAGTAAATGGTTGGAGATAGGTGCATGCTTTCCATAAGCAATTTCATATAGATGCGAAACTTTTCAATGAGTCCGTAAATATTAGAGTTTGATCTAACTCATTTTTATAATCCGACTTGTAAGGTAAATGATGTCACACTATATAAACTCATTAGAGACGTCTAACTAATGTAGGATTTTGTAATATTTTCAATACACCCACTCATGTCTAATACTCTTTTTTGGGTTTGGTGCGTGGATATTAAGGGTAAGCTGTCCATGGTTCGATCAATAGGTTTTGATGCCATATTATAGTTTGATCTAATCCATCTTTACAAAATTGATTTGTAAGATGAGAGATATCATTCTATATAAGCTCTTTAAAGACGTCTAACCAATGTGAGATTTGTAATCTTTTCAATAGTATACAATTGACAGATGCTATGCCCTACTTGGCTCTTTAATGTGTATTTGATTGCCATTTTGGTTTTTTTATTCATATAAATTTTTGTTTGGAAGTTAGGAGATAAAGTTTTTAGAGTTAGGGTAAGGCAGAACCCCTCACTTTATTTTGGAGTGTGTTTTCTCAGATGAACGATCATTTCTTCGACGATCAAAATCAATCTTTTGCACTAGTTGGTTAAAGTTTCTACTAGGGAATGATTTTGTGAAAATGTCTACAAGATTATCACATGAACGAATTTGTTGGATGCTTATATCGACACTATTATGAAGATCATGAGTGAAAAAGAACTTCGGAGAAATGTGTTTTGTTCGACCTTCTCTATATTTCAATTAGTTGAGCAACGCATCTAGTATTATCTTCATATATGCTTGTTGTATTTATTTAGGAGTCAAACCACAAGTCTCTTGTACATGTTGAATTAGATATCTCATCCAAACACATTCTCGACTTGTCTCATGTAGTATTAAAAATTCTGCATGATTAGATAAAGTTGCTGCTATGGTTTATTTCATAGATCTCCAAGAAATAGTCGTTCTGTCATATGTAAATAAATAACTTGTCTATGATATACCATTATGAGGTCCTACAAGTAACATGCATATGCATAACTTAACTTGTATTTGGATACTTTGGAATAAAATAAACATATGTCCATGGAACCTCTGATATAACGAAGTACATGTTTGACTCCGTTTCAATGTCTTTGTGTAGGTGAATAACTATATCTTGCTAATAGATTGACATCAAATGATATACGGTTAAATATGTTTTTAGTCCCTATAAATATCTCAGTTTTCATTTTTAGTCCATATTAAAAAAATACGATATTTTAATCCTTACAAAATTATTATGCACGTAGTTTTAGTCTCTCCTGTTAAATCAATGTGTATTTTGAAATGATTATTTTGTAGACATCTTTAGAATGTTATAAAAAGTTTCTCGGAAAAAAAAGAACTCAAAATTTGATTTATAAATCAAGGTTTTCATTACTTTTATCATTATATTTTGAAATTTAAAAAATTCATATTTAATTCTTCTCATTTTAAAAAATTCTAAAATTTAGTAAAAAATATTTTATAGTATTCTAAACATGGATGAAAAAAATTATTCAAAAATTTAAGAGTTTAAGGGTAATTAAACAGTTTTCAAAATTTTAGAAACAATAGAGACTAAAATTGCATGCATACAAAATTTTTAGGGACTAAAATTTATTATTTTTTTAATAGGGACTAAAAATGAAAATTGAGATATTTATAGGGCTAAAAACATATTTAACCCAATGATATATCAGGACACATAATTAGCAAGGTACATCAATGCTCAAATCACACTAAGATATGGTACTTCAAGACCGAAAAATTCTTCATCCTTTTCTTGAGATATGAAGGGATCTTTCTCTACATCCAATGATCTAATGACCATTGAAGTATACAACAAATCACATTTTTCCATATAGAAGCATTTTAACATTTTTGCATTGTTCAAATGTTCAATTTGTAAACCTAGACATAATTTTTTCTTTTCTAGGTCTTTCATCTCAAACTCTTTCTTTAAGCAATTTATAGCTTTTGGAAGCTCTTCAGGAGTTCTAATAATATTTATGTCATCCATATAGATATTTATTGCAAATTCTTTTCCAAATGCATTTTTGAAGATGGATATGGAAGAATATGAAGACATCATAATCTTAATGACTACTTGGATTGGTTTATTTCGGATCCAGGTACTTTAGGGCATTCCAGAATGCTCTACATGGAGTTCAGATATGTGGCAATATCAGCAACTTCATGAAGACGACTCTACTCAAGGAAAGGTGGCATCCTTGGTACAACTATGGGGGTTAGTTTCTAACTAGTCCTTATGAAGATTCAAACAGTGGCAGGTTTGAAGTCTTTGGAGAAGCACTGACAGGTATTCATCAATGTGTGAGATTGTTTGGAATAACTGCAAAATCAACATAATTGAGGTTGTATACTTAAACTTGGTTGGTGAATTAATTCTATAAGAGCATGGTACTCTTGTTCTTTAAAGGGAGGAATTTCTTTCAAGTGGCTGAAAAAGGAGCTGATTTCAACAGCTAGATGACATGTCATAATATTTTGACATCTAGTTCATCATCAGAATCTCAATTGGTGGAGTGGCACATCAACTCAAGATAGAGTGATCTACATGAATGAACAATGATGCTAAATATCATTCTCATGGCAGTTTGCGGGAGCAGTAGGAAGGAGAAGGTGTACATTATCCATGACTTAGGGAGTTTAAGTGTGTACTGCTATTGAGAAATTGAATACATGTAACTTGAAGATCAAGTTTCACTTTGTAGATCATGATATCTTTATTAGAGTTCTGGCATACACGAAGAAGACAATATATGGAAATTGGCTTTTTCATATGAGGATTCATGAATGAGGTGATAAAACTGTGGCAATTGGTTGATCTCAGAAGTGGATTCAAAGAATCAAGATAATCAGCATGTGGCAGCTGGTGAGTCTTGAGGATTATCTTTGAACAAGTTACTCTTAGGCATAAGGGTGATGAGTTGAAGACTCGAGGAGATTATTTCTTCTTGAAGGTGGTTGAAAGTTTATTTCTATCTTTCTGGAGTTCTTATTCAAGCTGGTGGCATAGTGTTGATTGAAGTTTCTTCAGTTCTTTGGATTATTATGCTATAGTAAGTCCAGTTGGTGGAGCATATCAAGAATTTTGTCTTGATGTGTGGAAGATGTTCTAACTTGGTGTTAGGACATTATCTAGTTTAGAATGATGAAGGCAATATAACCTATATCTAACACATATACATCAAAAACAACAATCACAACGCATCAATTCATCACAGTTCACCATTCATAATCTCATTAACCCTAGGTTTTCTCCCAAAAACCTAAATCTCCCAAGAGCGTCTACATAATCATACATGAGAATGATGAAGTAGAAGGTTTGCCTTGGAAGGAGAATGTAGAGAAGACTGGAGTATATCAGGTATTGATTGCTTGAAGGTCTTCATGTGGATAATCAAACACTGATTAGGAGTATTCCAGATTATCATACGGGAGAATGATATGAATGAATGCCTTCGAAGAGTTGGGTGACTGCCTATTGTTTAAAAATCTTGTTACTATGAGGATAACGATCCTTATTTGCCTCACAGATAGCATGATGGTTTTCATGTGTGAGTGACTGATATTTCTTGTCAGAAGGGATAATGGTGCCAAAATGAATGTGCTTTGTAACACCCCAATTTCGTAATTTAATTGTGTAGCTTGTTGTTGTCGATTAGTTAGTGTTAGATAACCGTTGTTGCGTTGATGAAGAGATTATTTAAATTATTTTAGTAAATAATAAATAGTAGGAATAATTAATTTAGATTATTCAAATTATTATTATTATTTAATTAAAATAAGAGAAGAAGAGGTCTCGAGGATAGGTTGGTAATTATAGAGAATAAGTTGAGGGCAAAGTTGGAAAAAAGTATTTGGGATCCTAGGGGCAATTTTGACAAAAAGGAAATTGAGATTTGGAATATGATCAGTTGCGATCGCTTTTGGGAAAAAGGAGGAGAGAAGAGGTATGAAGAACGACGAAGAGGGGCGAAGGCTTGAAGAGATTTTCGGAAATTGTTGATGAAGAACGCGGAAAAGCTTCACTCTAAGGTATGGGGAGTATTGTCTTTCAATATATTTTTACGTAGAGTTTATGTAATGGGGAGATTTGGGGTTTTGGGAGAAAACCTAGGGTTAATGAGATTATGAATCATGAACTGTGATGAATTGATGCGTTGTGATTGTTGTTTTTGACGTATATGTGTTAGATATAGGTTATATTGCCTTAATTTGGGTCAAAAGAGGTAAACAATGCAGTTTAAGGGTTTAGAATCGAAGGGGCAAAGTGTTGTCATCGCAGGAACCTCTAGCGAGTTCGCAGACTACGAATAGCTCGCTTAGCAAGCTCCCAGCTCGCTTAGCGAGTGGCTCTCAACAACTTTACTGTAAAAACTTCAAAAAATCATATCTTGAGCTTCATGTGTCTGATTTGCGTGTCGTTCGAAGCTGTGTGAAACTAAGACAATGTAATTTCATTTAAAAATAGTCTCATGTTTCTAGAAATAATTTAAATAATATGAATTGATGTTGGAAGGTGATTAATTATATACCGAACTAAATACGAGTTGTTATAAATGATGAATCTTGTTATAAATGGAAGAATGGTGATGTCATATGACTAGTGATGGTAAAGAAAATGTTTAGGATTTAGTAAGAGTGACGTAGAAGTGTAGGTGATATGATGCGATTGTTTGTAGTGGTGTCTGATGAATATGCAATGATGAATTCGTGTTGTTGATTGGATGATAGTTATGTGTTAATGCCTTTGTGATGTTGATTATGTGTTAAAAATTATATGATGCTTATGTTGATCTAGAGTATAATGATAATGTGTCATTATGTTATGATGTTAGTTATATGATGATTATGTGTTGATTTCCTATGTGATGAGGGCCTTGTGAATGATGTTACTAAACAATGTTATGATGAAATAAATGGATGGGGTGTATGTTTTAATGTTTATACGTGCTATGTGACAAACATGATGATTTAATATTCGAATGAAGTTGTGATGCTATAATATGATGTTTATGATTGTTATGTGATGATAATGATGTACTGATACTTTTATGATGACAATGATGTATTGATGGCTATATGATGAATTATGTGTATTTGTTGAGAATATGATGATTAAGATGATGTGAGGTATATGGATTGTGATGATGATTTTCTGGATTGTTGCTGTAAAAATCTGGTTTTTAAGCGTGTTCTATCGCAGGAGAGCGATTCTGAAATCGCAGAAAAACCGAGAAATCGCGAAGCTCTCTTAGCGAGCAAATGAAAATTTTGAAATCTTAGAACCCGAGAGTTGGTCTCTTAGTGAGACCTGGAAAGTTGGAAAAATGATTTTTCATTCCGAAAAATGTTTCCTTGATGTGGTTTATGTTGTTAGCTGTTATGATGTTTTAGTGATGATGTATGATGTGTTTAGAGGCTATATGAGTATGATTTGATGATGAAATGATGTATGATGATTTGAATTGTCTTATGAGTTTGTGAAGTATGAGTACATGATGTAGAGGAAGATGTTGAATGAGTGAGTAATGTGATGATTGATGATGAATGCATGCTTATGATGTTTTGATGATGATGTGTGTATATTGCATCTTGCATTCATGACATGATTTATTAGGGGACTTTGTTCCATTGGTAGATTCAATCCCATTGTGTGAATTGAAGTGATATGATGTTATGATGTGCTCCTTTGTGGAGGGTTGATAGCCCAATGTCCATCCATGAGTATGTTTTGGTACCACATGCATTCCTATGATGTTGCATCTCATTCTTAGTGGCATAGCATGATGCATATATGTTGATAGATGTTTGTTTTGTTTTTATGTGATATGATGAGTGATGATTTATGTTGTATTGTTATTGATGTATGTTGCATGATTATCTTTACGATATGTTGATTATATTGATTTGTGATTACTCACCCTGTCTGACTTTGGTGATGGTCTATTATGACATCCTGCAAATAATCAAGGTTAGCTCGGTGCGTGTTTAACTCGAAGGTAGTGAGTCGTCGAGTTAGTTAGAAGTGGAGTCCTGCTCTGTGTCCAGTAACACCGGGATGAGTTTCGCTTGAGTGATTATGTTTTATTTGGATTAAGATGTTGAGTTTGTTTAAGTACTTGGATAAAATAATGCTTGAGATAAATTATGAGTTTTTTTTTATTAAAGAAGAATTTATGACTTATTGTTTTCCGCTGCATTTTTATGGAGAAAAGAATTATAGTGTTTTTCATGATTTTGTTAACCCATATTACGGGACAGGACTCAAATGAGATATTTATGATTTTTAATTTTAAGAAGTAAATGTGATGCCCTTTTTCATGAGTTTTACTCTGATATTTGATTTAAATTTCTTAACTTGTGACGGGGTAGAAATGGTGTTACATGCTTCAGCATGTGGCTAGACAGAGAGTGATGCTCTTGAAGACATTGAATATGCGTCTTATGCTTTCCATTCATTACTATATAGGTGCTCAGGGGAGCAAATATTATATTATATAGGGGGAGTTGCCTCTTGATCTAAGGATATACTGCATGGGTGCAATCTACATCGAGTTTGGGGGTGAGTTTCAAGCATATTTTCCCCTCCAGGAGGGATGAAGATGTCAAGTGTGATGTCTTGACATTTTATTGTTGCAAGTTGGGGGAGAATTGACAATACATAATATATGATTCTTGTTGGATGCCTAGATAATCATTGACCAGTATGGGAGAATTTATTTTTTCTGTAGATTCCGGTGAAGATATTCTAGATATGTATAATAAGAAAAATCTTTGGAAGACTAGACAATGTCAGACATGTTGTCGGGACATTGTTGTGAAACATAATTGTGAGAAATTAGTCTTATGGACTGTTGGCCTTGACCAGTGAAGAACATGCGCGTGGGAAACATGTTTTTCATTACTTACTTTATGTTGGACAATTCTCCTTAAAAGAAACAGTCAAATATTCTTGGCCGGTGCATATTACTTTGAATGAAGTTACATTCCTGGAATTACATCTTCATAAATTTCTTCTATTATTCTCAAAGATTTCGTTACAATCTAAGAGAAGTCTTGGCTATTTAAAGGGGTTCTTGGTTCAGTGCATATCAGTATCAGGTTCTTTATAGTATTTATCTTAAAATGTTCGTTCAAATCTAGGCTTGTATCGGTTGGGTATGGGAATGCCTTGGTTACTTTTGTCAATCTTTGGCTAAAAATGGGGAGTATGGGATGCTAGGTCAGGAGGTACATGGGAAGTTCTTGAAGGTTCTCTATAAGGATGTTAGACAAGATGCTCTAACATCATGTGTGTATGTTTCCCATTTATGGCTGGTGACATGAATTAAAGAACATGTTGTGCCTGGTGATATGAGTTACATATGTTATGTCCTCATATTTACTATGTATACATCTGGTCTCCGGAGGATGAGTGTGCTCGAAGAAGATATATTTGGGCTATCAAAACCTTATTCTACCTTGCTCATTTTGGCTTACTACTTTCCTCAAGGGTGGCAGTACTGGTTCTTAGACTTAGGGGGAGTTAGAATTATCCTCTTCCTCATGTACACCAACATGAACATAGTTATAACAATATTCCAATCATATCCGCCACTTAGGGTGAAAAGATGTTCAAGAAGTTTTTTAGCCAAATTTTGTCAAAAGGGGGAGATTGAAAGCTCCTGGAGTTTGACTAAAATTTTGGTAAAACACATTGATGATAAAGTAGAAGAAATTTGAACATGGACAAAGTTGTCTAAGGAGATGTCCTAACAACTTACAAGACATCTTACTGATTTATCAAGTTAATTGTAAAACAAATCTGGTTAAGATTTGTTACGCTTTTAAATGATGGATTAAGACATAATTAGAAGGCCCAAGAAAACAGAAGACAATAAAAGAAGACTTAGACCTAGGATGATATAATTACTTATATAACAATTATAACCTAGTTCTTTTTTGTAAAATAAGGGTTTAGGTTTTGAGAGTCGTTGGCTCTCAGGGTTGTAGTTCCCCTCTGAAGTATGGGATGCATAGAAAACGACATATGTGCATGTACACTACCAGAAGCCTTTAGGTAATAGTTGTTGTATTATTCTTGGACAAAGCTTTTAAGCATGTCCAAGATAACTTGTAGGTCAAGGAATCATGACAGGTTCTGTGATGGAAGAAGACTGATGCAACACAGGTTATGAAGGATGTGAGAAGGTTCTCTTATCATAGCTATAAGCGACTCGAGTTTAGCTTTGATAAAGATGTTCATTAGGGTAGTGATTAGGAGACAAAGTTGTAAATGGGAGAGTTTAACTTTGTGATAATACTACGATTTAATGGAGTCTTCATCCTGTATTACTATCCCCCAAATGTAGGTTTGTTAACATCGAATTGGGTCAATATATTTTGTGTACATTATTATTCGGTTGTTTACAGTTTTCCGTATTATGTTCTTGACTAAGATGTCCCAACATGTTGTCTCAATATCTGTTGGTATTTATGCTGCATCTTTTCAAAACAGAAGCTGCGTAATTATCTTGTTTCCTAAAGTGCAATATTCATTGTCTTAACATTAAGATAGGTCATTGGAGTATCTATATAACCAAAATTTCACTATAACATCACAATTTGATATCAACTCAAAACATAGAAAAATCATCATGTCCCCGATGTTATAAGATCAGAGCACTAAACCACTAAAAAAATAATAGGACGATAAATAAACGAAGGCAAGCTCCAAGAAGCTATCTTCCAGTCATAGCAATAAAACTCCACTCCTGATCATTTGCAAGATGTCCATGGGTACACAACATAAAGCAAAAACAGTGAGAATGAACTGATAAAAATGGCGTAAAGAATGCGAGGGTAGATAAACACACAACACATCACACATTCAAAACAAAAACCACACCATTACAATCTTACACCTTTTCCATCATATTATATAAATATACATGCAATGTGACTCACTGAATCGACATTATACATGTGGTACCAATTAAAGATGGTTCTTGATACAAACCGAGTTGACCCTTCTGAACCCCGAAGTTCACCCTTCTAGACTCGATACAAGTTACCCGTCCACCTTTCTAGAGTCGTAACTCCCCTCTTTCACAACAACACAATGATGTATGAAATACAATTTATGCAATAATAACAATAACATGTTTATGACCCCCTTAGAACCATAAACAACATGAAACATAGTGTAGCGGTAAAAATCATGAGTGTAAGTTATTAATTAACTTAACTTAAGGTAAACAGAGTCGCCATCACACTTTTATTTTATTCCAAAAGGAAAAGGAGAAAATAGCGAATAAATCCTAATGAATCTAAAAGCAAAAAGCTAAAAGAATCAAGCAGAGAACATGTAAGGGGGTTGGTTACAAAATGGGAAGATTTTAAGCACCCAAAATGTCTGTGGTACTCCACGGAAGCCCTTTGGAAAATTTATTGCTTTTTGGTTTGAAAATGGTTTGTTAAATGAGCGTGGAAGGATGAGAAAATAATTGATTATTAATGTTTTTATGTTTGATGAGACTTTCATCTCATGCCTACGTACCCACAAGGTGCAATGTAAGATCAAAACCCCGTAGTTCGTGGTACAAATAGTGAAAAATGGTTGACTTTGATTGATTTTATTAAGTGAAGACAAAAGAAGTGCACAAAGGCACAAAACCACTTGAATGAGTTTGATTCTTTTTATTTTTGAATTGAGGTCAAAATGATTAAGTTCATTGACATTTATTAAAAGGAAGGAAGGAAGGAGTAAAAACCACTTAAAAAAAAGTCAAAGTTTGATTTATTAAAGTGGTAAAAGTTTGAAAACAAAGAAGTTTTTGAAAAGTGGGAGAAGTTTTGAAAATTGAAGAAGGGGATGAGATGAAGAGACTATCCTAAAAAAGAAAATAAAAGAGATAAAGGAGGAAAGATCTAACCAAACTTGATGATACTTCCAAGCATAAGCACAAGAACTCCATCCTAAGCATAAGCTAGAAAATGGTCAAATAAAGGCTAAAGTACCAACTCCACGATGATCAAAGAAAAGGGAAAGTGTCCTAGGATCTAAGTCCAAAACTCCAATTCCAATGCAAATGATAGTAACCATAATCCAAGATAAAGATCACAAGTTTTTTTAGAGGTTTAATCCTTTATTAATACTTTTGTGTCCAAATGGACAAAGGAAAAAGCACAAGGATATATAAACATAAACATAAATATGATAATGAATGATAAAAATAAAGGAGATAAGGGAGCGAGAAGGAAATTAAAGAGGATAAGGTGTGAGAAGGAAAGTAAAAAAGTAATATAGTAATAATAATAATATGTACATAATAATGGTATAGTGAACTTAATCATCCACAACCAAAAGAGTAACCAAGGCATTTAATGCCAAAAATTGAAAAGGCAACCAATTCCACTTAGTATCTTACACTATAGTGATTAACCGATGCGATTAGACCCAAATTTGATGAAACTTGAAAGAAGATTGGGATACCCAAAGCAAATATGCATCAAGCTCCAAAAGTCGTAGATCTAACGCAAATGATTAAAAACCTTGGGATTACGCGACCAACACGAGGTCCAGTCCACGAAAGTGATAGTATCCAATTGGATTTTTATTCCAAAGTAGGGACATATTTAGGTATATGTTAAGAAATCACTGAGTAATTTACGGAGTAATTACCCTACAAATGAGGCCGGTCCAAAACCAATTAAGGTTAACGATATTAGAGCTAATACATGCGAGATTAACGATATATAAATCGCCATCCAAACACAATTCCGCACAAAAATAAAGATGAATACCAAATTGAGTTACACTTATGGTATTCTTTCATCTTTAAGTTCAATCAATCATTTTGGTGGATTCAAGATATGAAAATATATCACTAATTCAAAGCACTTAAAGTGAATTAAATAATTCACTTATAGATCGATTTGAACTAATGAACATTAACTCCTCTAATCTACACCCAAAGTCCATTGAGATTAAAGAGAAATAAGTCCCAAAAATGTCTCCCAACGTGAAAATAAAAAGAAAGGAGAAGAAAAAGCAAAAGGAACCAAAAACAGCCCCAAAACAAGTGAAAATTGTCACTGGAACAATGTTAATCGGTTAACCATTTTATGCTGCAAATGGTTAATCTGTTAACACTGAACCAGAGGCATAAAATTGGCTAAAATTCAGCATGATCCTCTTTTAAAACAATTTTCAAACACCTTATGATCATGAACTGAATTGACACGAATTTTAGTGAAAAAACAGTGGAATCACTGCAATCAAACAATAATTTATGATCCAAAGGACCAACAACCAAAAACACCAAATATCTACATCTTGAATGATGGTGATAAAGGTGTAACACTGGAGTAAGATGAATTACCAAGAAAAAACTTCAAATTACTCCACTAGCAAGCTTGATCTAATGCAATAAATGAAGAAAAATGAAAAGGAGAAGGTTTAGCTCAAAGTTAGTCAAGAAATTAATGCAACTTCTTGATAAATTTCAAAAGAAGAAATTGAGCTTTGGTGAATTTTGTGGTTTGAGGATGTGTTTTGCAAGGGATTTTTTGTCTATCAAAAGCTTGAGAAATGAATAAGAAAAGGCCTCTATTTAAAGGGTTTAGGTATGGAAATTTGGTGGAATGGAACTCGCTTTGGAAAATCAATATTAGACTTGGAAATTAAATTTGGAGGGAAATTCATACAAAAGTGGTGATTAGTGAAGGTATATGGTGGGAAATGATCAAAGTGATATAAAGAAATAAAAGCGAAGTGTATCTAGAATTTTCAAGTGAGATCAAGGGCTAGGATGTGCTGAATTTGAACAATTTATTCAAATTTTGGCCTGACTAATCGGTTAACACATTTGTTAACCGGTTAACCAAGTCAAAATTTGAATATTTTGTTCTTTGATTGCATGGTTATTGTTTTGGCTCGATTCTTTTGTGAGTCGAAGAAGACATGGATATAAACACATAAACCTTATAATTCCTTGAAAAAATCAAATACAACTCGGGAAATCCTTGATCAAATAAATTTGAATTGTTGGTGGATCAACTTCGACTTTGTTCAGATGAATTCGTTCGAGCTGTGAGACTAATATTTTTGGTATATTTTGACTTGTTCTTCCCCTGAAAATGTTAATAAAGGAAAACAAAATACTTTTGGATTTTAATTAATGGTTAGTAAACATAAACAAATAAAAACACATAAATGCAATGGTGATTCCTTGTGAGGAATAAACCTGTGACAAAAAAGGATAGACGAACTAATGTGCGATCTTATTTGTATGCAAAATGCAGATGAAAATATGAAAAATCTTAGGGGAAAAAATTAGGGTATGACACATAGAAACAACATAGTTCCCCCTTTGAAACTACCACCACAATAAACAACGATTACTTACTCTCCACATAATTAATCATCAATCCTCATAACAAGTCATATTGAATCAATCACACATTCACAACATTGCACATAAATAAAACATTATATTATATCATTAATTCACATTCATCTCCCTAAAACATTACTAGGGAAAGTGTTACGCGTTAACTTTCCAAAGCTTCGAACCACGCCTCAAACAGAGTCGCGAATTTCAAGTTACGATCAAAATAATATTTGACTAAAATTACATAGGTGCAATGGATTGAAAGGGGCCATCAATCGATTTTCTCACTCCCAAGAATATTTTTCACTTTTTTTAATAACATAAATCGATTGTTATCACCCATCAAAAGTCCATTGAGATTAAAGAGAAATCAATCCCAAAAATGTCTCCCAAGGTAAAAATAAGAAGAAAGGAGAAGAAGAAGCAAAAGGAACTAAAAACAGCCCTAAAACAAGTGAAAATTGTCACTGGAACAATGTTAATCGGTTAACCATTTGGTTAACCGGTTAACACGTGAAAAATTTGAATTTTGTGTTGTTTTTAAACCGGTTAACCATGTTATGTTGCAAATGGTTAATCGGTTAACACTGAACCAGAGGCATAAAATTGGCTAAAATTCAACATGATCCTCTTTTAAAACAATTTTCAAACACCTTATGATCATGAACCGAATTGACACTAATTTTAGTGAAAAAACAATGGAATCACTGCAATCAAACAATAATTTATGATCCAAAGGATCAACAACCAAAAGCACCAAAGATCTACATCTTGAATGATGGTGATAAAGGTGTAACAGTGGAAGAAGATGAATTATCAAAAACAAACTTCAAATTACTCCACTAGCAAGCTTGATCTAATGCAATTGATGAAGAAAAATAAAAAGGATGAAGGTTTAGCTCAAAGTTAGTCAAGAAATTAATGCAACTTCTTGATAACTTTCAAAAGAAGAAATTGGGCTTTGGTGAATTTTGTGGTTTGAGGATGTATTTTGCAAGGAATGTTTTGTCTATCAAAAGTTTGAGAAATGAATGAGAAAAGGTCTCTGTTAAAAAGGTTTAGGTATGAAAATTTGGTGGAATGGAGCTTGCTTTGAAAAATCAATATTAGGCTTGAAAATTAAATTTGGAGGGAAATTCATAAAAAAATGGTGATTAGTGAAGGTATATGGTGGGAAATGATCAAAGCAGTATTTTAAAAACCGGACCGGTCATTAAACCGGCGAGAGTACTGGGTCACTAGTTTATTGGTTGAACCACTGGGTCACTGGTCGAACTGCATGACCAAACCAGATTAAATAGGATAACTCGGTTAAATAGACCGATCTTTATAAGAAAACTATATAGGTATAAAACTGGTCGAACCAGATGATTCGGCCTCTACAAAATATAAATAACACTTAATTTTATTTAAAATATCATATCATAAATTAACAAATTCATAATCTAAATTTAAATTTTAAATAAAGGTATCACACATAACAAAATAATATAAAATTACAAAGTCTAATTGCAAACAAAGTCTAATTGTAAAATAATTTAATCAAATAGTTTATAACAAAATAACTCAAATGTGTATCAAATTTAGTTTAAAGGGGGGAAATTGTTTCAATGTTGGGTTCTTCTTCTTTAATATTAAAATAATTTGCAGAAAAATCAACTGCATCCGCTACAATTTCCTCGTCAATGATATCATTACTATGTTTTATTTTATATTTATTTTTTAATTTAATTTAATTTTATATTTAAATTTTTTCTAAATTTTATTTCATTTATTTATTTTAATTTTTAATTAAAATAATAAAAAAAATTATTTTTTTTAAAAAATTACAATTAAACTGCCGGTTTTTCCGGTTTTCCCGCTTTACACCGTTTTTTATCGGTTCGCACCGATTCAATGACATAAGCGATCCAACAATCGAACCAGACCGGTTACCTGGTCGGTTCCCGGTTCGACCGGTCCGACCGGCCGGTCCGGTTCGGTTTTTAAAACACTGGATCAAAGTGATGTAGAGGAATAAAAGTGAAGTGGGCCTAGAATATTCCAAGGGAGAGTAAGGGCTAGGATGTGGTGAATTTGAACAATTTATTCAAGTTTTGCCCTGGCTAATCGGTTAACACATTGGTTAACCGGTTAACCAAGTCAAAATTTGAATTTTTTGTTCTTTGATTGCATGGTTATTGTTTTGGCTTGATTCTTTTGTGCGTCGAACAAGACATGGAAATAAACACATAAACCTTAGAATTCCTTGAATAAATCAAATAAAACTTGGGAAATCCTTGATCAAATAAATTTGAATTGTTGGTGGATCAACTTCGACTTTGTTCAGATGAATTCATTCGAGCTGTGGGACTGCTATTTTTGGTATATTTTGATCTGTTCTTCCCCTGAAAATGTTAATAAAGGAAAACAATATATTTTTGAATTTTAATTAATTGTTAGTAAACATAAACAAATAAAAACACATAAAAGCAATGGTGATTCCTTGTGAGGCATAGACCTGTGACCAAAAAGGATAGACAAACCAATGTGCGATCTTGTTTGTATGCAAAATGCAAATGAAAATATGAAAAATCTTAGGGGAAAAAATTAGGGTATGACACATAGAAACAACATATTTCCCCCTTTGAAACTACCACCACAATAAACAATGATTACTTACTCACCACATAATTAATCATCAATCATCATAACAATTCATATTGAATCAATCACACATTCACAACATTGCACATAAATAAAACATTATATTCATATCATTAATTCACATTCATATCCCTAAAACATTACTAGGGAAAGTGTTACGCGTTAACATTCCGAAGCTTCGAACCGCGCCTCAAACAGAGTCGTGAATTTCAAGTTACGATCAAAATAATATTTGACTAAAATTACATAGGTGCCAAGGGTTGAAAGGGACCATCAATCGATTTTCTCACTCCCAAGAATATTTTTCACTTTTTTTAATAACATAAATCGATTGTTATCACCCATCAAAAATCCATTGAGATTAAAGAGAAATCAGTACCAAAAATGTCTCCCAAGGTAAAAATAAGAAGAAAGGAGAAGAAGAAGCAAAAGGAACCAAAAACAGCCCCAAAACAAGTGAAAATTATCACTGGAACAATGTTAATCTGTTAACCATTTGGTTAAGGTTAACATGTGAAAATTTGAATTCTATGTTGTTTTTAAACTGGTTAACCGGTTAACCATTTTATGCTGCAAATGGTTAATCGGTTAACAATGAACCAGAGGCAGAAAATTGGCTAAAATTCAGCATGATCCTCTTTTAAAACAATTTTTAAATACCTTAGATCATGAACTGAATTGACACGAATTTTAGTGAAAAAATAGTGGAATCACTGCAATCAAAAAATAATTTATGATCCAAAGGACCAACAACCAAAAACACCAAAGATCTACATCTTGAATGATGATGATAAAGGTGTAACAATGGAGGAAGATGAATTACCAAGAACAAACTTCAAATTACTCCACTAGTAAGCTTGATCTAATGCAATTGATGAAGAAAAATGAAAAGGATGAAGGTTTAGCTCAAAGTTAGTCAAGAAATTAATGCAACTTCTTGATAACTTTCAAAAGAAGAAATTGAGCTTTGGTGAATTTTGTGGTTTGAGGATGTATTTTGTAAGGGATTTTTTGTCTATCAAAAGCTTGAGAAATGAATGAGAAAATACCTCTATTTAAAGGGTTTAGGTATGGAAATTCGGTGGAATGGAGCTTGCTTTGGAAAATCAATATTAGGCTTGGAAATTAAATTGGAGGGAAATTCATCAAATAGTGGTGATTAGTGAAGGTATATGGTGGAAAATGATCAAAGTGATGTAGAGGAATAAAAGTGAAGTGGATCTAGAATATTCCAAGTGAGATCAAGGGCTAGGATGTGCTGAATTTGAACAATTTATTCAAATTTTTCCCTGGCTAATCGGTTAACACATTGGTTAACCTGTTAACCAAGTCAAAATTTGAATTTTTTGTTCTTTGATTGTATGGTTATTGTTTTGGCTCGATTCGTTTGCATGTCGAAGAAGACAAGGAAATAAACACATAAACCTTAGAATTCTTTGAATAAATCAAATAAAACTCGGGAGATCCTTGATCAAATAAATTTGAGTTGTTGGTGGATCAACTTCGACTTTGTTCAGATGAATTCATTCGAGCCGTGAGACTGCTATTTTTGGTATATTTTGACCTGTTCTTCCCCTGAAAATGTTAATAAAGGAAAACAAATATTTTTGGATTTTAATTAATGGTTATTAAACATAAACAAATAAAAATACATAAAAGCAATGGTGATTCCCTGTGAGGCATAGACCTGTGACAAAAAAGGATAGATGAACTAATGTGCAATCTTTTTTGTATGCAAAATGCAGATGAAAATATGAAAACTCTTAGGGGCAAAAATTAGGGTATGACACATAGAAACAACATAGTTCCCCCTTTGAAACTATCACCACAATAAACAACGATTACTTACTATCCACATAATTAATCATCAATCATCATAACAACTCATATTGAATCAATCACACATTCACAACATTGCACATAAATAAAACATTATATTATATCATTAATTCACATTCATCTCCCTAAAACATTACTAGGGAAAGTGTTACGCGTTAACTTTCCAAAGCTTCGAACCGCGCCTCAAACGGAGTCGCGAATTTCAAGTTACACTCAAAATAATATTTGACTAAAATTACATAGGTGCAATGGATTGAAAGGGAATATCAATCGATTTTCTCACTCCCAGGAATATTTTTCACATTTTTTAATAACATAAATGGATTGTTACCACCCATCAATCAATTGTTCTCACTTTCCTGTACATTATGTTTCTTTTATTTTTCACATATTGGTTTGATGAAATCAATTGATTCTCCTAATTAATCGATTAATTGGTTTCAATGTTTCAAAATTTTAGAAGGACCAATCGATTGACACTATGTTGAAATCGATTTGCATGAGCTATTTTCCCAAAAATACATATTTTACAACACGTTCAGCAAAACCAATCATTCCCAAAATCCACCCAAACACACTATGACATGCTATAACAACTTATTTAAAAAATCTGACATCTTATATCAATTATATACTATTGTTAAATCCTAAACCTACCGATTAACATATAATTTCACCAATTTAACATCACCAACAACGCATCATGAAAATCACCTTCATGTGCATCATCACTAACACAACACAACACATCAACAATAACAATGCCAAAATCAGATTTCACATACTAATTTTTGCAATCATTACATCACGAGTACATAGTCACACATCAAGCCCTAACCTCAATTTCTCATAGCCCTAACCTCTCTCAAGCCTCTTTCCTATTTTCCCCCCGAAACTCAATTTCACTATTAGTGAAAACTAAACTTCCAACACTTCTCCTTTTTTAATAGAAAATCTATTTCCCTCATTTAGATTGTTCCTATCCTATACTCACTTATCTCTTCGATCCCCACTTTACCCTTACTATCTTATTTTTCTATTTATTTTATAATTAAATCTATTTTGACCAAAATAATATTAATCAATTATTATTAATAATTTTCCTTATTTTTCTAATACTTATACTATTTCAATTATTCTCCTCCTTATAAAATTAAATAAAATTATAATTAATTCTATCACTGTCACCAACCCAACCACATGCCACATACTACACACATATTCATAAGAAATCAACCAAAACATATAATTCACTTAATAATTTAAATAAAATGCAACTAAATTCAATTAAATATATTTATTGAATTTGGGGTGTTATATGAAGACTTTCCATGTACAATTTGGTTCTAGGAGCACAAAAGTAATCTCAGCTAGAAAGTTATCAAAAAATTAGGATTTCAAGACTTTCCTTGCTTTGAAGGATACGTTGAACTCAGAAACTCAATAATACACTTCATTAGACCCCAATCAAATTTGGACGGTAAAACACTTGTTTTAGAGGCAGTTCTGTCCATACTATTATGAAATGTATGAGGAAGTATTGTCACAACTTATGCGATGTTGTTACTAATGCCAAGGATGCCTTTTCAATATTTCGGTACCACGCTTCCTCCCCCTCCAAGGCTTTAGAGATGCAATACATTGGTTTCTAATGGGAATTAGATTCTCTAATTAAAACAAAACTTACAACTTCTTCAACAATGGCTAAGTATAAATATAAGACTTCCTCCAGAGATGACCAAGTAAGTATCAAGGGTGTGGCCATGGTTTTCTTCAAATATTAAAATTCTTCTTTGTAGTCAGTTGTCCATTCGAAATCGGTCTTTTTCTTTAAGATTTGGTAAAAAGGAACAACATTGTTTTACAGACTTTGAAATAAATATATTCAAAGCAGTCAACATATTGTTTAACCTCTAAACCTCTTTCTTTTATGTCAATGAGTTCATTTGGATCACCGTTACAAATTTTTCTAGTTTTATTTAATCCTTCGCTCAACCAAATATAAACCTACTAATTTCCCTCCCTTACCCCGAAAGTGAATTTCTCTGGGTTGAGGCACATATTGTATTGTCATACCATCTTGAACACCTACTGAAGGTGTTGGGCATGAAACTCCTCTTAGATTGACTTTATGATCATCTGGTATCACGATATGCTATGATTAATGTTGAGAATGTCATGTGGAGTTATAGAGAAAAGGTTGGCGTTATCTTGGAGGCATTCAATCAACATTGTTCTTACTTCTAAAGTAAGTTTGCTTCCTACTTTCGTTGACCTGGTTAGGTCATTCCCGAGCTGGAAAAACTCAAAATCATCATCTGGCACCGACCAAACCTCGTCTTTACAAGCATATAGGTCGAACGCACCAAGATCCCCAACTCTCCTTCTGCTTCTGAGGTCATGGTCCATGCCAATAGGTCCCTTTGCACAATTTCCTTGATCCATTTAGCTTCCTCCATGTCAGCGGTCAATGAGACTGACCTTTCTTTAGTTTCGTGATAAGTTACCTTCAAATGGGTCGGGGATGATACTTCATCTAGTATTACTAGGAAGGATTTCCCTAGGATACCATTGAAGGTGCTCTGACACGATAATATCAAAAAATTGGGAAATAACTTTCCTTTCGCAGGATCCTTCTCCAATGTTCACTGTCAAATCTACACCTTCTTAAGGACGAGTTATCAAATTGTTGAAGGCTAATAGATCTCATATTCTATACAAACTCATATATGTCTGCTTGATACCTATCAAATCCATCGTATCTAAGTAGAGGGTGTTGCGCAAAATTTCGTCGTCTACGAGTAATTAGGTTAGACTGTGACCAACTATAGTGACCTTAAGAATAAGAGGAAGATTAACGTTTAAAATTCCATTTATTTTATCATTATCTTGAAATACTAATTCCAATTGGTCTTTTCTTTTTCGAATGTTTGTGATTAGTGTATTTTAATACACCATATTTTACTTTGTGCTAAGAGAATTATATGACTTGTTGCTTTTGTTTTATTGCTTTTAGTGTGTTTTAAAATTTTAATTTAATTTTGCTTTTATTTTAGTTCATTCATTTATTTTGACACAGTAATTTGACACTTTCTCGTTGTGCAGATCTTAACTTGAGCTACGAGATGTTGTTTGATGGTTCTAATATGTGTTGGAAAGCTGAGAGGATAATCTACCAGTTTTGTGTTGAAGTTAGAAGCCAATTCAGAGTGTAAAAAAGTCAAATACTATGTTTTTGTGCCAAACTTAATAATTAGTTTTGGGCTGATTTCTCTCGTATTAGATTTTGTCCCGATTTCTCTTGTATTATTTAAAAAAACTTCACAACATTAGGTTAGGTATTCATCTTTCACAAAATAAAATTAGACGACTACAATTCCTATGGAGAGATAGTTTCCAAAGGTTGATCTATTGTTCATGTTTCCACCGAAACTTTGAGGTTCTTATAATTTCCAATCCAATTTCAATTTGTTTTCAATTTTTTTTCTTTATATCTTGCATGCTTAATTCAAGTTCTATAGAATATGTTGATTTATTTAAATTGATATTTGTTCCTTAACTATAATCATGTTTAGCCTATTTTTTTGTTAATTCGTGCAATCTTTAACCATTTGCTTAATTCGAAAAATAGGGGCATAAATCTTATAGTATCAATTACACTTTTTATTTATTTATGATGTAATAAAAAAAGAAATAAAATCCGCTTAGGATATTGGAATTTAATAATTGATCTTGAGATTGAAACAAAAATAGTAAAGTAGCATGTTAATCTTGTTTGTAATCAAATTCTTTTATTCATAATTTTAATAAAAAACTTAAACCCCCCTTTGTTTCAATTGGTTAGTTAAAATAATCAAGAGTCCTTGCGATACGACTTGAGTGTCGTTGCCTAATACTATCATTTAGTAACTCGTTTTGACCTGTGTGCAACATCAAATCAAATTGGCACCGTTGCCAGTGACTCTATAACAATTTTAACCAATATTAGAGTCTTAAGTGTTGCATTTTTGTTAGGGGTGGCAAACTGGATGGATATATTGTTAATGGATGGATTAAAACAATCCATTAGTCCATTAACAATCCACCAAAATGTTCTTAAAATTATCCAATCCAATCCATCCATTAAGGAGAAAATCCATCCAATCCATCCATTAACATATTTTTAGTGGATGGATATCCATCCATCCAAAAAATTATTTTATTTTCGAAAAAGAAAACTTTCTTTTTAATTAAAAAAAAAACAATTTTTCTATATTTAAAAAAAAAATATTTTCCAAAAAATCAGCTGTTAGGACATCTCCTTCGACATCTTTGTCCATGTTCAGATTTCTTCAGCATTATCATCAATGTGTTTTACCAAAATTTTAGTCAAACTTCAGTAGCTTCCATGTATAACCAACAAAAAAATAAAACACACATCAAATAAACCATTGTTCTTCTAATACTTTGTTATAATCAAAACTAAAGAGATTTAAGTCAATAACAAATCTTGTTCTAACAATGCTTCCTCCATCAGGTCCTCCCCACACTACCTTAACCAAAGAAATCTATTTACCTCTCAAGTGATTCTCTTCCCGATCATCAATCTGCGGTGATGCCTCAATAGTCAAGTTCTCTCGGACTTGCACATAATCCAATTGGATCACCTGGGACAAATCTGGAATATACTTCTGAAGTTTAGATACATGAAAAACACTATGAAGATTTGAAAGAGATAGTGGGAAGGCAACTCTGTATTCCAGTTCTCATAGTCTCTCAAGGATCTGATATGAATCAATAAAACGAGGCGTGAGCTTCCGAAACTTCAGCGCACGACCAATACCACTGGCTCATTTTTTTTAAACTTTTGACAAGGAGGTGCCCAATTTTGTTATTTGAAATTCAAACGGCCCTATTCACACCTCATTTATATATATATATATATATATATATATATATATATATATATATATATATATATATATATATATATATATATATATACTGTGGCCATGAGTCTCCCCATACATAATATTTATGGGGTTAAGCTCAACAAAGTTCGCCCTGTAGACATTTGATTTTGGCATAATACATGCAACCATTACCACATTCTTTATCCTCACATTATCTTGGTAGCATTTTTGGGAAATATCTTGGTCTCATTTTACAAAGCCTACTCACCCATTGTCCAACGAGTATTAAATAGTGAGGTAGAAAGTTGATATGATAGAAACTAGAAGGCTAAAAGCAGGTTGATCGATAATGATGTTAGACTACGAAAGGGTGTCGACTACAAAATATCAAACCTTGACCATCTTGGCATTTTCCTTCAGTCTAAACATGGTTTTGAGGGTGGTGTATTGTTTGACGCGAACTCGCTCTCCTAAAAATTTAACCACAAAACATTTGAACAATTGCATATCATATGGATCCAATCTAATTCTTTCAAAAGTGTCTTAGTACAAGACTTCAACCGAGCTTTCAGTATCTATCAAAATTAACTTTTATTTCCTAGTCTGACAAATAATGCCTTTATCGCTATAAATTCAGCTTCGTAGGGTTAAAACCCTATAACATATTTATTGGAGAATGTGATTACGAGCTCTAGAATTGATTTCGACTTTAGAGGTGTCATTACTTTGTGGGATTATCTTCTAAGAAAGGATATGTAATTTCTTCCTCAACAAACCCTCTAACGATGGTGTTTAGTGTATGATGGACTAGATTTTCCTCCATTCCTCTTTTTGGCACTATGTTTTTCTTAGTCTGAGGGGTTCTTGGCGGGTTTTGGCCTTGCCTTTCCCTGGGAAGAGATCTACCCCGTCTCTTATTTTCGTTAACATATTTTCTTAAATGGATTTCTTGGATACAACACTTTACTTCCATCTTCAATTGATTCTCCATGGAAGTTCATGTACCTCCTCAATGCTGCCTCATTAACGTACCAGATAAGAGCTTGCATTTTCAAGAATTTAGTAATGTTTATTATTTCCATCTGAGTGTTGATGAGAGTGATGTGATCTTCTTGTCGCTCTTTCCATCAAAGACTATCAGGGATAACAACTTGAAGTTTTTTTGGCACGAGAGCATCCAAAATTCTATCAGAGAGAGGTCGAGGATCTAATATATCGCCTTCATATAGTGGATTATCATCACATTGTTGTTGTTGAAGGTGTAGAATGTTGGTCTATAGAGCTTTTTTAGCATAACATAATTCTTCCAAAGCGATATGAATCTTCAGTATGACTTTATCATCATCGCTGGTGTTTCAGTCGTTGCCTCGTGTCACCATTATGAAAGGATGATTGTGAAAATTGGAATTTTAGATGAATATGTGGTATTAGTTAGTTTTAGAGGGCCAAACGGCGAGCGCGAATTATGTTTAAAAAAATGGGTAGTTTTGGTGAAAATGAAATGTATAACAATTATGTTAAAAAAATGGTTAGAAAATAAAATTAAAGTCGAGTTATTATTTAATTAATTTTTTTTATCAAATATGCATGTGGAATTATTTTAACACGACCCTAAATGAACATTAAATCAATACTAATTAATTTGTTAAATGTAAAGGATTGTTGAAATATTTTCAATAATTTTTTGCTAAATTTCCTACTGATAAATATTTGACCCGTTAAAAAATATAAAAGATAAAAGTTTATATTAGAAAATACAATTATTAAATTTTAAAGAATTAAGTACAAGTCTTTTAAAAAAATATTGTTATATAAAATTTGTTAAACATAAATTAACAGTTACGAATCCATCCAGGCCCAGCAAACCCAATGTGAGAAGCGTCACTATCAGATCAATTCAAAGCAAAATGCACAAAAAAAAAAAAAAAAAAAAAATGATGCTAATGAGAAAAGCAAAATGCCACAAAAAATGAGAAAAACGCCGTTGCCGGGGATCGAACCCGGGTCACCCGCGTGACAGGCGGGAATACTTACCACTATACTACAACGACTTGATGTTAATATTTTCGCAATAGTGATAAATGATCGTTGTTTTAACTTCGCTGAGACCGACTGAGAAGTTAATTTCATCTCTTTCAATCAGTCGTGAATGAAATTTTGGCAACAGACTGAGAATTTGTTCCTTCATTAACATCATTTCACTTTTATTCATTTTTCGATTTAGGAAGTTTTAGATTTAGTAAAATGCTTGGCGATGGAGGCGAAACCCCTTCGAGGTACATTCACATCGTTTCACTTTTATTCATTTTTCGATTATCGAACATTCATGCAACTTCACATCATACTGAATCTGGAAATTGGATTAATGAAAATTAAGAGATTGTTGTTATTTGGTTTCTTAGATATGAATTGTTGAGCATGGTGAAAAAGCACTCAAATTTAATTGGAAAAACTGTTGTTGAAGATCAAGATGCTCCTGATGTTGAAATGGATATGAAGTTTTGGCATGATGTTTTGATTTGTATTTTCTTCGTGGTATAGAGTCTAGGGGACACCAAGATGATGGTCTCGTTTTCTTTGTCAGAAAATTGGTATAATCAATCTCCTCTTTTTTGTTTTCCTTTTCCCTTTCTTGTAACAACCATTATTCTTTATACAAGTTTTTTTCCACACAACACAGCTTTCTCGAGATTCCAATAACGATGCAGAAACCCTTGATCCTTATTTCGTATGCAGGTGGGCACCTAAGGTAAATGTACATGCTGCTGCTGAAATCTAAACAGTATCTATCACATGGTTATTATCAATCAATATTATTCAAATTGCTCTGTGTCCTTCTTCATTTACATTTGCTGATACCATGATATTACTATTCTTAGTTTTATAGAATTTCCTTTATAAAGAAAATCAGTTAGACCACCTTGTGTTAATTTGCTTCAGAATATGCTTAATCATACACGTCTGCACGGCTTCATATTTGTTGCTCATTGGATTGTGATAACTGTTGATACCATGAACGTGTATTATGTGCTGCGATAGTATATCATTTGTGAACACTTTGATCCCTAAAATCCTTTAGGGCTCATTGGGTAGCTAGCTCTTATGATGTAGGCTTTGGAATTCTGCCAACTAATTCTCTTAATTTTTCTCCACCAGTTGAGCAGCCTAATTGATGAAACCTCTATTGATGTGGATTGGAGGCGTTCCTTTTATTTGAATTTAATTGCTCATACATCATTCACTGTAACCGTTGCAATTTGCAGGTAATCAATCATACATACGCTCATTCCTTTATTTATTTCCTCTCCACCAATCTATTTCACCTTGCCTCCTAATCTGTGTTGTTAATACCGGTTTGATTTCACAAGCATATTTACATTTCCTATAATTTTATTTCATTTGCATTACTTTATTAGTGCACACACACTCTACTGATAATAAATCTCTGGTTCATTCGTTTTCTCAAAATGTCACGATGATGATTTTATCAGTGCATGGCTACTTCTGTTCGGCAGAATTTCTTACACAACAATGACTTGAAGAAAACCCTTACTAGCTAGCAACATCTCTTTTCTGAAACACTTGAAGAAAACCCTTACAAGCTACAACTCTTTTGTGAACTACTTGATGAGAGTTTTTGACCCTATTATACCTCAAAGAACTAACATTTGGTTTGGAGAACAAAGGCAAATGGCTTCTTAGTTTGAAGCTTCCAAACCACAAACCATTGAGCTCCTTTTGAAGCTTATGCAACTTCTTTATGTCGACAAATCTAACAAAACTAAACCTGTTACTTGCTATATTTCTTTTTCTGGAATGAAGACTTCCACAACTGAAATAAACTCAGAAAACTGGTGTCGGAGATTTGCAGCAGAAATCCTATCTAGAAAGTTAAAGAAGTAGAAGTGGAGGTCCTTCAACCGCTCCATAGCAAAAATCAGCACCAAACAATAAGGAATGCAATGCAAGGAATGAAAAATGAAATGAATATTTGTGTGGAAGGTGTTTTTATGAATGCAAGAAATGATATGAGGATAAGTTGGAGGATGTTCCAGAGATGGTTATGTTTATTTCATAGTGATTAACACTGCTGCATGTATGCATGAAATGTTAGAGAATGCGGGTTTATGATATGCAGATATGGCTTTAATGATATGCATGGAAAGAGAAAAAGCTAGAGAAAGGACTGAGCTTTTCTCTCTAGAAAGCTTGTTCATTGAATCCATTGTTATTTTCAGTTCTAGAGATTATAAGTGGCCAAAAAATTTGTGGCTTTCTTTATCAGCTGAGTATGGAAGATTTACTTGACTTTGTAAGTCCTTGTCTCTCATTATTATTTCTTCATGGCAATGAAAAAGTATGCATTGAAATGTTATTACATATAACTAAACATATTAAGGTTAGAATTGAACTAGAAGCCTTCCAATTTCAGACATGCAATGGGGAAAAGAATGCAGGGGCATTAAGATCAAATCAATTCAAGGAAAAGCAGTAACCGAAAATTCAAGTGCTGAGTTAAAGTGAGTTATAGGCATGTGTGTGACATGTTCATTGAGCATCATTGTTTGAACCAAAATATATGCAATGTCTTAGAACTTGTAATATGTTTGTTTGAATTTTTTGTGTTCTCGCCCCATGTGTTCCTGCATTTCCGGCCAACTTGCGATCTAGCATAAATCTACAACACTTTATTTATTCACCAATATACTTCATAATTTTTTATCATTAAACTATTAGATTCATATTATTTCAATTAATTGAGTAACTTCAAAATAAAAGTCAATCATAACAATTAAACTCTAAAAATGTAGCATCAATGTTGAGTGTGGTGCGATGCGGTTTTGGTCGAATTTGGAATAAAAAATATCCAATCCAAGGATATGATTAAGTGGACGTCCAACTTTTTTTAAAAAATTTATTTACAGTTTTATTTTATTTTATTATACAAAGGAAGATGTATGGAAAAGAAAAAGAGGAACCAGAAATTGGAGATGGAGGACTAGGCTAAAGCACTAAAAAATTAATCTAAAACTTTGACAATTCATTTATTGGAAAATATTTAAGCCATTAATCCTTGGATTATTTATTAAAGTTTTTCTTACTTAGATTTACTTTAGTATGATTTATAGTCAATTGTCTTAATTCGTAACGAGCATGTTAGGTGTTATTTCTTTAGGGTTTTATGATTTTTGTATGCGTTGGAGTAGATATGTTGACAAATTTTGTCATGCGAGAGTTATAACTCTAACAAATTTGCATTTTTAATGATAAGTTCTGGCAGTTAGGATTATCGGGACTCTTGAAAATCCAAAGTTGGAATTATTGGGGATTGAGCGACATGCGAGCAGTTCCGAATTTCCATATGTTAGCTCAATAGTACTGCCCATATATCATTTTCTCATCAGAGACTTCATCAAATTCTAGGTAGCTTGAAAGCATGTTATTGAAGTTCGAAGCGTGTTTCGTGGTGGATGTGGAGGGAAAAAATGGAGGCCTTGCTGTTATGTGGAAATAATCAACAAGTTGAGTGTGATAAATTTTTCTCATAACTTCATCAACATATCAATTCGAGATGATGCTAAGGGGGATTGGAGATTAACATGTTATTACGATTTTCCGGAGAGAAACAAAAGACGGCAGGTGTGGGATATGCTCCGCGACATTCATAATATGTCGAATATACCTTGATGCATCGAAGGAGATTTCACTGATCTTCTTACTCAACAAGACAAGCAAGGATAACACCCACATCCTAATTGGTGTATTGCGGGTTTTCTACAAGCTGTTAGTGAATGTAACCTCGTCGGCGTTCCAATTGAGGGGCATCAATTTACATGGATAAAAAGTAAAGGTATGAACCAAGTTGTGGAAGAGAGACTGGACCGTGCGATGGCTACCTCGAGTTGGATGGATTTTTTTCCACCTATGAAGCGTATCAATCTTGTTGCATATCACTTGGATCATATTCTTATTTTTCTTCAATGTGATACATGGCAACTAGATCATCGAAGCCATACATTCAAATTTGAAAACTTCTGGTTGGAAGAAGATGGAATTGGAAGTGTCGTCAAAATCAGGTGGTCGTAGGGTGATAATCGAGATGTCTTGACGAGAGTTGCAACGTGTGCGGCATAATTATTAAAATGGCACAAAATTTAGTATAGGCAGCAGAAAGATGAATTGAAGAGATTGAAGGATTTAATGGAGTCAAGTCATCAAAACCAAGATATGAAGTCTATGTCAGAATTTATCAAAGTGCGTGAGGAGTTTAATTAGTTAATTATGAAGGAGGATACATATTAGAAACAACGTGCGAAGATGCATTGGTTTTTCCATCGATCAGGCACGACTCGGAAGAAATTCCAAAAAATCAGCAAGCTGTAGCGTGAAGATGGGTCGGAGGAACATGATCAGGTTGGTATGAGTGATATTTCAAGGAGATATTTTGAACTACTTTTTGTTGCAAATTCTAGTGAGCAGGAGGTAGTTTTTTCCCCACAAATCAAGCCCATGGTACCAAATGAGGATAATAGTAGTTTGACAGCCCTTTTATGCATGGAAGAGTTATACACTTCCTTATGTGAAATGCACCCTAATAAATTGTCGGGTCCGAATAGATTTAATCCTGCTTTCTATCAGAATTTTTGGGACTTGTGTGGTTTGGATATTTTTGAGGCAGCCAAGCTTTGGTTGGATAGAGGTTATTCATGCCATCACTTAATGATACAAATGTTCGTTTGATCCCTAAAAGTTCTAGCCCTCATAACATGAAGGATTTCCACCCTATTTCTTTATGTAATGTGATTCATAAAATTTTGTCCAAAGCTCTTGCTAATAGTTTGAAGATGATGCTAGATAAATGTGTGGCAGAAGAACAATCAACTTTTACGGAGGGTCGTTCTATCCTGGATAATGTGATGATTGCTAAAGGTAGTAATGCTCAATTGGCTCTTAATGTGGATATTAGTAAGGCGTATGATAAAGTGTATTAAGGTTTTCTCTGTAGTATGCTTTATAAAAAGGGATATGTTGATAAATGGATTCACTAGATGATGATGTGTGTCACCTCAGTGCATTATACTGTTCTTGTTAACTCGGATAAAGTTGCACCGATTGAACCATGAAGAGGTTTGAGGGAAGGGGGCCCACTATCTCGTTACCTCTTTATTTTAATGTCAGAAGGTTTTTCGGCTCTTATAAAGGGAACAGTGGCAAGTGTCGACATTCACGGGATCTAAATCTGTTGAGGGGCACCCATTGTGTCCCACCTTCTTTTTGTTGACAATTGTTTTTTGTTTTTGTTTTGTAGGGCTAATCTCTCTAAAGTTAGACATCTTATGAAGTTGCTTAGTATATATGCTTATGCCTCAGGGTAGGAGATAAATTTGAATAAATCTAAAGTGATTTTTAGCCAAAACACCAGTAACGCGACCAAGGAGGATCTAGCTAGAATTATGGGAGTTCGTCATTAGTTGGATACATGAAAATATTTAGGTTTTCCCTCTATGAACTACTACAAAATAAACATTCGGTAACATACTTTTACTACGCTTATTCCATCCACCGTTGTAATATCTGATACTGGATGCGCATTATGACTTTTTAGTTTTTTGAAAGATATTTAATCACGGTTATGACTTCCACCGTGGTGATAAAGTTAGTGGTACAATGTTTGAATCCTGGCAACAACATTTTTTTCATTTATCAAAATTATTTATTCACGGTTTTAATTAGAAACCATTGTAATAGTATTTGTACGTACAACCTTTGCTCTTCCCAAAAGAGAGAAACACTTCCCAAGTATAATGGTGATTGAAAATTTTCTCCATTACAAGTAATCATCATTGCCAGCATTAAGGCTTGAAATGTTTTATCTTCAACATCATCTATAAATGCACAATTTTACACTTTTTCAAAATATTATTTGTAACTTCCTTTATCAACATGAGTTCTCCATCTAAGAATGCTAACAAAAATATCACAACTTAGCTCATCACTGTACAACACCATGATCAACCTTCAATTGAAGAGGTCCAACCATCTGGATCATATTTTGTTGGTAATGCATTACGGGTGATGAAGGCCAAGAAAAAGAAGAAGAAGCTGAAGAAGAAGAAGAAGAAGAAGAAAAGATCATAGGAAGATTTATTACTATGATTCTGACGAGGGAAATGAGGAGAGAGTCATAGATTATAAAGATTTCCTTGCTGCTATGGGTTCCGACATTGAAAAATATATGTAATGAATTATTTATGTAATCTTCCCCATTTTGGTCCTTTTAATGAAATTATCTATTATATGATCTTTTATGTCATTCATATACTATTAATTATTGTACTAAAAAAAAGTAAAAGCCAACAATATCAACAAAAAATAACAACAACAATATCAACATTGACGAAGAATAATAATAACAATGAATAACTCTTTCACCATTACGTTCATAAATAAATACAAAATTTAAAGATATTTACCACGATTTTAATAAAGAACCGATATGAAATGTGATACTATATTTTAAAGTATTATCACGGTTTTACATTCTAACCGGGAAGAAATATGATATTATTCTTTAAAGTATTATCACTGTTTCTTAATCTAACTGTGATGATATTTGATATATTTTTTACTATATATGCGAAAGTATATATCATTTATCAGTAACCCTAGCATCCACTTCACGTTTTTTCTTTCTAACAGTTGTTTCTCCGAAATGAAAACCCTAGCATCCATCTCATTGTTTCAACATACTTCAACCTTAAGATTATTTTTCATACTTCAACATCTATCTCACTCTTTAATCATATTCAACTTCATTTATTAAACTTATTAATCGATTTCATTTACATGTCTTGTTAAAAATGATTTCTAATTTTTTTATTTGCTTGATGTTTTCATTGTTTTAGATTCTTCTTCATGACTTTAACAAAGTGCATACCTTAGCTATGATACATTTGGTTTGTGTAGCTATGAAGAAAAATACAAAAAGTATAAAGCTATTGTCTTAAATACATCCACCTTGTACTGCTTCTTCATAACTTCATAAACTAAATGAAATTCATAATTTATTCCAGATCAACGATAAAAAAAGGTGAGTTCTTTAAACATTACATATTATCTTGTTGTTTTTGTTGTTGTATGTTGTTGACATGTTATTGTTGTATGCTGTTACATATTGTTGTTGTGTTTACATGTTGTTGTTGTATGTTGTTGTTGTTGATTAATATTCTTAGAACAAGAACAAAATATTGCTAAGTCACTAGAAAAAAGCTTCTTGTGACTTAGCAATGTTTTGTTCTTTAAATTCTTCAAACATTACATATATGTTGTATCGTCACTAGAAAGAAGCTTGTTGTATGTTGTATGTTGTATGTTATTGTATGAAGATGAGTTTATTATATGATATGTATATTGTTTTTTCACTAAACCTTCACTAAAAATACATTTTATTTAAACTAATATAGAATTTTATAATATGAAATTTAAGTTGTATTTGAAAACCAACTTATATGAATCAATGTTTCCCGAATTACATTCGTCCCATCATTTATCTCCCGTTCTTTCACATATAGGAAATGGTTCAATGACCATATTCCTTCAACACATCTATATATGCTCTTGTAGTTTAATTTGAATAATAAAAAAATATTGATATTGTTCAAATTAAACTAGAATATAAGGAATTAATGTGATGAATGACTCTGATCATTGAACCATGTTCTATATGTTAAAGAGCATGCAATAAATTATGAGACGAATCCAATTTGGAAAACAGTGGTTTGTGTAAGTTGGTTTTCAAGAATAGTTTAATTTTCAGATTATATATTCCATCAATTTGAATGTTTGTATGTTGTTGTGTGGTTTAATGAAAAAAAGTCAATCTGTATATTTTATAATAAACCCCGGTACTTTAAACAACAATGATTTATTTTAACCGTGATTTAATCATATTTTCACAAATGTTGATACTACAACGGTTGAGACTATTAACGATTGTGCTAGGTAGCGCACTTCCAGTCTTACTATCACGGTCTCACGACCTTGGTGGAAAGCACCTGACATACTATCATCCCTTACCCCACAATAGATGGCCATGCATTGTGGTATTCCTTTTCCAATCGTGATTGTATGGCTTTTCTGTAGTGGTGATGATTGATAGAAGTAAGAAGGCAACTCTTTCTTTTATTAAAGATCGTATTTGGAACAAAATTAATTCATGGAGAGTTCGAGCATTATCTAAAGAAGGAAAGGAAGTTATGATAAAATCAGTGCTCCAAGCCATACCGTCCTACATTATGAGCCTTTTTATTCTCCTAGATGGGGTTTGTAATGATATTGAGAAGATGATTAATTCCTTTTGGTGTGGAGGAGGTAATTATAATAGGGGAATCCATTGGATGGCATGGGATAAACTCACTTGCTCTAAGAAGGAAGTTGGATTGAGATTTAGAGACTTTAAAGCTTTTAATATGCCCGTGGTTACTTAACAAGGTTGGAACCTGTTGTCCAAGCCTCAGGCTCTTGTCTCCAGAATCTTCAAAGCAAGGTACTTTCCTATAACATCTTACTTTTAAGCTAACCTTGATTATAATCCTAGTTTTGTATGGAAAAGTATTTTGAAGGTGAATGATGTATTATCTTTAGGGTTCAGGTGGAACATTGGGGATGGTAGTCACATCAAGGTTATAAATGAGCCATGGATCAGGGGTAAGAAGGAAGGGTGTCTGAGTGGTCCCTAGAAACAAGGTACATACAATATTACTGTTAGAAATCTTATGCTTCCTAATGTGAAACAATTGTATGTGAGGGTGATTAGAGAAGTGTGTAATTATGAAGATGCTGGAGAAATCATACATATGCCTCTTTTGGAGGAGTTCATGGAGGATATGATGATTTGGAAGGAAGAACAAAATGGATCCTACACTGTGCATTCTGGATATGTTGTAGAGAAGCTTATGGATTTGACATGAGAATAGAGGAAGGAATGAGGATTGGAATAGTATTTGGAATATTAAAGCTCCACCAAAGGTTAAACACATATTGTGGGGAATTTGTAAGTAATGCTTACCAACTCAGGATAGAATCTGACAATATCATGCCCATTGCCCATCTACTTGTCCATCTTGCGAGAGTAACCTTGAAGATGATTGTCACCTATTTTTTGGTCATGAGATTATCCATGGTTGGGGGGTAGCAGGTTTGTCCTTTCTTACAGATGCTCGTTTGCATTATTTCCATGATGCTAAATCACTTATATTCGATCTTTGTAGTAAGGATGATAAGAAGGATGCAAGTAGATTTGTTGTCATGTTAGATGAGATCTTGAAGAATAGGAATAATCGGATTCGTAACAATGAATATGAGGAAGCCCCTAAGATTGATTGGCTAGCTTTTCATCAGTGGCAGGAATGGTTCATGGCCTAAAAAGTGCATGATCTAACTAATAACCACCAAGTTCTTTCTACTTGGAACCCGCCTAGGGAAGGTAGGTTGAAATGTAATGTGGATATGGCGTTCAATAGTCATAGCGGTACTTCTAAAAGGGGATGGTGTGTGCGTGACCACATTGAGAATTTCATTTCTGCAGGTGTAGCTTGGGATCCCAGAACTATGTTCGTGTATGATGCTGAAGCTTTGGCACTTAAAGAAGCAATCCAAGTTGTAATTTATTCGAGTCTGGAAAATGTGGTTTTTGAAAGTGGTTCCCAAATAGGTTTTAAAGCCATTCACTCCAACTATAAGGGTGGTTCTGAGTTTTATTTTATGATTAATTCTATAAAAGCCTTGTTATTTGTCAATCCTAGCTTTGAGGAAAAACTTATTAGACGTCAAGTGAATATGGTTGCCCACTCTCTTGCTAGGGAGGTCAATTCTTGGTCTAGACATAATTCGTTGAATTTAGCTCCTCCTTATATTGAACATTTTTTTTTATTAATGATATGCATTGAGTTAGTTTTGATAAAAAAAAACTCTAACAAATATTAGATAACAAAAATAATTTATCAATTATAAGATAGCAAATTGTATAAGGAACACCAATCTTAAAGCAGTGCTTTCTTTTTCTGGTCTTGAAATCAATCTTAAAGATTGTTTCCATGTTTCTTTAAATTTCATTCTTTTCAATCCAAATACTTTCATTATTAATATTTGTTTTTCTACAACGTGGCATCAAAGATATACAATTGTGGCATTTGTGTTTTGATTGGGTGGTGAGAATTTCACCCTGACAACAAATGTTTCTTGTGGATTGATATGTTGACAATGTATTAAACATTATTACTTTATACATGGAAGACAAATATTTATTTATAGGTAAAATGGAGATATTTTTCTTCTTGTATTTTTATGAACATCAAATTAATAGGATATTTCTTTTTAAATAAAATTAAAATAAAAAATGATGTTATTATAAAAGAAATAAAAACACAAAATGATTTTCAAAGCGTATCTCTTAATTAGTTTTCTCTTATTTTTAAATTAACCGAGAAAATAAATAATATTTTAAAAATAAAATAAAATGTGACCGAACCAAAGTTTGTACTCACATTATCTTTCATAGAAAATGACCGAAGAGACACCCCATACAACATAGGGTTATATTGACTAGAAATAGGCTCCAAAAATGTTGAATGAAATTATTCAACACATATTGTCCATTCCCTCCCTCTCCATAAATTGTTACATCATCAACACCATCAACCTTCCCAAAAAGTTTCCCGAGATGTTGGAACAAAGCTTCGCTACCATTCGTTTATAGATCAAGAACAAAATCAATAATTCAAGAACACAAAAGTTGCTCCACACATGTTTTTCATTCAACCTTAAGCCAAACTACTTTTTGATTATTTGTTATTTCTACGATCAAACCAACCAGTAAGAAAAAAAAGAGAAAAAAACAACCTCACTTTGCAAGACACAAAGTTAAATAACAATCTCTTCCATATCTTCAAAGTAATAAAACAAAGGGTTAATAGTCATTTACCCCCTGTATTATAGGCGTGTTTTGATTTACCCCCGTTTAAAAAAAATGGATTACCCCCTGTAATTTTAAAATTCTAAGTCTTTCTCCCCCAGGTGAAAAATTACCCCCTGTAAAATAATTTTTTTTATTTACCTCTATGATTTTTACATGCTTAGGGGGGTATCCAAAAATTTTAGGGAGGGGGGGGGGGGGGGGGGGGGGGTAATCCAATTTTTTAAATGGGGTAAATCAAAACTTGTCTATATTGCAGGGGGTCAATAACTATTAACCCTAAAACAAATTCCACAGAAAATACAAAATCTAGTGCTTATTGCAATTTTGATACAAACAGCAAGCTACAATCCTTGCATTAGTAAATATAACATGCATTTGTCCTTAAGGTATTCAATTTGTATGATTTATATTAGCATTATCATAGAAATTAATATAAGATATTCAATTTCTATAAAAAAAATATCATTTTGTAACATTGTCAATTTATATGGAGAAACAAAAAAATTAAAGATGTTATGTTGTTATGGAAAACTAATTGAGGTTAATTATATATTTTAAAAATATTTTTGTACATTTTTTCTAATATATCCTATCATTCCAACTTAAATCAACCCGTTATTTCTCGGTTTGAGATTTATTGTAAAAATATGCAAATTCAATTCAAACCTATCCATATATTATCACAATCGATTCAAACTGGCCCGCAAACATCCCTAATGGGAATTATATTTGTGAGTATGCTTGCCATTTTATAGGATGTGAATAGACAATACACATACCTGTCACCATCAAAGTCTAGCTCTACCTTTCCAAACCTATGCAATCATTAACAATGGGTAACTAGAATTTGACCTTTGGTTTATTCCACCATAAACATTATCCGAAACTACGTTCCGATTAGAGATCAAAGAATTAAACCAATAATTCAAGAACACAGAGAACAAAACCAACCAACGAGAAAAAACAACCTCACTTGACAAGTAAAAAAGGTAAGTAACATTCTCTTCCATGCCTTTAAAGTAATAAAAGTATGATGTGCTAAAATCCATAGAAAATACAATAAAATCCATACTCTTAAAGTAACAATTTCGATATTGGTCTAGGTATAACTTTCCATACAAAACAAAATAATAAGAAGAAATAGCATTTCCTAACTGCATGCTACGACTACTACAATCATTTCATTTGTAAAGATAACATGCATTTGTCCATTACTTCACTCACATAATGCCATATGGTAATCCACTGCATTCAACAACACTGCTTTAATTAGTTCTGTGTTCACTTTCTGACCTTGTATACATTGCTGGAAACAAACATAAAAAACCAAATCAATATAGAAAATCTTATGAAGACAATGATGAGTTAATAATAAATGAGCACCATATTCAAACATTAATTTCTGTATAAATCATGGTAATGCAAAATAAATATATACCTTAGCTTTGTATACATCTATGGTAAAACCATCGAAACAACTTATGTTAGCATTGTGAATGTTCAATCCAAGGATATCAAATGCCTTCATTATTGAAACTAAAACACCTGGTTTGTATGCACAAAACATATAAATGTTGAAAGTTCCATCTTCCATTTCCCATGCCTCTACCTACAAAATTTGTACAAACAAATATCTGATACCCTATAATTAAGTTTTATGAATAGAAAATTTAAAGGGAATAACAATTTTGGTGGTACAGTAAACAAATACCTTTGTTGATTGGTTTCTAGGGTTGGACACTTTGATATGCCATAATTCTTCATTCACTTGTACTTGAATGGTTGAAGTGGTGAGTGCCAGAGATGGTCCAAGAGAAATTGACTCTAGCTCACTTTGAAGATCATTAACTTGTTGTCGTAACTCATTCAAGTAATTAGTAGCATCTCCAAGTATTGAAGCTTTATCCATCTATGAGAAAAATGAAATACATGAATGTGAACTATCTCATACATCTAAGAATATTTTAAATACTAATTTGATAGAATAGATGGCATGTGTTAGAATTGTACACACACAAAAAGGGCATGTTGTTGTATTCATAATGATTGCAAGATGGTTATATATGCAATAATAGTTGGACTTACAATCATCATAAGGTCTAATAAACTAAAAAATTTAGTTAGTGATATAATTTAAATTACTTCAAAACCCCTCTTAATTTAAACTCTATACATAATTTTCCCATCTCTTTAAATTTTGCAATCTTTAGTGGTTTGGTTAAAATATCTACTATCTAATCTTCTATTTTACAATATGTTAAAGTAATATTGTCATTAGTTACTTGATCTATAAGGAAGTGAAATTTTATTTCAATGTGTTTCCTCCTTCCATGAGCTATGAATTCTCTGCAAGGTTAATTATTGTCTATTTTTAGTTCTATTTATTCCTCAATGCCTACCTTAATTTTGAAAACAAATTAGATTACAACCACACTTATTGACAAGTTTCATTGTAGGCTGAGATATACTCAGCTTCACAAGAAGACATGGACATCACTGGTTGCTTCTCGATCGACCATAAAATTGGAAATTTGAATAGTTTGAACATATATCACATTGTGCTTCTTAAGTTTACTTATATTCACACCAGTATGAGTCACAAAAACCAGTTAGCTTATCCTTATGACCATACGGATTTGTAAATATAAGGACATGGTATATTGTGCCATTATGAAATCTCACGATTCTTTGACAACTTATATATATATATATATATATATATATATATATATATATATATATATGTGTGTGTGTGTGTGTGTGTGTGTGTGTGTGTGTGTGTGTGTGTGTGAGTGTGTGTGTGTGTGTGTGTGTGTGTGTGTGTGTGACTGTTTAAGTTCATGGATAAATATTCTTACGCACTAGTATTATGGCATATATCAGATATGGAATTACAAAAATACCTTTAGTATCCTATAATTTTCTTGTATATTATTCTATCTACAACATTTACATGTATGTATTTGCTTAATTTTGAATTTTCTTCAATATGACTACTTGTAGATTTGCAACTTGGCATATTAATTTTCTTCATGTGAGATATTGGAACAAATTCTAGGTTTAACATGTTGTCAAAGTCCACTCACATGCTGTTGTCAAATTGGGCCTTCTGTTATGGATCCAATTGTTTAAGTTAGTTTGTACCTTAATTTGGCTTGTAATGGGTAATTGTTAAAAAAAACCATTAGGTTAGTATGTTAGTTTTCTTATAAATAACATATTAGTCTCTCATCTTTAGAATAAGGGAAAATAGGAAGATCAAACCATAATTCAAGAGTGAGAGAGGTTATTTGTTATTCTTGTATACGTGTAATCTTGTTTGAAAGAGAAAGGAAAAAATGACAGTTTATAACCAATCCTTGTTGTTATCCTTGTGTTCTCATAAACCCTAACCCTTGTTGGTTTCTTGATCATAAAGAAACCTATTACACTTTGTTTCTAAGGTATCTGATTCACAACAAATTGGTGCAGTGAGCATGGAGAAGATGCCTTCAACAAAGTATGAGATTGAAAAGTTCACCAGAGTGAACGATTTCGGTCTATGGTGCTTGAAAATGAATTCCATAATTGTTCAGTAGGGTTGCTTTGAAGCGTTGAAGGGTGAGGAGGCCATTAATGTTGCGTTAACGGTAGCTGAAAAGATGACCCTGATTAATAAAGCACACAACACAATATTGTTGAGCCTTGGTGATAAGGTTCTCCGATAGGTATCAAAGGAGACGATGAAATCAGGGTTATGGTTGAAAATTGAAGGTTTGTACAAGACCAAATCGCTGGTGAATCGACTCTACCTGAAGAAAGCTTTGTATTCATTCAAGATAAGCGAAGACAAAGTGTTGGATGAGCAATTGGGTATGTTCAACAAGTGAATTCTTGATCTTGAAAATATTGATGTGAAGATCGATGATGAAGATCAATCGCTATTGTTGTTATGCGTTTTTCCCATAATATATGCTCGCTTCAAAGAAACCCTATTGTATGGAAGAGAGTCCCTGGCCTTTGAAGATGTCCAATCTGCCTTGTACTATAAGGACTTGAACGATCGAAAGGAGCATAAACCTTTGTTGGTTGGTGAAGGTTTAAGGCAAAATTCTTACGAAAGGATGGTAAGTTCGACAAAAAGAAGGGTAAAAGTCAGCAGAAGTCTTATAGTGGTGAAGCATCTGGTGTTCGATGCTATCATTATAAGAAGGATGGTCACATTCGAAAGGTGTGCCCTGAACATCTGAAATATCATGGAGGTAAGGATAATGACAATGCTTCCATTGTTCAAGATGATTTCGACTCATCTGATGTTCTTGTGGTTTCAAGCGGAGACTCAAGAAAAGAGTAGATTATGGATTCAGGTTGCACTTGGCACATGACTCCAAACAAATATTTGTTCGAGGAGCTATGTTATCAATATGGTGGATTGGTGTTTCCGGGAAACAAAAAAGCTTGAAAAATTTCAGGTATTGGATATGTGAGATTCAAGCTCCATGACGAGTCAATAAGGCTATTGACTGAAGTCAGGTATGTACCTGATTTGAAGAGAAATCTAATTTCTCTTGGTGAATTCTACAAGAAGGGATATGTCTTTCAAGGAGAGAAAAGTATCCTAAGATTCATGAAGGGGTCGAAGGAAGTCTTGAGAGGCGTGGAAAAATAAGGCTTGTATACCCTTGAGGCTGAAGTTATAAGTGGTTCGACAAATGTTGCATCCACGAAACTATTGTCAAATACAAAATTATGACACATGAGATTGGGCCATGTTAGCGAGAGGCTTGGTCAAACTGGGGAAACAAAACCTGCTAGGTGGTGACAAAGTCGAGAAGTTGGAGTTTTGTGAACCATGTGTATTTAGTAAATCTTGTAGGGTAAAGTTTAACAGAGGTAAACAAAGAACACATGGATCCCTTGATTATATCCATGTTGACATTTAGGGGCCTGCAAGGATTCCTTCACATTCAGGTTCAAGGTATTTTCTATCCATAGTTGATGATTATTCCAGAAAGTTATGGGTATTCATTTAGAAGACTAAGGATAAAATTTTTGAGAATTTCAAGAGTTGGAAGGTTTTGGTTGAAGCTTAAACTGGCAGAAAGGTCAAGAGGTTTAGAGCATACAATGCCCATGAATTATGCAATGAAGCTTTCGATAGTTACTATGTCTAGTTTGGGATTTCAAGGCATAAGACTGTAGTAGGTACTTCTCAGATAAATGGTATAGCTGAGAGATTCAATCGAACAATCCTCGAAAGGGTTAGATGCATGTTGGTTAGTACCGGATTGAAGAAGGTGTTTTGGGATGAGGCTGTTTTGACAGCAACATATCTGATAAACAGATGTCCTTAGACTATGTTAGATATGAAGACACTTAAAGAAATTTGGTCAGGACATCCACTAGATATTGACAAACTGAGATTATTTGGCTGTGTGACCTATGCTCACATTAGGCAAGTCAAGGTTGAACCTAGAGCTCTAAAATTCATATTTATAGGATACCCTGAAAGAGTCATAGCTTATAGGCTATGGTTCCTAGAGCCAGGTCACAAAAGGTGTATCACCAATTGAGATGTAGTTTTCAATGAAGCTGGGATGACTTTCAAGAAAATTGATGATGTTGACGAATAGCTAGAACAGGAAGAAATTCCTATTGAGGTGGAGCATAGTGATGTTGAATTGCATGACCCAGATGAAGTCGAAGAAGAAGCAGAAACTGTTGTCGAATATGAGGAGACTGATAATAACTACCTGCTAGAAAGAGACAGGTCAAGAAGAGCCATCAAGCAACCTCATAGACTTGGTTATGCAGATGTTATAGCTTATGCCTTAATATTTACAAGTGAGGTTCTAGATGAAGAACCTAGAGACTACAAGGAAGTTATGAGGAGTTGAAATATGACTGAATGGTTGAAGTCCATGGATGATGAGATAAAATCTATTCATGATAACACACATGGAAATTTATTAAGAAACTTGCTGGAGCCAGGTTAGTCAACTGTAAATGGATTTTCAAAGTTAAGGAAGGAATCGAAGGAGTGGCGTTGAAGAGATACAAGGAAAGGTTAATCGCAAGGGGTTTCACTAAAAAAAGGTGTTGACTTAAATGATGTGTTCTCTCCTATTGTGAAGCACAAATTTATTAAAATATTGATTGCCATGGTGGCATAGTTCGACCTTGAACTGGAACAGATGGATGTGAAGACTGTATTCTTGTATGGTGATCTTGATGTAACAATCCTGATGAGGCAACCTGAAGGGTATGTCGAAGAGGGTGAAAGAAGAGTGTGTGTGTGCAAACTGAAGAGATCTTTATATGGGCTGAAACAATCTTCTCGACAATGGAATAGGAGATTCGACAAGTTCATGGAACACATAACTTTTATCAAAAGTCAGTTCGACCACTGTGTTTACATCAAATTTCGATCGGGTAATTCATTTTAATTTTGTTGCTTTGTGTGGATGATATTCTAATAGCAAACAACAATTTCGAGGATGTAAGGAGGATAAAGGATAGACTCAATAAGGAGCTCGACATAAAGGCTCTGGGAGATGCGTCCAAGATTCTTGGGATTGACATCCAAAGAGATAGGAAGCAGTCAAAATTATGCTTATCTCAATAGGCATACCTATAGAAGATTCTCGAAAATTTTGGAATGTCGAATTCAAAGCCTATTGTGACTCTAACAAACCCTGAGTTCAAGTTGAGTATAGGTCAGCGTCCCATTACTGATTTCGAAAGAACTTATAGGGATAACATTTCATATGCTAATATAGTAGGTTCCTTGATGTATGTTATGGTCTGTACTATACCCGACATAACATATGTAGCAAGTCTTGTAAGCATGTATAAGGAAAATCCTGGAAAGGCTCACTGGCAAGCATTGAAGTGGATTCTAAGGTACATAAACAAGTCTCTAAGCAGAGTCCTAATTTATGGTGGAGCCTTGGGTGATGATAGTAAAGCAAAAATCGAAGGATATGCCGACTCTGATTATGCAGGTTGTATGAATTCCAGAAAATCTATTTCTAGATATGTTTTCACTATGTTTGGCAGAACAATTAGTTGGAAAGAAACACTTCAGAAGGTTGTTGTATTATCAACCACTAAAGCAGAATATATCGCCCTAACTGAAGTTGTAAAGGAATTATTATAGTTGAAGGTTTTGCAAAAGAGCTGAAACTTCAAGGTCGATGTATCACTAATAAATGTGATAGTTAAAGTGCAATACACATGTCGAAAAACTCATCCTATCATGAGCGAACCAAGCACATTGATGTGAGGCTTCATTTCATCAGAGGGGTAACTGAGCGTGGATAAGTCCAAGTGTTGAAGGTTTCGACAAATCATAATGCTGCTAATATGATCACCAAAACGTTGCCCAGTTGGAAGTTTTTCCTTTGTATGCAGTTTATAAAGCTGCATGAAGAAAGCTAGTTTATTTCTTGTTGTTATAGAGTTTGTTCCAAGGTGGAGATTTGTGAGATATTGGAACAAATTCTAGGTTTAGCATGTCGTCGAAGTCTGTTGACATGCTGTTGTCAAATTGGATCTTGTGTTATGGACCCAATTGTTTAAGTTAGCTTGTACCTTAAGTTAGCTTATAATGATTAATTGTTAAAAAGCCCATTAGGTTAGTATGCTAATTTTCTTATAACTAGCATACTAGTCTCTCATCTTTGGAATAATGGAAAATAGGAAGATAAAACCCTAATTCAAGAGTGAGAGAGGTTATTTTTTATTCTTGTATACTTGTAATCTTGGTTGAATGAGAAAGGAAAGAATAACAATTTATAACCAATCCTTGTTGTTACCCTTGTGTTCTCATAAACCCTAAATCTTATGGGTTTCTTGATCATAAAGAAACTTACTATACTTTTTTTCTAAGGTATCTGATTCACAACACTTCAAGATAGATATTACTGATGTACTTCCTTTTGTTAACTATTAGTAAATTAGATTTTTTAATTCGGTCATATTAAATTCAATGTTCAGGTTGAATTTGAGATTCAAGATCTTATTGTGATTTCTTCATGTGATGAATATATAATCTATATATATGCACTATATTGATATTGTTATGATTCACACCATTCATATAACTGGAGGACATAGTTCTAAAGGTAATTGGAGGAACTCTCAAACTGATTTAAGCCAAAGCACACGAGGCAATGACTCTTTCTAAAAATAAATCTAATATTTAATGTCACAAATGTCAAAAGTACGTACATTTTCAATCAGAATGCAAATCTCATATCCAATGCCATAATTATAAAAAATTATGGTCACTATAGTCGAAAATGATATGCTAAATCATTGAATATTAGAGATAGCCATGCTCGGGTTGCAAAAATTGAAGATGATATGAAAATGGTGCTTACAACTTGTCATGTTATAGCCGATAAAAATGATGATCAAGGGTTGCTATATACTAGTTTCAGTAACTATTTAAGTGGGAATAAGGAACTATTTAGTGATTTAGATGAAAGTTTCCGCAACATAGTCAAGTTCAATGATATGTCAGAATCTCTTAAGCGTTGGACAACTTGTTGAGAAAGGCTATGATTTAAAAATTAACAAAAGAGGTTGTACTATCAATGATGTTGAAATGGGCCTCATAGAAAATACAAGTATGTCAAGGAATCGTCTATTTCTAATGAACATCAAGTATGGTGATAATATGTGTTGCAAAAATGTAACTATTTATGATAATTTGCTTTGCCACATGCATCTTGGACACTTCAACTTTGAAAGTATAAAGTTTCTTGCAAATAAAAATGGGTTACTCGCTTGCATATTATCCAAGTCTCTGATCAACTGTGTGAAGCTTGTGTAGTAGGAAAGAAGCATCGAGATCCTTTTCCTAAATGGGAGGCATGGAGAGCTACAAACCACATGAGCTTGTGCACTCTAATTTATGTTATATGGAAGTACCATCCAATGGAGGTAATACAAATTTTATTACTTTCATTGATGACTTTAGTAGGAAAACGTGGGTTTATATTTTGAAAAATAAATCGGATGCGTGCGATGCACTCAAAATATTTATGGCATATGTTGAAAGACAAAGTGGTTATACTCTGAAAACCTTAAGAACTGATAGGGGAACAAAGTATATTGTATGTGATGATTTCTTGAGAAAGCATGGAGTTAAGCATCAAATGACTGCAAGATACACTCCTCAACAAATTGAAGTGATAGAAAGAAAGAATAGAACAATATGAGAAGCATGTTGCATTGCAAGAATTTACCCAAGAGTTTTTGGACCAAAGCAGTGACTTGTGTAGTATACCTTTTAAATAGATGCCAGTGAAAAGTATATATGATAAAACTCCACAAGAAGCTTAAAGTGGGAAAAATCCAAATTTGAGTAACTTGAGAGTTTTTGGTTGTATTACTTATGCGCATGTTACAGATCAAATGAGGAAGAAGCTTGATGACAAGGCAGAAAAGTGCATCTTTTTTGGATATAATGAAGAAACAAAATCCTACAAATTGTACAATCCAGAAACTCAAAAGGTAGTCATCAATAGGGATGTTACCTTTGATGAAGATGGATCATGGGATTGGTCGGAAAAGAAAAAAAAGTTGTTGCATGTACTAGTTACTATAAATGAATAAGTAGATAATAAAGTTAATGAACCATCCACTGAATCATCATTTGATGAACCATCCACTGAACCAACACAAGACTCACCACCTCATAGATATCTACATAGTCATCCACCTCCTCACTTGAAAGATTATGAAGTTGGTCAAGATGATAATCCTGATGGTATGGAGGAAGAAATTACTTATTATGCCTTATTTGTTGATCGTGATCCTGTGACATATGAGTAAGAAACCAATAAAGATTGTTGGATGAAAGTAATAGATGAAAATATTCATGCAATTGAGAAAAATAATTCATGGGAGTTAACTACACTTCCAGAAGGAAAGAAGCCAATTGGAGTCAAGTGGGTGTACAAAACTAACTACAATCCAAAAGGAGAGGTAAATCACTTTAAAGCACGATTAGTAGTAAAAGGGTACAAACAAAAACCCGACATTGATTATTTTGAAGTTTTTTCTCCAGTTGCTAGAATGGACATGATACACATGATTCTTTCCCTTTCTACCCAAAATCAATGGAAAATATTTCAGATGGATGTCAATTCCGCCTTCTTGAGTGGTGTGCTTGAAGAAGAAGTTTATGTAGAATAACCGACAGGTTATTTATAATAAGGAAATGAAGATAAAGTGTATAAGTTGAAGAAAGCACTATATGGATTGAAGCAGGCGCCTAGACCTTGGTACACACATATTGAAAACATATTTTTATCAATAATGGATTCCATAAAAGTCCATATGATCATGCTTTATACATCAAAGTAAACAAGGATGAACAAAATGTTGTTATTGTTTGCTTATATGTGGATGATCTTATTTTCACCGGTAACAATAATACATCATTAGCAGATTTTAAGGAGAGCATGTCCACTCAATTTAAAATAACAGATATGGGCCAAATGTCTTATTTTCTAGGAATTAAAGTGAAGCAGACAAATAAGGGAATTTTTATTTCACAAAAGAAATATACATCAAACATTCTAAAGAAATTTAAGATGGAATCATGTAAACCAATTATAACTCCAGTGGAAGAAGTATTGAAATTACAAAAAGAAAGTGGCGGTGATCTTGTCAGTTCAACAAATTTTAGAAGGCTAGTGGGAGGCCTTAGGTACTTGACAACAACAATACCTGATATAGTTTACAGAGTTTGGCTTATAAGTAGATTCATGGACTTGCCAAGAAAATTACATTGGCAAGTTGCAAGGAGAATTTTGAGGTATGTCAAAGGAAAAATTGATGAAGGAATTTTTGTATTCAAGTTCTACCAAGCCAGAGTTGATTGGATACACAGACAATGATTGCGAAGGTGAAACTCAAAAAAGCACTTCGGGTTATGTTTTCCATCTCGGTATAAGTGTGTTTACTTGGTCCTCTAAGAAACAACAAGTAGTTGCTTTGTCAACGGTAGAGGCAGAGTACATAGCAGCAATAAATTATGCTACTCAAGCAGTTTGGTTTTGAAGAATATTAAGTCAATTGCAACATCATCAAGAAGGTCCAACGAAGGTATTATGTGACGACAAACCAACGATTTTCTAACAAAGAATATAATGTTTCATGGTTGTAGCAAACATATTGAAATTAAACATCACTACATTCGAGACTTGATAAGAGATAAGGAAATTATGGTGGAGTATTGTACTTCGGAAGATCAAATTGCTGATATTTTTACAAAGCCACTAAAAACCAAATTGTTCTTGAAGATGAAGAATTTGCTAGGAATGATGAAGCCAAATTTAAGGGAGGATGTTAGATAATATAAATTTGGCATTTGGAAAAGTCAATAAGAGAAAGCCATTAATGGCTATTTAGCTTCAAGGAAAGCCATAAATTATTTAGCAAAAGCTAAATATGCATTTTCTCAATTGTTATAAATAGTTGTTATTACTTGTAATGAAGTACTCATTAGAAAGAAAGTGAAAGTTAAAATAATAATGAAAAAGGCTCCAGCGAGGTATTTTTGGCTAAGAAGAAGTTTCTTTATGATACTATTTTCAATACTATTCTTATAACACACAATTATATTAAGGAAATTAAATTCACTTGCCAACAAACAATAAGCCTAATGGTTTTAATCCTAGCAACTAGTGCAAATACCTCTTCAAAGTCTATTCTTTCTCTTTGCAAAAATCCATTAGCCACCAATCTATCCTTATGCTTGATTATCTCACCCTTGAGATTTACCTTCACTTTGAAATTCCACTTCACACTAATCGACTTCTTTCCTTTTGGAAGATCAACTAACTTCTAAGTAATGTTCTTTTCAATGGATTGCATATCCTCTTTCATAGCACAAATCCACCTTGGATCACTTAAGGATTCTTCCATATTAACGGGATCAGATTCGACCATAAGGGAAAAATGGAGGAAATCACCATCATCGTTGACTTCATTGTCTCATAACAACTCACAATTTTGGAGTCTCTAAGGTAAACCCATGTGCCTTTTGATCTCCTCACATTTTCTTCATTTTGGGCTTAGAGTCATATTGTTTTGATCTTCCACTTTCCTCAAAATTTTAAATTTTAAACTTATAGGATTCTGTAAATTGGTCTGCTGGTAACCGGTTACACCCTACTGCACCTACTTCAATTCATCAATTTTATCATCCTAATTGATCACAATCCTCTTGTTTACCATATCAAAAAGTTTGCAACCACCGGTAGAGTGATATCCAATAAGTAAAATCATTTTTCCCTTGTCATCCAACTTATTTCTAAGTTGACCCGAAACATACGGTATGCAACATAATCAAAGATTCTCAAATGGTTCAGATTTTCCTTGAACCCCGGCCTTGCTTCCTTTGGTGTTACATTTTTCAGCTTCTTTGTAGAGTATATATTCAACAAATAGGTAGATATGGATACTACTTATCCCCATAGCTTTTTCATTAAGTTCATCACCTTTAACATGATTCTTTCTTTTAGCTACACCATTTTGTTGTGGTCTATAGAGTGGTACTACCTCTGTATAATCCCTTCTTGATCACAAACCCTCCCAAATTCATTTGAGATATATTCTCCTCCACCATTTGTTTTGAGCACTTTGAGATTGTGACCAATTTGCCTCTCCACCATGGACTTTAAATTCTTGAACACTTCAAATACCTCATCCTTTCTCTTGATTAGGTATGTCCATAGATTTTCACTATAATCATCGATAAATGTGATAAAATACATATTTCCACTAAGAGAATCTACTTGCATAGTCCCACACACATATGAATATACCACCTTAAGGTGATTATTGGTTCTCCGATCTGCATCATTGCTGAATGTTCTCTTATCTTGATTTGCTTGCACACATTCTTTACAAATTTCAGTTGGTATGTTGATTGATGGCAGCCATTATCATTCCATTCTTTTGAAAGTCTTTGAGATCTCTAAAATTGAGATGCCCAAGACGATAATGCCACATCCACTCTTCAGGACTTGTTGCAGTAGTAAGTCATATATGCTCCATAACCTTCAAATAACCTTGAAGTTTCTATTGGCAACCATATGCGCTTTAAGGACAAAAAATCCATTTGCATCCATAACATGCAACCCCTTGTTTGCCATGTGAATCTTGTAACCCTTCTCAAGTAGTTGGCCAATACTTAGAAGGTTACATTTGATTCCTAGAATATACAAGAAATCTTTGATCAAAGAATATCCACCATCCCTTCTCATGATCAAAACATCACTGATCCCATCATCCATTAGAGTGGTGCCATCCGCAAACTTCACTTTGTTTTTCATGGCACGATTAATTTTGACAAACCATTATTTTATTCCCCACATATTGAACAACTTGATTCCAAATACCACTCCTTAATAAATTGAACTCCTTTCACACTCATCATGGCGTCTTCCTCTTCACGCAATCGGTCAATCGTATCATTCAACCGGTCACAACTTAATTTTTCAACATTCTTTGAGTTGTTGCAACTATTGTCTTGCAATTTTTTACTGCTGCAATTCACTTTTGTGATCATGACCAAGAGTTTATTCTCTTCATCAAACTCTTGTCTTGCAGCCTTGGCTTCATCCCCTTGAGATTTCTTCATATTCACATTGCATTCTTTTTGCAAAATGATTGAACCGTTGACACTTGTAGCACTTCCCCTTGCTATTGCCAAACCTTTTCCTTTCACCTCTATAGTTTCCTTGACCACCATGTTTGTTATAGATTCTTTCACCTCTTTGACAAGTAGAATTATTTTAATTTTGGAACTCTTTTCTACAAAAACTTTGAAAATCCCCTTTGTTCCTCATGGGCCATTTTACTTTCGATATCTTGTCCTTCTCATTGAAATGAACTTGCAAATCGATCTCCGCCTTTGCCTTATCGTTATTCCTCTCCTCCATTATTTTATTATGATCCTTAAGAGAACTTTGTAGCTCCTCTTTACTCATTGTCGCAAGATCTTTTGACTCCTCAATCGCCACAACTATGTTGTTAAATCTTGGTGTTAAAGAACGCAAGTTTGTCGCGACAGTATACTGCTCCATAATAATTTCTCCGCGTGTCTTCACTTGATTCACCAACTGAGTGATTCTCGTTGTGAATTCATTGATTATCTTCTTCTCTTCCATTTGAATCATTTTAAGCTCAAGCTTATGATTTTGTAACCTCAGAACCTTTGCCTTGTCATCCCCTGCATAAGCTTTCTCCGAGATCTCCCACATTTGCTTCGACATTTCGTAATCACCAACTTTCTCAAAATTTTCGCCATCAACAATTTGATGGATCAAGAACACCTCCTTGAAATCTTTCTTTTTTTCTTCCTTATGTGATGCCTGTTGCGCCTCTATTATGTTATCTTGAAGAGGGGCAACACCATTCTTGATCACCTCAAGAGCATCTTGGTAGCCAAACAACACCTTCATTTTCTTGCACCATTTTTCGTAGTTCTTCGCATCAATGATGTGTAACAATGGTAGATATGGATCTGAACCATTTTTCGTAGTTCTTGCACCATTTTCTTGCAGGGATTCTTTCATTAAAGACAGAATTCATGTTGCACACTAGGTGTTTATGGATCTGAACCAGGCTCTTGTTGCCAAATGTTGGAACAAGCAATCCCAAGATTGGTGAAACAATGGTAAATATGTTTTGGATATGGAGAGAGAGAGAGAGAGAGAGATGGAGAATCGAAGGTGGGATGTTATATTTTCATTAGCTAGAATGATAGTGCATCCTAAACACTTATATAGGAGTTACAAAATAGTTACGACTTAAATTGATCAAGTACAATAACATAAAATACAAAAAATAGGCCTATAACCGGTTACACCAAATTGGGTAACCGGTTACAGCTGGGACTGGATTAATTTGGAAACTAAATCATATTCAATGGTAACCGGTTCCACCAAATCCTATAACCGATTACACCTACAAAAAATCCAATATTTTGCTATTGGAATGCATCTTTTGCCCTTCTATAACCAAATACATAACCATGTTAGCCGGTTACAACACTTGAATTACTTCAAAAACTTCAACATGAATATTATAATTAATATCAACAATATTAAAACATGATTATATGAAACATTAAAGATTTCTATTTAATAATAAAAACTAGGCAAAATATATTTTTTCGTCTTTTATCTTTTACTCAGTATATTTTGGCCTATTATTTTTCAAAAGACCATCATAGTCCTTCAACTATAAAAAAAATATTTCTCCTTCCAACTTTATTTTTTTGTTTCTTTGTACAAATAAAAAAAACACTATTTATGTTTTTAATTAATCTTTATCAATTTCTTCATTTTCTTCCACCATTTCAGTCAATTTGTTTCATTGATATAACTATATATTACATATTGTTTCAAAAAATAATACTTTAGCATGTTCCATATCAAGAAATATATTGGTGAAGTATCTGACATAATAGTCAATATTTATTTTCTAAGTTAATTTCATTTTATTGATACTATTCAATTTTTGTATTCACATGATTTGTTTTGGTGTTAAAATGAATTTATTGTTACATGAAAAGAGCATATCTTAATTAAAGAAATTCAATATTTGTGTCATATGTGGTGGTTGGAGAGATGGAAGATGAACACAGAAAGACCATATCAACATTACCAGAATCACGAAGAACTTGGGAAACAAAGGCCTTAGGTTAGAACATATAGCAATAGAAAATAGTATTTTATTTTAGTTTATTAATGGTATAGAAAATGGATGATTTTTTCGTTGAAAACTCATGAAACTTTTTGAAGAGTTTTCTACTCAACTTTTTCTTCCTAGAAAATCCAAAAAACCCAGAAAATCAACAAGATAATAAAAACCCAGAAACTATAAGAATATTTTTGTATTTCATGTGATATGTTTTGGTGTTAAAAGGAATTTATTGTTATATGAAAATAACATATTTTAATTGAAGAGAAATTCAACATTTGTGTCATATGTGGTGGTGGTGGTGGTGGGCTATGGCAGGTGAAGATAGAAAGATCATATCAGTATTACTAGATTCACGAATAACATGGGAAACAAGGACATTTGGTGAGAAAATAGATCTCCTTTTTCATCAAAAACCCATAAAACGATTAGAAGAGTTTTCTACACAAATTTCTCTTCCTAGAAATCTAGAAAATCAAGATAATATTAAAAACTCATAAAATCTCTTTTAGTGACCGATTTTATTGTCATTAAATTGATTTTAAGAATTTAAAGTAAAGAACCAAATTGAATCTTGAGTAAAAGATACGAGACAAAAAAAATGATATTTAGCCTAAAAAGTAATAAGAGCTTGTATACAAGGTTACATACCTTACTGATAATTGGCACAATAGAACGAAGAGTGCGCATATTATCATCAAGCTTCTTCCTTCTCCTCCTCTCAGCTAAGAGATTCTTTGATGGATTTTCCTTCTTCTTGCCTTTTCTATCCACCTCTCCAACACCATTTTCATCCTCATCATCATTGCCACCCTGATTACGAACAATATCAACACCCTCCTTAGACTCACAATTCAATTCTTCATAAACCTCCCCATTTACCTCTTTCTCCTTCTTCTGATCAAACTCCTTCAACAATGTCGATGTAAATTGTGGAATCGACAAATTAGGCGATGAAAGAACTGGTGAAGGAGTCTCTACAGGCCGGAAGACTTTGTCATTACTAAAAATCATGGAACTTGAAGACCCTAAACCACCACCAAAGGAACTTTTTTCTTGTGAACCTATTGGTACGAATCCAACTGCACTAGTTTCTGGGAACTTGCAGATTTGGTCAGTTTGAGCCGATAAGTCTGTTTGATTCCCTTGAAATGGAGTTAGGAAGCCACTTTGGGGTTCGAGACCTGAGACACTTCCAAATGGATTGTTGTTATTGGTGTTGCAGGTGCTGATGTTATTGATATTTTCTTCGGTATTAATCATATGAGAGAACCCAAAGTTGGATTGTGTCGAAAAAGAGGAGGAACCCAAAGGTTGTATAGCAACAAAACTGTTTGGATCTGAAGGAGAAATAACATGATTAGGGTTCTCGGTTTGGATTTGAAAATTTGGGACAACTTGTTCATTATGAGTTGGCATATTGTTCATGTACCACTCAATTTCTTGCATTGACCAGAAAGAAGCAAGACCTACATCATCAGTTCTGAAACCATCATCATTGTTGATGATGCCGCTAGTTGTGTGTCGCTCTTCTTCGGTTGGAGTTTGTAACCAAGGTAGTATATCTCTCTCCATTGAAAAAGATAAAACGCTTATGAGCTTTTTTGTTCTAAAAAATGCAGATAAACTTGATTGCGAGTCATAAGAAAATAAGAAAATATTATTTTGAACACAAGTTCTTACATTAGACACTGTATACACACAAATTTTATTTTATTTTTTGTAATATTTTATATTGATATGATGTAGCTTATTTTATTTTATATACAATGTAAAATAAATAACAATGATTTAAAATATTATTCCCTCTACTTTAAATTATATAAAATTTTGACTATCTCATTCGAATTAAAGGAACATAATTAATTTTATATAAGAAAACTAAAATTATAATAAATTTATAAAATCATTTTGCATTAATGATAATAAATATAAATGTTTAATTTAAAAAAAATAGAATAATAAATAATTTATAATTTATGATTTTATTTTGTAAAATAATTTCATAATATTCTTATAGAACGAATTAAAATAAATAGAGGGAATATGTCATATAAAAAGAAGAGAGGAGTGCATGTGCCTTGTATGAGAAGTATCTATTTTTGGGTGTGAATAAGTTAGATCGAACTGATATTTACTTAAATAGATCTGATTTAAGTCTGATCTGTTACCGATCAAAGACTTTATTTTGAGTCTGACTTGACATTTTTAAAAACTTATTTGGCTTAGTTTATTTAAAAAGTTATTTTGTAGGGTGTGTACATCTAATATTTTGAGGCTGATAATTTTCTTAGAGTTTATATATCTTTTTTTTCTCTACTTTTTGCAACATTCTTAATCCAATAGTCATAGTTAAATCTCAGACATATTAATGAGTTCTAAGCCTTAAAACAAATCAAGTAGTCAAGGGTCTTAAACAATAAAATAGCAAGTTATTAAGCATGATTATTTATAATTTTAATATATATTTCAAGATTTTATAAAAATTAATTATGTACAATTAGTTTATAAATTAATATAATTTATAAGATTATACGTAAGTAGCTCGTCCTAATAAGAGGTTTTTCTATAAGTCTTAATTTGGACTATATAATTTAATAGAATTTTTGAAATACCTGAGCCTGATCTTTTCATCAAACGAGCTAGGATGAGTCGAGCTTTAAGTAGGTTAGTCATAGACCCTACCGGGCAGCGTGACCTAATCCCTCCTCCATGTGTATGTGTTTGATTATGTTACAATTTTGCAATATTAGTGTTTTCTTCAAAATATGACCTACAAGGTGTGAAATTATAATTATTATTACTTTATGTGTGTGAGATATTATAACGAACTTTAGGTTTAGCATGTCGTCGAAGTCCGCTCACATGTTGTTGTTTAATTGGATCTTGTGTTATGGATCCAATCGTTTAAGTTAGCTTGTACCATAAGTTAGCTTGTAATGAGTAATTGTTAAAAAGCTCATTAGGTTAGTGTGTTAGCTTTCTTATAAATAGCATATCAGTCTCTCATATTTTGAATAAGGGAAAATAGGAAGATAAAACCCTAATTAAATAGTGAGAGAGGTTATTTGTTATTCTTGTATACTTGTAATATTGTTGAAAGATAAATGAATGAATAAAAATTTATAATTGATCTTACCTGATGAGAAGGACCTTCCAAGAGTTGGGTTGCGAATGTGATAGTTGAGAGAGAAGATGAGGGTGTACCTGCAAGACACTCTGATGCTTAAGTGAGTAAATGTACATAGAAAATGGTAGTTAATAATAAGTTCAGAATACCTGACCCTTTAGTGAAAAAGGGTATTTATATGTGCCCCCAGCGTTGGGCCAAGGTCCTTTCTTGGGCTGGATTAGCTAGGCCCAAGGAAGAACTACCAAGGTACGCGTAGGAGTGTGTAGGACCTAGCGCGTGGTCTTTTTCTTGGTCCAACTGTCCCTGTATTTTAGGAGATAATGGTGGACAATTGAGTGACGTGGTGAACATGGGGGAGAAGCAGTCCCCTAGTATGAGTTCGATGGACCTTGGACTCTGCTCAACAGTACAGATCGTTACCTACGAAGCTGGATCTCTGTCCTACTGATTGGATCTGCTGCCCAACTGATTGGGCCTCTGCCCAACAGGATTAGGCTCATGTCCAATAATGTCTTAGATGCCCATTCCAGAACAGGAGCCCTCCAAGTCGAAACTCTGGGGTGGAGTGATGAGTTAAGAAAAACGTTTTCGGGCACGTTTGATATGTTGGGGGATTCATAATCGACGAGGAGTAAGTTGTCGGGCATAACTGTACGTCCTGTTGGTGGAGGCGAGGATTTTCTCCACAGAGCTAAGGACTCGATCTGAGGAATGTGGCCGGTGAGGCTGAGGTGCGCGCCATATAGTGTTAGGAACCGCACGAGCATCGATTCTTGTTGGGGAGAATAAATGGACGTGTGGTATCTTCAAAAGTCAGGGAGAATCGCGAGTGCCCTGTGTCGTTAAAAATTCTCCACAGTGACGTGTCAGAGAACTTAATGTGTGACGCTTCGTTTCTTGTGTTACGACGCATTAATTATGGCCGGCCTAGGGAATCTAGGTAATGATTACCTAGGCGCGTGCCTCCATGCACCCCAGATATATATAAAGGGTGAGGGGACCACCTCATTTCCCTTTTTCGTTCTCCTCTTACAATTATCCGCACTTGCAACTTCTCTCCCGCAGACACATCTGCCGCAGTTTCCACCGTACACCACCGTCACCTCCTCATCAAAACTATGCCAGGTAACTCCTTAAATCCTTCTTTTTTTGGTAAATTTAGGCTTAATAGCTAGTTGTAGTGGCGATTTTCTTGCTAAAATAGGAAAAATGTATATCTTTAGGCGATTTTTAGGGTTTTATGCATGAATGTCCCGTGCATATTATGGGTATGCCGGGCAATTACATCAAACTTAGATGAATGTCGGGAAGTGTGTGAACACGCCGGGAAAACTTTAGGGCACTCCTTTGAACATCGTGAGCATCCTACGGATGCCCCGAGCAAAATCTCCATGATTTTCTTGAATATCTCGGGCATTCTTTGAGTGTCTCGGGCAAAATCGTCATGATTTCTTTTGATACTCTGGGAATTAATGCCCCGAGCGATGTTAGTATGACTATATCGGGCATTTTCATCTTCGCCCTTTCACTTGGATTGCGGTGGAAGGGTGAATTTGATGCGACGTCAAATTCACTTGTTCCTTCTGCTTTTCAGGTAACCCGAACCAATGACGTCTCGTGGAAGGGAGCGTGCCCTCCTTGTCGGGGATTGGCGATCTCTCGTGGGTGGCCGATGAGCCGATGGAGATGGAGTCTCTCTTTGTTGAGGAACACGCCACCACCCACACTTTAGTCGAAGATGTGGAGGGCAACGAGTTCGTTAATTGGCAGTGCTATGCTACTCAGGCCGAGGAATGGATATGCTCGCGTTTAATGGGGAAGCGGTTCTCCATGTATGAATTCGCCTTCCGAGAAGCAGGATTCTGGCTCCCCTTTAACGACTTTCAACTGGGGGTTTTCAGATGGCTCGGGCTAGTGCCCTCGCAGCTCCACCCCAATGCCATATCATTCATTCGGGCGTTTGAATTGGTGTGCCGATATCTCGGGATAGGTTGCAGCCTTCCCCTCTTCTTCTGTGTTTTCCACCTGCAACGGTCGGGCGGCGATGGGCGACATAGCTAGGTTTATTTCAAGAAGTCGTCGAGGCTATTCAAGACCTATGTCGACTCCATCTGAAACTTCAAGGATATGTGGTACACGGTGAAACCCATCACCTAGTTCGCCCTGGACAATCTATATTTTCTGAGGCGGGATGCCAATGGCGAGGAACAACTATTATCGAAGATTCCCCTTAGGTGGCAGCCAGATCATTTCGACTTGTCGACCAACCACTACAGGGCAAAACATGAGCTTCTGGGGACCGAGGACAAGCTGGCCTATAAAAATTGGTGGCTTATGTCCGGAGCCTTAGAACCTCGACTCATTAACACAAAAGTTGTGTTTGAGTGTCGTTCAGATGAGGAAGCTATTAGACTGTTAGGTAGTATCTCCTCGACTCTCTTGCCTTTCATTTTAACTTGTCTTGCTGACTTCTTTTATTTTGCAGAAAATATGCCTACACTCCGGGAGCAAGCATTGAAGCTGGCCAGCCAGGCTGGACCCCCCCCCCCCCAAATCAAAGAAAAAGAGAAAAGTCCGCGTTCACCAGGTGGCCACCGAACAAGCGGCGGGAGGGTCTGGGAGCGCATATCCAACTCCATATTCACCCTGGCAGGAGACTCATCCTATGACACCTATGTCGGCTGATACTATATTTCCAGATGATTCTCCCCTCCCAAAACGTCCCCGTCCGGACGGTAATGTTGTGCCCAGAGGTCTTCCTGTAGGTCAAAGGTCCTACCTCCTACCTCCATGCTATTCGGAGCAAGAAACCTTCAGCTTGAAAGGTTCTTTCGCGATGTTGTCCATCGAGACCAAGGCCATCCTTGATTAGGAGGCGACGAGTAGGCGTTCCAACTTTTCTCGAGTCATCTCTGCAGTGATCTGGGTCATGGAGACGACTTTGGTCTTGTCCGACAACTCCTGCCCATTATCCGCATTAAGGGGCACCGATGAGGCACTCTGAGCCGTCACTGCTGAACGAAATCTGCTCTCCCAAAACTTGTCGAATTATAAGGAGGAATACAAGCTTCAAGAAGGGTTGAAGACTGACCTAGACGAGATGAAGCGTGAGCGCAACACTTTGACTAAGGAGAATAAGAAGCTGAAGGAAAAGGAGGCAGAGTTTACTGAGACTGATGCGGAGAATGGTTGTCTCCATGTAAGGGTCGAGGTGTTGGAGAAGATGGCTCTCCCCGAGGAAGGTGAGACTGGTGAGGATCTAGCCCTGAAGAACCGGGCTAACCTGATTGCTCGGATCAGGGGCCTTGAGAAGGACGTTGTCGGGGTCTTCAAAGAGGGTTTCGACAAAGACACCGACCAACTCAAGATCATCAACCACGGGCTCGTGACCGACGAGACGACCTTCAACTACACCGTGATCAACATAGAGATCTTATGTCCCTTCACTGGCGAAGGAGAATATGAAGATTAGGAGCATATCAAGGAGTAGGTTTGGTCGGCGTGCCATAGTTTTTGTATTTTCAGGCCTGCAAGCCTTTTATGTTGTTTATATGGCCTGTGCGTCGAGTATGTTGTTCTTGTATGTACTGTACCGACCAGTTTTTGGTCGGATTTATAATACAATATTTTGGCATGTTTGCTTAATTTTGATGATGTTTATTTTGTTAAGTTTGTTTAACTTAGATGATTTTATGTGAACTTATTTTCTCGACCGCATAGGCTCGTCGATTTAGGGAACCGCCGAGGTGGCAGGATTTACGTCCGCCGCACATCGGGACGAGAGACGCGGTTGAGGCCCTAATCCTGAGGCTTGAGCCTTCCCATCGCGAGATGGGTGCCCTACTGACATGGTACTGCAATGTTGAAGTTTGTTTGAAATTTCCAACATCGAGGAAGGTCGTGCTCGCCCTTCTGGGTAGTCGTCCTTCCTTTCGTTCGGTGATGAAGTGCCATGGTCGTACCTTCCATGCCTTCACAAGCAGTTTAGTTGTAGTATTACTTGAGTTTTTCAGAATTCCATGGTCGAGCAAGTTCTTCTCCTTGTAAGTTCTCGAGGTAATAAGCCACGTTGTTTGTTTTATCTCGAACACGGTACATGCCTTCCCAATTCGCGACTAACTTACCTTTTCGTGGATTCTTTTGGTTCCGCCTGAGGACCAGGCTGCCCACTTGGAATTCTCTCTTTATATCTTTCGCGTCGTGGCGCAAATCTACTTTCTATTTAAGTGAAGTTTCCCGTAGGGCTGCCTCGGAACAAATTTCTTCAATGAGGTCTAGTTCTACTCGCAAAGCTTCGACATTCAGCTCCTCGTTAAGGGGCGCTTCCGCCCGTCTCATTGGCTCCCGTATTTCTATCGGGATGACCGCTTCGGTTCCGTAAGTCAGTCTAAATGGGGTCTCTCCGGTCGTGGAATGTGGGTCGTGCAATACACCCAAAGGACGTTGTGCAGCTCCTCGGCCCATGCTTTTTTTTTCTTCACTGAGCCTGCATTTTAATCCTCATAGGATCACCCTGTTAGCCGCCTCTGCTTGATCATTAATTTGAGGGTGCTCGACGAACGTGAAGTGATGTTTTGTGCCTAAGTTTGCAACAAAATCTTGAAATCTTTTGTCTGTGAATTGTGTCCCGTTGTCGGTAATGAGGACTTGGGGTTTTCCGAAGCGGGCGAGAATATTTCTCTTGAAGAAACAGAGTATGTTCTGTGCGGTGATCTTCGCTGGGGCTTCGGCTTCGATCCATTTGGTAAAGAATTCCACCCCGACGATAATGTATTTATTCTGGTAGGAGCCGGTCACGAATGGACCGAGGATATCCATTCCCCACCAGGTGAAAGGCCATGGGGAAGATAGTTTCTTTAGCATGTTAGGGGGAGCGAGGTGCATGTCCGCGTGTCTTTGTCACTTGTCACACCTCTTGACATGTTCTTTGGTGTCGTGTTGCATTGTCGGCCAGTAGTAGCCCGCCCATAAAGCTTTACGTGCCAGTGACCTCCCGCCGAGCGTTAATCCCTCTATGGATCTCTCCTAAGAGGTCAGGGACTTTTTCCTCTTCGAAACATTTGAGTAGCAGGATAGAAAAGCCTCGTCGATAGAGTTTTCCCTCGAGGAGGATGTAAGAACACGCCCTTCTTTTAGTTACGGATGCCTCCTTGGGGTCGGCTGGAAGTTCGTCCTTCGTGAGGTAATTGTTGAGGGGGATCATCCAGCAGTAAGCATCACCAATGGCGTTTACTTAGAGTGGAGGAGGCGATTTCTCGATGCTTGGTCAAGGAAGGATCTCCTGGATTACAAATTTGTTTCTGCCCTTCTTTCGTGTGCTCGCCAGTTTGGACAGGACGTCTGCTTGTGTAATATGTTCGCGGGGAACGTGCTAGACTTCCCATGCATCGAAATTCTCTAGTTTGTCTTTCACGAGAGCTAAATATTCGATGAGATTTTCGTTTTTAGCTTGGTATTATCCTCTCACCTGGGATGCCATGAGATGAGAGTTTATAGATATTATTACTTCTTTCGCCCCCAGGTCTTCGGCCAATCGTAATCCCGCAAGGAACGCTTCGTATTCGGCTTGGTTGTTTGAAGTCGGAAAGGTCAGTGCTAGAGATACTTCAATTAAAATGCCATATTTGTTCTCGAGTATGATGCCTTTTCCACTCCCAGTCGAGCTGGATGCGCCGTCAACGAAGATTGTCCACTTGTGGGCACCGCTGGTCGGGATCGGGTTATGTGTCATCTCGGCGACGAAGTAGGCCAATACTTGTGCCTACAAAGTCGTCCTGCTTTCATACTGGATGTTGAACTACGATAATTCCAAAGACCATTTCAGCATTCCGCCGGCCATGTATGGTCGACCGAGGAGTCGTTTGACGGGTTGATCTGTTTGGACTTTAATCGTATGGGTGAGGAAATAATGTCGTAGTCTCCTCGCGACATTTATTAGGGCCAAAGAGACTTTTTTGATCTGTTGATATCTCAGCTTGGGGCCTTGAAGGGATTTTCTCGAGAAATAGATAGGTTTATGCCAGTCAGTAGTTTCACGGATGAGGACGACACTGACCGCCTCGGTTGCAACAGACAAGTATAGGTATAAAGTTTATTTTTCCAGTGGTCGTGATAGGACCGGTGGTTCAGAGAGTGCCCTTTTTAGGTGGAGCAACGCTTGTTCACACTCTTCAGTCCATTCAAAGGTGACCTCTTTACGTATTAGTTTGAATAAAGGAAGGACGTGTTGTGCGGACTTGGTGACAAAACAGAATAAGGAGGAAAGCATGTCGTTAAGAGACTGAATGGACTTCTTCGAGTTTGGGGTTGGGAATTACGAAAACGCTCGACATTTGTCGGGGTTGGCTTCGATCCCTCGTTCGGTGAGGTAGAAGCCGAGGAATTTCCCTGCCCAGACACCGAAGGTGCATTTTTCAGGGTTGAACCTCATTCTGCATTGCCTCGCCTGCTCGAATACCTTCCGGAGATGTTGGTCGTGGTCGACTTCTTCGTGCGACTTCACGATTATGTCTTCCATATATACCTCGAGCATGTCCCCTATCTCTCCTCGGAAGACTTTGTTCATCATGCGTTGGTATGTGGCCCCGATATTCTTCAGCCCGAAGAGCATTATGTTGTTGTAGTAATTGCCCGTCGGGGTCATGGAGGCCGTGTGTCTCTTGTTTGTGTCTATCATAGGGATTTGATTATATCCACTATATACGTCCATAAAATACAAGAGTTTAAAACCTGCAGAATTGTCGACCAGTTTATCTATAATCAACACACATTCGCCATTTTCCATTATTTTTCCTAACAAGAACTACATTAGAGAACCAAGTTGTGTACTGGGTTTCATAAATAAAATTCTCCTCTAAGAGGTATTTTACAGCTCGCTCGGCAGCCTCCACTTTCTCGGGAGGTTTCTTGCGTCTACGTTGTGCTACGGGCTTAATGGCCGGATCTAAAGCTAACTAGTGACAAGCGACCTCGGGGTCGAGCCCGGGAATCTCAGAAACGCTCCACGCAAACATGTTTTCGTTCTCCTTGATAAAAGTTGCAAGTTGTTCCCTTGTGGCCGAAGGTAGCCCGATACCTATCTTCACAGTTCTGTCGGGTTCGTCTCCTAGAGGGATAAGCTCGAACTCCCCATCTAGAATTGAACGGAACGAATGAGTTTGAACCTGCCCATTGACGGGGCCCTGTGTTTCAGCATCGTCTTTGCCGAGTCAACTGTCGAGGTCGATGGAATTAACCCGTGGGGAGGGTGGCTACTCTTTGACTCTGGGCTTCTTGCCGCTCTTGGAGGTGTTTATTATGGCTTGTCCTTTAAACGCAACATCATAGCATCTCCGGGAAGCCTCGATGTCCCCGTGGATTGTGACCACGTGACCCAGCTTGGTGTAGTATTTCATTTTCAAGTGGACGGTAGATGAGACTACTGTCAACTCGGCCAGAGTGGGTCGACCAAGGATGCAGTTATAGAGGAGGGGCACTCTATATCCATGAATTAACCTTTGACTTCTCTGGCCGTTTCCTGTTCTCCGAGCGTGACGAGGAGCTCCACATACCCCCATGGTCTGGTGGTAGCCCCATTAAATCCTTGGAGGTCGGATCCAACATAGAGGGATAGGTTTGTCTTGTCCAGCTTGAGAGTCTTGAACATATGGACATACATAATGTCCACTGAGCTGCCTTGGTGTTACACCCCAAAATCTTCCCTTTCATTTTCATATCATATAGCATAGCATATTGCATACCTGACCAAACATTCTTTCATAGAAAAATGAAGCATGACATCCATGGTTACTAGCATAGGGCAAATGATCAGTTATCCAATAATTTGATATGCAAAATCAATAAGAGCCAAGTGATTCTGCAAGGAAATCAAGGTCATCCACAAAGCCCTAGAAGGAATTAAAATCAAAATCAACTCAGAATGGACGGTGTAGACATATTCCTGAGGTTTCCCATGTAAAAAGGAAAAAAAATCAAGTTTTGGTCCGTTAACCGGTTAACCAATACCGTTAACCGGTTAATGCATGCGTAAATTGGGTAAAAAGCTTCAAAAATTAGTTGTTTCCCATTTCCCCTCCACGTTTTCCTTCACAATTTTCACCTTTTTCATATATGCCTCACACTTCACTCACACTCCATTTTTCCCTTGGAACTTTCCACCACCTTCTAGATCCTTCTAGCTTATTCCAAGGAATATTCTAGAACTCCAACTAACTCCAACCCTAATTCCAAGCCTCGTTTCCCAAACCTAAGCCCCAAGATAGCACCATGCCTATGCTTTAATCCAAGCCTAGCCTCTATATAAATCCATTTCACTCCAAACCTCACAACGTAGTCCTTATTTTCACGATTTCAATTTCATTTCACTTCATCTCTCTCATTTTCTCTCAACTTTTTTCTCTCAATTTTCTTCCAGGACCAAATTCATCAAAGCTTCATCTTCATCTCGATCCATCAAGTTTCACATCGAAACTCGATCGATCGAAAGCTTAGCCTCCATCTTCTTCACCAATTCAGTGGTTTATTGAAGATTCGACACGGTTACGGTGTTTATTTCACCAATCGGAATCAATTCGGAGCATCGACATTTATTTTGCGTTCTTGCGAATTGAAGATCGAAGATCACGGTTTTCTCTTCATTTTGCACACCGATAGAATTACAACACTCACCAAAGCAATCCTATGTTTTGTAGGTTGGTGATTCGAAACCTCTTTTTCTCTTTTAACTTATTCTCTTCATCTCGCCGTACGACATTCTTTGATTATGCGATTGATATGCTTGCATTACAATTTGTTTGCGTGATGATTATTTTGGTTGTTAGAAGCTAAAATTGTAGCTTAATTTAGGAGCTAATAGGTGATAGAAGACCTTAGATAAGTGGAAAATTTGTGCTAGCATGTTCATGAGTGCATTAGGGGTTATTAAAAGTGAGTTTGTGGCTAAAAGTGCTTATTTCTTGACTTTTTTCAGCATTCTGTTCAGTGTTAACCGGTTAACGCATATGGTTAACCGGTTAACTCGTGATTTTCAAACCTGGAAGTACTGTTTTAAGGCCGTTAACTGGTTAACCTATAGCGTTAACTGGTTAACGTTGTTTGACTTTGAAAATTTTGTTTTTTTCATGACTTTTTTTGCGTCTCATTGTCCCTTTAATCTTCATGTATGATTAGGTAATGATTTTAGGGAATTTCTAGGATCATTTTAGGTGTTTGATTCCACCGTTTTGGGTCGTTTCAACATGTTTTGTTACTTTGGAATATTTTGCGTTTATTTGCTATTTGTGCATAAAATGAATTGAGAATGTTTGTTGCTAGGCTCAAGCTCATGGATTAGCATTAAAATAATTGTTTCTCATTCTGTTTTTCTTCACTTTCATGATTTGAACACATAATCGCATGTTGCATTGCATAATTGCATGTTGCATTTTGCTTGAAAATGTATCATCATGTGTGCATATTCATTCTTGCATTTTGTTTGCATCTTTGATCACAATTCTTTGATACCAATTCTGTTTTTGCATCAAGTTACATGTTCATTTTGTTGATCTCTATTGATGCCTGCTCCCACTTTGTTGCTTAAGTGCTTATTTGCTCAAAACTTGAAAAGGCATACTTGTTGCATATTTGTCTTTGTGCAGCTCTTAATGAACAATTCATTGTAAATAATCATGTCCATAATCCATGTTAATCTTTCATGTCGATTCCATTCAATCATGTTAATTGTGCATTAAAACCATCCATTGTGTGCATAAAATAAAAATAAGTCAAATCTACATTGCATTTCATAGTTGTATTTTGATGTAGTAGCTGTAAAATGTATGCTGATTGTTGCATTCCCTCACTTTTCACACCTGTTTTGCATGTTGAGTGCTAGCTGTAAAAAGTTGTAGGTATTGTACATTGCATTTCATTGTTGTTTGTGCATTTAGGAGCTGTAATAGGCTGCTGGATTTTTGCTTGCATTTTGTAGGTCCCTTAAACTTATGATTGAGTCTAGTTTAGGTCCTAAATCCCTTATGAATTGTTTGGTAATTATTTACCTCATTTCGTATTCATGTTTATCATGCTAACCCTTATTTTGTAGGGAGGTAAAGGTAAGTTCACACAACTTCATCCTTTTACATTCTTCATGTTTTCAAAGTGTGTGTATTTTAACATTCTTTTTGCTTATTCTTTCACAACTTCATGTTAATCCCTTTAGAATTGACTTAGCTTCATTAGGAAGTAAGTTGTATCCTACTTCCTTTTTTCCTTTCCTATTTCACATTAGGAATAGAAAATCGCACTAATCTAGGTTCATCCACGCATGATAACACTAGGATAGTTAGTCTTCCCCTTAGACTTTTGCCTTTGGTTCGCTTTGCTTTCTTTCTCATCTCAAAGAAAAGTAAAAAAACAACTAATAAAGGTTGATCTTCTCCTACGACACGAGACTTTTCCATGGGTTACTTATGCACGTTTCATTTTGGGGCGAGGTGTAAGTCATCTACCACGATGAACAAGTCTTAGTATGAGAATGTTCACAAACAACAATCTCAGAAAACACTTATCTAAGAGACAAAACAACAAATAAGAATCCTCTTTTCTTGCGGGAATTCTTTTCTCACCTCACTCACTCTCAATGCGAACTTGCGACGACGTGTCCTATGTGCAAGACAGTAACACACTCGTACCAGACGATCCTGCAACACTTGAGCATAGACATACGTAATTCAGCTCTAAAAAACACATAAATAGTTTCCGCCTTAGTTAGGCGAACTACGTCGACTCTGATCCTCATATTCCCGATGAGGTACGTAGGCAGCGGGGTAGGGCCCGTTCGAGCACATTATTTATTTTCCCTACATATCCCCTTTTCTTTTCGATCCTTTTCCCGCTCCCTTTCTCATTCCACTTCCAGTTCCAGTTCTTTTGTTCAGCAACATCTTATTTCTCACCCTTTGAAATAGATAAACAAGCGTGGATCCCGTCGGGTACGACAGATGGTTTGAGGTGCTAATACCTTCCTAGGTCGTAACTGACTCCCGAATCCAGATCTTTGGTTCGCAGGACCTCGTCCTTTTCCTTCTTCCTCGGGTTTGTGTAGCATTACCTTTCTCGTTCCTTCGGGATAAAAATGCATGGCTGCAGACTCTGACTTTTCTGCGCCACTTTCGCGTTTGTACTAGGATGAAAATCCCGGGAGCGACACTTGGTCTACCAGGATATGTCGGACGTCAAAGCGCGTCATTTTGGCCCTTATAAGCAGAGGGATGCTTGAGTTGGGTGATCCACCAGGAAGTTCTTCGAGAAAAAATGATATCGGGTTGGATCTTCCCCAGGATTTTGTCAGGGTTTCCAACTATTCAGGTGCGGTCAATAAAAGCTCGTCGAACTTCTGCTTCATAGAAATGGAGGCGTTCTCGTTGTTTACCCCTCTTCTAAAGATGACCAAGGTGGTGGGGAAATCCTCCCACGGGCTGTGTGCAACAAGTCGTCCTCCCATGCTGACATCGGGGAGGTGGAAGTCACCAGGCCATGATATGCACATCGCCACTTGGAAGGCAGATTCGTTGTCCTGGGAGTCTTCACGATTTCTTTTCGTGCACTGTTCCTCGCGTCGAGGAGTCTCGCTTCTCTTAACGTATTGTTTGAGGTGACCCTCTTTGATCAGAATTTCGATCGCGTCCTTGAGGTGGACACAATATTCGGTCACATGCCCGTGGCTCCTATGGAAATGATAGTATTTGGACTTGTCAATGTGGGGCTTAGGTGATGTAGGTTTGGGGAACCTTGTCCTACCCGGTTTGAACTCAGAGTTGATGCACTCGGCGAGGATGCGCTCGTGGGGATCAGTCAACCATGTGTATTTGGAGAATTGCCATGCAGGTCCTCTTCCTTCGCAGATCTTGCGATGCTTATCGTGTCTCCTTTTGTTCCCCGTGCATTGGGGAATAGTGTAGTCTTCATTTTTGGAGCATCTGGCGTCATCGTGACCGCGGTTGCTCTGGACATTATGCGCGACTTGTTTCTCCTTGTACTGGATGTATGCTTGGCCTTTGTAAAGAAGCTCGTCAAGGGTGCAAGGAGGTTCTATCCCGACTGCTCTGTCTAGTTCGCTCCTGGGAAGTGTCGCTCCCGAAGATTTGCATCCTGGTACAAGCGCGAACGGTCGGCGTAAGGAGAAATGAAATGAAGGTGAAAAGATTCGCCAGCTAGGCATCTTTATCCCGAAGGAAAGGTAATGCTGCATAAACCTGGAAAGAAATGGATAAGATGGTTGCGAACCAGAGAAACTGAGAAAGGGGGTTGGTTACAACCTGGGAAGGTATTAGCACCCAGATTGTCCGTCGTACTCGACGGGATCCACGCTTGAAAGTTTGTGTTTAAAGGGGTAGTGTCAGTGTTATCTGTGTGCAAAAGCTGGAAAAAGAATGCAAGTGTCAGTGCAAGAAAGTGAAGTGAGGTGCTCAGGAATGAGGCTTAAAAGAATGATGCTGGAAGAGGGGGGAGAGATAGAGACTTTTGTTCGATAACAGTTAAGTTATGCCTACGTATCCTCTCGTGTAATGAGGAAGTCAGAACATTGTAGTTCGACTCAAAGAGACTGAAAGGTGAATTGACTGATGAACAGCTTGCTTGTCTATGCTCAAGTGTATGACCTGTCTGGCTCAGGTGTTAACTGTCTTGCATTAGACGGAAGAAGCGAGTTCTCGTTTGTGAGTGAAGATGATGAGAAAAGAATCCCGGAGGAGACGATTATTATTTATTTTTGTATTTTCAATATTTTATTGCTTTTTTTGTGTTTGTCATAAGTTAATGAGCTTAAGCCTAAACCAAAGGTTAGTAAACTCATCATATCCTCCCTTTGATTGGGGATAATGAGAATACCTTAAGTATGAGGTAAACACCTCAAACTTAATTACCATGATGATGTAGGATTAAGATCATTAACATACTTGTGATTATTTAGATGTTTTTGGTGTTTTTGTTTAGTGTTAAGTAATGAGTTTAAGCCATAATCAAGGATTTAATGGACTCATTACACCATCCTAATAGAAGGATAACAGATGAGCACATTTAAGCTGAGGAAGATACCTCAACTTAATCCATGATTAGGGATTAACCTCATGACAAAACAAACCTTTATTAAAGAGGATTTTAATTAATGATAAGATTAAGAAGTGAATTTTATGGTTTGTAAGACAGCTTGAGGGGGACTTGTCCATTAACACTAGGGTTAGTCCTTCTTAACCAATTAAGGAAGAATTAGAACCCTAATGCAAGGCCCAAGTTACAAGCTATTGTCTTAGTGATTATTAATATGGATTTATTAAGAGATTTAAACAAATTAAGGGTTTAACACTTAGGATTAAAAATATACACTCCATCCTAAGAGAAGGATGCATGCATAACCTTAATCACAAAGCCTTAAAACCTTAAAGGTTTAGTCTCTGATTATGAGATGAGAAGAGAGACACAAAAGAAGACACAAAGGTAAAACTAAAGGGGGACTAATTAAAACCCTAATTATTGTCATGCTTGGATGTTCCTATGGTTTGTAAGGCTTGCAAGAGATCTTCAGAGAAGCCACCAATGGAAGAAGCAGATGAAAGGAAGAGAAGCAAAAGAAACAAGTTAACTTACTTCACTGAAGAAGATAAGTTACTTGAAGAAAGAAGGTGAAGGATTAACATGAATGAGAAAGCTCACTCTAAAGCAAAAGGAAATGCAGCAAGGTTGCATAAAAAGAAAGAGAAGAGAAATGAGAAGTGAAGGCAAATTCACTTCTCAAAGTACTTACCACCTGAAATGGTTAGCATAAAGAAAGGAATGAAATGAAAATGACATGTATGCAAAGATGAAAACCAAAACCAGAAGCATAAACATGATGTAAATGATGCTAAGAGATGATGCAAAGGCGTGTCAAATGTTATGAATGTTCATACAAGAGATGAGAATGCAAATGAAGCATGTAGGAAGCATGAAAGCACATGAAAGTTCATGGAATGAAATGAATGCATATCATGGTAAATGAATGAAAAAAATGATCAAGCATGATTCTAATGTGTCCTATGATGTCTTAGAAGTCATATGAATGCAAGAAATGTCATGGCAAGTTCATGAATGAATGCATATGCAAATGAACATGAGAAATTAGGGTTTTAATGCAACATGAGATGCAAAAGTCAAAAACAGAAGCAAAATATAAGATAAAAAATTCCAAATGAACTAAAAGGAACCCTAACCCCATATGATATCACACCCCAAAGGAGGAGACCTAAAACTTAACCTAAAGAAAGTTGTGATTTTTCTAAGTTATCTAGGGGTTTAAGGTACCTTAAGAAGAAAAATGCAAATCAAATAAAAAATGCAAGATAAATTTGTGACAAAATTATGCTAGATACTACATGTCACATGAAGAACAATGCAAAAAGAATCAATGTCATACCATTCATGGTTAGGCAGAAAAGAATTCTTGAAGTTAGGGTTCAAAAATGAGAATTTTATGAACCCTAAATTCAAGAAAAATGTCAAGATTGATTCAAAACCAAAAAGAAATTTGTGTGAATGGTTTGACAATGTTTCTAAATGTCCTAAGATGCAATGTGAATTTTTTTGGAATTTTTAGAAACCTAAATGGTATTTTAATTAATTAATTTCCATTAATTAATTAAAATAAACATTTAAATGTTTTAAAAATTATTTTTTAATGCAAAAAATAAAAATGTTTTCTGGTTGAGAAAAATATTTGAATTGAAAATGCAAAAGGAAAATAATTTTAGGATTTTCTAACTATTTTTAATAAATTGTGCAAAACAAATGAAATAAAATGAAATAAAAATGTGAATTAATGAAAGTATGCAAATCTGATGGTCTGGATTGAACCTGGGGAAAACTGGCTTGACCTGGCGCGCATCTGGACGGTCTAGGTTCAAACTTATTAAAACCTAATTAATTAATTAATTAATTAAACAAGATTTAAACTTAATGAAATGATCTGAGCCTTTCAAAAACGCGCTAACCCTAAGATCCAATGGCCAAGATTCAAACTCAGCCTAATTACTCAACTAACCCTAATTATGCCCTAAGCACTTTCAGGTGACCGGAACAGTGTTCCGGTCATCTTCTCCGGCCACTCAAACTTGCTAACTCTCTCAAAACGCAAAATAAATTCACCAAACTCTCCAGAAATGATCCTTATAACATTCTAAACAAGATTCAGCCAACAAAAATCCTTTATTTCACATGAACATCAAGATTCGAAGCAAAACGGAAAATTACACAGAAATTTCAGAAACTTCATACATGCTTAATATTCAATCATTTTCAAAACCAAAAGGTGCAGTGTGATCAGTGAAGCATGGGGAACAATCTAAGAACTTAAAATTTCATTTCTGGAAAATTTGTTCTTGAGGTTACCTGAAGTGAAGCTTTCTCAGTTTGAAGCTTCTGGCCACTTCTCTTGTGCAAAACCACTCCCCTTGACCTCCTGATGAAGCCTTGATGCTTGGAAGAAGCTTGTAATGGCTGAAATGAGAGCTTGAACTCTTGCTGGTCATAAATCGTGTTTTGGCTATGGGTGCTTTGAGGCTTGTTTGAAGGGTGGGAAATGGTCCTCTTGTGATACTGAGTTGTTTGGTGAAAAAAGTTTGAAGATTGAGTGAGTGTGCTGTGTGTTTCGAATGCTTTTGCAAAATGGAGTGATTTTTGGGAATGCTGAGTTCTTGGAGCCCTTGGCTTGTGTATGTTATGAAATCAGCTCCTTGAGGCATGCTTGTAAAGTCTTGATATGCCAGAGAGTGGGTGGTGGACTGTGGTGATTGGTATGGGTGTTTTTGCACAAAGTCAATAAAGTTTGTACTTGAGGTATGGGCTGGTTCAGAGGTGGTACAAGGGCATGTCTGGGTTCAGCTTTGATCAAGGAGAGCCATAGAATTGAAATTGAGGTGTTGCAGCAAGTTTATGAGAAGTTATGTGCCCTTTTGCAAATTTGACAAAGTTTGGCCCTTTTGTGATTTCTTCATGTGCAAGGCATGAAAACTTGAGATTCTTGGGCCAATTCTAAATTTAAGGCAATGCACTATGTTGTTGTGATGCTTAGAAGTGTATTTGAAGTCACAAAATGGCTTGACAAGTGGTTTTTCAAAAATCCCTCTTTGGTGTATTCTTGAAAATTATGTGATTTTTGCCAACTTTGACAAGCCATAACTTGAGTTCCATAATGAATTAAGACTTGTTCTTATACTTTTTAAAAAGGGAATGATCCAACCTACAACTTTCATGACCAACAATTTTTCATTTGAAGCATTTTTGGTTGAGAAAGAGGAGGTTGAAAAACTTTCCCAAAATGGAAAGTTTACATTACAAGTCATTTCCATTTTTGGCAACTTTTGGTTTAGCTCACTTTTCTTCAATTTTGTGAACTTCCAAGCACTTAAATGATCAAATAAAGATCATATAACTTCAATTTTATGAAAAATCCACTTTGGTTCCATTGTTGGGGGCCTCAGATGCCCTGATTTTGCTCTGACTTGCTCAAGAAGTTACCCAGTGAACAGATGACTTCCACAAGGAATTTCTTAATCAAACTTGGTAAAAATGATCCTTATATCATATTGAGACCATTAGAAATAAGAATGACCAAAAAATTTGGAGTTATGGCCTCTGAAACCAAAACCCTAATTTCAGGTCATCTGTGTAGTGAAACCTTGGCTCTGCTTCCATGCTTTCCCAGTTCTTGTGATTTCTTGGCTTCCTTGATATTTGAGGGACATAAAATGATGTTTGAATATACATGGACCCTCTTGGAATGATTGGAAGCCTTTGGAGTGGCTCAGATGGATCCTTGGATTGCTCAGATCATAAACCCTAGATGCAGATGAACTTAAGCTAATGCAGTGAAACAAAAATGCAATATGAGATGGTATGCTTAAACTAATGCAAATATGAAAGATCACAAGCCATGGTGTGAACTTAGTGAGGGCAAATTTGGGGTGTTTACAGGAAGGAGTCCTTTTTTGAGGAGATACTTTTTCATGTAATCAGTCGTATCCACCTCGACGGCCTTTTGGTTGAATCGCTCGATGTACGAGCGCATCGTTTCGTTCTTCCCTTGTACAATGGCCTCAAGGGTCGCTTCGGTCTTGGGATGGTGTCGGGAGGCAGTGAAATGTCGTGTGAACTCCAACCTCATGCTCCTCCGGGACGTGATGGACTCATGTGTCATGCTTTTGTACCACGCTATGACCCTTTTCCTAAGGGTTGTTGAGAATAACCGACATTTGACGTTCCCGGTGATGTCGTTGGATAGTAGAGCATAACATTGATGTTGTCGAAATGATCATCTGGGTCAGTCATCCCGTCATAATGTGTCAGGTTCAAGGGATTCTCCATGCCCTTCGGAAGTGGTGCGTCCATAATAGCCAGTGAAAGGGGGAAGTGGGGGTCGTCTTAGTCACTCCTCAACGAGGAGTAGACTTCGTTGCTCGGGCTCTGATCTCGTCGAGGGGGACTCCTTGGTTGGTCGTCCACTCGTTCAGGGCGCCCCCTGGACCTATTATTCTTTGGCTCGGGGGAACGCCGCCATCGATGAGGAGGCGAACGTCCTCGCTTCTTGGATGCCTATGGTTGGCGTTTCTCGGGTTGAGGTCCCTGCTCGCGCCGGGGAGGCCCCGTTTGACGTTCGGTCTCTAGCGCTATTATCTTCTCGTGTTGTTGAGTGAGCAGGAAGTTGGTCTGATTCAGAGTGCGCACCATGGCTATCATGGTGGGGTCTCCTTCGACTGGCACCAGTATGGGATAGAAAGAAGTTGCTGGATGAGGTTGAGGGACACCATTGTCCTCAGGCTCAAGTGATGGGGTCGAAGGCTGCCCGTCACCCACGTCAGATTCGTGGGTGACGACCAGGTTGTCCTTATTAGTGTAATCGACGAGGTCCAAATTGTGGTTGTCACCGTGTTCGCCGGCCGTGCTGGAAGGGCGAAGAGTGAGTGAGCTTTGATCTTCTGGAGTGGAATAAGGGGAGAGCTAATTCCCACAGACGGTGCCACCGATCTTACTTGATTAGAAGGGCCTTCCAAGAGTTAAGCTGCGAACGTGACAGTTGAGAGAGAAGATGGGGGTGTACCTTCAAGGCACTTCAATGCTTAAGTAAGTAAAGGTACAGAGAAAATGGTAGTTAATGATAAGTTCAGAAAACCTGACCCTTTAGTGAAAAAGGGTATTTATATGTGCCCTCAGCGCTGGGCCAAAGTCCTTTCTTGGGCTGGATTAGCTAGGCCCAAGGAAGAACTGCCAAGGTACGCGTAGGAGCGTGTAGGACCTAGCACATGGTCTTTTCCTTGGTCCAATTGTCCCTGTATTTTAGGAGATAATGTTGGACAGTTGAGTGACGTGGTGAACGTGGGGGAGAAGCATTCCCCTAGTATGAGTTCGGTGGATCGTGGGCTCTGCTCGACGATACATTTTGTTGCCCGCGAAGATGGATCTATGTCCGACTGATTGGATCCACTGCCCGACTGATTGGGCCTCTGCCTGACAGGATTGGACTCATGTCCAATAATGTCTTAGATGCCCATTCCAAACAATAATCAATCCTTGTTGTTATCTTTGTTTACCCTAAACCCTAACCATTGTGGGTTTCCTAACTGATCAAGGAACCAATTATACTTTGTTTCTAAGGTATCTAATTCTTAACAAATTGGTGCGATGAGCGTGGAGAAGATGCCTTCAACAAAGTATGAGTTTGAAAATTTCACTGGAGTGAACGATTTAGGTATGTGGCGCTTGAAGATGAAAGTCCTACTTGTTCAACAGGGTTGTTTGGAAGCGTTGAAGGGAGAGGCGACCATGAATGTTGCATTAATGACAACTTAAAAGATGTTGTCCATTTACAAGTTTTTCCACTATATGCAGTTGATAATGCTGCATGAAGAAAGCTAGTTTTGTTTTCTTGTTGGTATAGAGTTTGGTCAAAGGTGGAGATTTATGGAATATTGGATCGAACTCTGATACGAAAGAGATTTAACATGAAGTCGAAGTTGGTTCACATGCTATTGTAGAAGTTATACATATTGTAGTCGAAGTCAGTTCTAGTATGTATGTTTAATTGTTTTTCTTGATGTTGTAGAGTTTGTTCCAAGGTGGAGATTTGTGAGATATTGGAACGAACTCTAGGTTTAACATGTCGTCGAAGTCCGCTCACATGTTGTTGTTTAATTGGGTCTTGTGTTATGGATCTAATTGTTTAAATTAGCTTGTACCATAAGTTAGCTTGTAATGGGTAATTGTTAAAAAAAAGTCTATTAGGTTAGTGTGCTAGTTTTCTTATAAATAGCATACTAGTCTTTCATATTTTGAATAAGAGAAAATAGGAAGATAAAATCCTAATTCAATAGTGAGAGGGGTTATTTGTTATTCTTGTATACTTGTAATCTTGAAAGAGAAAGGAAAGAATAGCAGTTTATAACCAATCCTTGTTATTAACTTTGATTACTCTAAACACTAACCCTTGTGGGTTACCTAATTGATCAAGGAACCAATTATACTTTATTTCTAAGGTATCTGATTCTCAACAATATGTGATACAAAATTCACTGCATCCTAATATTTTATCTTGAATGTAAATATATTAATTCCTTGAATTCAACCCATCCTTATCTTTAACGAAATTATGTTAATTCTTTGAATATATTGATATTTTCTTTTTATTAGGAGTAAAAATTGTGCTCAATACATTTTATTTAAGACACCTCAAATGTTCATTGAAAAGACGTTCAATTGCAGGATTGCGAGTTCGAATCTGCGACATTTTATTTATACACTAATAAATGTTAGAAATGTTGATTATTAAACTATTACATCCATGTTATTTTAATTATTTTAGTAACTTTGAAGAAAAAAAAAAGTCAATCATAACAATAAACTCTAAAAATGAAGCAACTAGATTGAGTGTGGTGTGGTGCGGTTTTGATCAATTTTGAAATAAAAAATTAGCCAATTTAATAATACAATTAAGTGTACTTCAATTTGAAGGATTCGAAAAATAAATTATATTAGATCTAATTAAATTTAATGAAGTTTAATTTGAACTTAAGTGTAAATAATTAAATTATTATTATAAAAAGTATTATAATTAATAATATAAATACACGAAAAATAATAGGTTTCATACAAAACATTCTATAATAAAACCAAAGTTAGAAAATGATAATGATCGATTATATTTGAAATATATGAAATAACAAATAAATTAAGTTAAACTGAATTAATAAATATCATGACAAATTAAACTAATAAATACTTTATCTGTCTCACAATAGATGTCATTGATGATATTTTTACATTTTTTTAAATAATAATTAATTGTGTTGATTTCAATGATAAAATGAGTATTACTTACTAAACAAACTTTATTAATAATAGATAGTGGAGTAGTTGTATGAATTAAAATACAATAAATAAAGATAAGTTAATAAAAATAAATAATAAATATCACATTGATAATCTAAATGGATAAATAATTTGAGACAAATAAAAATTGAAATAAATACACCTATTGTGAGACAGAGAATAATAGATATTAGAAATATATAATAATAATTAATAAATAAATAAAATTATAAAATATGTGTATGTCGTTTGATTTTATTTTAAAAAATGAATTTGAGACTTATCTTATGGGAACAGGTTTCTTCAAATGATACCCAACACATCCACTAACATTTGATGATTTTTGTAGTTTTCAACTTTTTTAGTATTTATTTATGATTTTATTTTATTTTATTATGCAAAGGGAGATGTATAAAAAAGGAAAATAGGAACTTGATATTGAAGAGAAAAGACTAGGCTAAAGTGCTCTCGAAAAATGAACCTAAAACTTTGACAACTCATTTAATTTATTGTTAGATACTCAAGTCCTTAATCTTTGAATTATTTATTACAGTTTTTCTTAATTATATTTACTTCAGTATAATTTATAGTCAATTGGCTTAATTAGTAAAATAATAGTAGGTGTTATTCTTAGGTTTTTATGTTTTCTTATGTGTTCGAGTAGACATGTTGACAATTTTTATTACAACGGAGTTATAACACTAACACCTAGCGGACTCTAAGCTAGAAGTTAAAAACTGACTTGAATGATGATTTTAAGGATGACGTGGAAGAATCCCAAACAAAGTAATGATGAATGAGCGGTAAAGTGAGAGAGAGATGGACGGGCACTAGAAAACAAAAGATCAAAAATTATATCGTAAAGTAGATGTGAGATATTGGATCGAACTCTATTATGATCGAATGGTAGCTTTTGGTTCGATAGGGATTAAGCATGAGTTCGAAATTTGTTCACATGCTGCTATCGAAATATTGCATGTTGTAGTCGTAGTTGTTCTAACATGCATTAGTCGATATTGTTAGGTTGTTAGTATATCAAATTGAGCATATTTGTTAAGCTCAATTGGTTTAAGTTAGCTTGTACCCTAAGTTAGTTTATAATGAGTAATTGTTAAAAAGCTCATTAGTTTAGTATGTTCGTTTTTGTTATAAATAGCATATTAATCCCTCATCATAAGTGTGGTGTGTCAAATCATAATTAGGTCGAGAGAGTTATTTGTTATTCTTGAGTACTTGTAATATGTTTCAAAGAGAAAATAAAGAGTAGTAGTTACAACTAATCCTTGTTGTTCTTCTTGTTTTTTTCCATTAACCATAGCCCTTGTGTGTTTCTTGATCATAAAAAATAGTTTATACTTTGTTTCAAAGGTATCGGATTTCACAATAAATTGGTGCGGTGAGCGTGGAGGAAGGTGCCTTCAACAAAGTACAAGATTGAAAAGTTCACCGGAGTGAACGATTTCGGTATGTGGAGCTTGAAGATGAAAGCCTTACTGGTTCAGCAAGGTTGTTTGGAAGCGTTGAAGGGAGCGACAACCATGAACGTTATTTAACAGAAATTGAAAAGACGAGCATGATAGAGAAAGCCTACAATGCAATATTGTTGAGTCTTTGTGATAAGGTTCTTCGAAAGGTATTAAAGGAGACTATGACATCAGGATTATGATTGAAATTTGAAAGTTTGTACATGACCTAATCACTAGTGAATCGACTCTACCTGAATCAAGCTTTGTATTCATTCAAGATAAGTGAAGACAAAATATTGGCTGAGCAGTTGGATATGTTCAACAAGCTGGGTAAGTTCGACAAGAAGAAAAGTAGAAGCCATCAGAACTCTTATAGTGGTGACACATCTGGCATTCAATGTTATTACTGTAATTATGAGGGTCATACAAGAAAAGTATGCCTTGAACGCCTGAAAGATCATGGAGGTAAGAATAACGGCAACACAACCATTGTTTAAGATGATTTTGACTCATTTGATGTTTTTGTGGTTTCAAGCGACAACTCAAGAAAAGAGGGGATTATGGATTCAGGTTGAACTTGGCACATGACTTGAAACAAATAATTGTTCAAGGAATTATATGATCAAGATGGTGGATCAATGCTGATGTGAAACAACAAAGCCTGCAAAATTATTGGTGTTGGATCAATGAGATTAAAGCTTCATGATTACTCAATAAGGTTATTGACTGAAGTCTAGTATGTATCTGATTTAAAGAGAAATTTGATTCTCTTGGTGAGTTCGACAAGAAAGGATATGTTTTTCAAAAAGAGAAAAGTATCCTTAGAGTCATGAAGGGGTCGAAGGAAGTCTTGAGAGGCGTGAAGAAACAAGGCTTGTATACCCTTGAGGATGAAGTTGTAAGTGGTTCTGCTGATGTCGCATCCACGAAACCTTTGTCGAAGACAGAAATTTGGCACATGAGATTGAGCCATGCCAGTGAAACAGGTCTGGTCGAATTGGGGAAACAAAATATGCTTGGTGGAGACAAAGTTAAAAAGCTGAAATTTTGTGAACCATGTGTACTTGGAAAATCTTGCAGAATGAAGTTCAATAAAGGCAAACAAAGAACACATGGATCCTTTGATTACATCTAGGATGGTCTTTGGGGGCCTGCAAGATGTCCATCACATTCAGACGCAAGCTATTTTCTATTCATAGTTGATGATTATTCCAAAAATAAAATTTATAGGTATTCATCCAAACGAGTAAGTATGAAATGTTTGAGAAATTCAAAAATTGTAAGACTTTGGTCGAAAATCTGACTGGAAGAAAGGTCAAGAGGCTGAGAACCGACAATAGCCTTGAATTTTGCAATGAGGCATTCAAAAACTTTTGTGTTGTCTTAGGTATTGCAAGGCACAAAACTACTACAGGTACTCCACAACAAAATGGTTTGGCAGAAAGGTTTAATTGAACTATTTTGGTAAGAGTTAGATGCATGTTGACTAGTGTTGGGTTAAAGAAGGTGTTTTGGGTTGAGGTTTTTTTGACGAAAACATATTTGATAAAAAAATTTCCTTCGACTACATTATATATGAAGACACCTGGAGAAGTTTGCTTAGGACATCCACCAGATCTCGACAAATTGAGAGTATTTGGTTATTTAGCCTATGCTCACATTAGACAAGAAAAGGTTAAACCTAGAGCACTAAATTTCATGTTCATGGGATATCCTGAAGGAGTCGAAGCTTATAGGTTATGGTGCCTAGAACTTGGTCACAGGAGGTGTATCACCAATCTAGATGTAGTTTTCAATAAATTTGAGATGACCTTACAAAACACTGATGATGTTGACGAAGTGTTGGAGCAGGGAGAGATTCCTATTAAGGTGGAGCATGTTAATGTTGAATTGCGTATCACAGATGAAGTCGAAGAGAAAGAGAAAGATGCTGAAGAGATTGTGGAAACTATCGATGACTACCTACTAGAAATAGATAGGTCTAAAAGAGTCATCAAACCACCTTAGAGACTTGGGTATCCAAATCTTATAATGTATGCCTTAATCTTTGCAAGTGAGGTTCTAGGCGAAGAACCTAAAGACTATAAGGAAGTTATGAGGAGTTGAAATAAGACCGAATGGACGAAGGCCATGGATGATGAGATGAAATCTCTTCATGATAATAACATATGGTAAATGATCAAGAAAGCTATTGGAGGCATGTTAGTCAATTGTAAGTGGATTTTCAAATTTAAGGAAGGAATCGAAGGAGTGGCATCAAAGAAATACAAGGAAAGATTGGTCGCAAGGGGTTTCACACAAAAAGAAGGTGTTGACTTTAATAATGTGTTCTCTCCTATTGTGATGCACAAGTCCATTCAAATGTTGCTTGCCACAGTGGTACAATTCGATCTTGAACTGGAACAAAAGGATGTGAATACTGTGTTCTTGTATGGTGATCTAGATGAAAAAATCCTGATGAGGCAACCTAAAGGGTATATCGAAAAGGGGAGGAATATTATGTGTACAAGCTGAAGATATCTTTATATGGTCTGAAACAATCTCCTCGACAGTGGAATTGGAGATTCGACAAGTTCATAGCACACATAAGTTTTCATAGAAGTCAGCTCGACCACTATGTTTACTTCAGATTTCAACCTGGTAATTCATTTTTTAATTTGTTGCTTTATATGGACGATATTCTAATAGTAAGCAATAATATCGAAGATGTAATAAGGGTGAAGGATGAACTCAATAAGGAGTTTGACATGAAGGATCTGGGAGTTGTGTCCAAGATTCTTGGGATTGACATCTGAAGAGATAGAAAGTTGTCGAAATTATGCTTATCTCAAGAGGCATACCTATGAAAGATTCACGAAAAGTTTGGTATGTCAAATTCAAAGCCTATTGTGACTCCGATAAACCCTCAATTCAAGCTGAGTATAAATTAGTGAACCAATACTGATGTTGAAAGAGCTTATATGAATATCATTACATATGATAATATAGTAGGTTCTTTGATGTATGTTAAGGTTTATACTAGACCCGTCATAACATATGCAATAAGTCTTGTAAGCAGGTACATGGTGCATCCTGGAAAGGCTCACTGGCGAGCATTGAAGTGGATTCTAAGGTACATAAATGGGTCTCTGAATAGAGTCTTAATTTATGATTGAGTCTTGGGTGAAAATAGTAAAGCAACAATCGAAACATATGTCGACGCTGATTAAGGTTGTATAGATTCCATAAAATCTATTTATAGATATTATCATACCCTAAACTTTGACCCTAAGATATATACTTCATCAGAAGAAATCCACTGACCAAAGGACTGTGTCAGACTGGCCTGGATAGTATCCCCGCAATGAATCAGGATTCCTGGGTCCCTTAGAGGATTTAGGCAAAGGACCAATCATTACTACATAAGATTTTCAACCTTTCAATCATTCTCAAAGGATCAAGGAATCTAAAATGATGAATAATCATTCAAAGACTGTACAAAATTTTAGTGATATGGGCCTCGAATCATTAGTATCACCAATTAGGGTTTCAATCAATTGAGTCCTCCATATGAAAATTTTCATGGAAAAAGGATCCAAGACCTCCACATGTCATCAATAAAGTTTGACGTGACTTTGAGAAGCCACCTACAAGTCCAAGAGATACAGAGATCAAGGATTTCAAAATTAGGGTTTCATAGTGCCCAAATTAGGGTTTCTGACTAATCGGGGAACCCAAAGTCAAAATTTTCATCTGGACAAGGGCCAATACCATAGGAAATGGTTTAAATAGCTCATATGCACCTTGGACCAAAAAGTCAAAGTTTTACTTTTTCACCCAAAATGATCCCCATGACCTATATTACAAGAATATATGGTCCATGAATGCATTTGATCACAAAAAACAAAAAATTGAAGATAACTTGTAAAAGGGGAAATCTTTGAAACTTAGAAAATTTTCTAAGTTATAAGAAAAAATGTACAAGTACCATACTTTCAAGCATCATAACTTGTGATCCAAGCATTAGATTTTTGTGAACCAAGGCTCAAATGAAAGATCTTGCCATAAACTACAAATGATTCAACTACATAAAAAATCCAATTCATCATAGATTCTGAGTTGAAGATTGATCAAAATCAAGAAAAATTGGAAATCTCAACATTAGGCAAAATCTGCCTAAGTATAAAATCAGCCAAAAATATCAAAACTTGGAGGCATTTTTCACATAGTTCCAAGTTGAATCAATTCCAATGTTATACATCAATTTTGTTGCAAATGTTGCCAACAATTTAAAGAGCCAATTGACATGAAAATATCTTGCTTGTGCATGAAGAAATCATGGATCAAAGTCACCATGACAAACTATTTTCCAAAAACAGATTTTCACAAAACTTGAAATTCTGATTTTTGTGAGTCAAGGGATAAGATCAAGTGGTCTTAAGCATCTAAACAATCATTACAAACTTGATCAAACCTGCAAATTCATGATTGCACCAAGGAATTCCCATAAATGGAACTTATGGAATTCAACACCTATGCATTTCAATCCAATGGTCACCATGCTCCAAAATGGCATATTCTTGGATCTCTTGATCAACATGCAATAAGTGTCCACAATACAAGTTCAAAACTTCTGAAGAATGTGAATTAGCCTGCTGCATAACTGAATCATTTGGGAATCTCAGCATTTCACCATTTAAGAGATTTTATGGCAAGCAATGATCAACAATGGTGATCTTATCACTTCAAGACTTAAGTTTTAAGCAATCTCAATATATTTGCCTATAAATAGAGACCTCATTTGATCATAAAACTGACACCAAAGCCTCTGAATTCTAATTTTTCTCTCCTCCACTCTCAAAGACTCAAAACTTGACATTTTGAGCAAACACCATCTATTTTTGAGTTTGAGCCACAACAAGCTCAAACCAATTTCTCAAACACATCACATATGGTGTATTTGAGGTGTTCAAACACTTGAACCAACCCAAAATTACCTCCAACCCAAAATCACTCTTCAAAACCTCAAAAAGGTCTACTTTTTGAAACTTGAAGATTAGAACTTTATCTATCCATTTATAATCAAGTACAAGTGTTCAAACACACTCCATATTGTCCAAGGAAGTTGTTCATATCATCACAAGTCTTTTGTAACACCTCCAAATCAAAATCCCCCCAGCTGGTGCAAGCTCCAAGTCAGATAAACCTCAAACTTTGTCATTTCATAATTCATGCATATTTCCTCACATTATCTTTTTACTACATGTGCGTAATCATATATTAAATCATCCCCTCAATCAATTTCATAAAATCATCATCATGTAGAATTTCACGAGGCTTATGCCAAATTAGGGTTTTTCAGTGTTCATCACTGATTTCTCTCACCATACTTAAAATAAATGAAATTTTAAGGTGAAAAATATACGGCGCTGAGATGTTGTTCCAGCCGGTAATGATTTTTTGAACGAGGTGGAGACCCGCTGTTTTGTTCGTAAAAAAGATAGAAGAAGGTCAAAGTTTGTTTGATTTTGCTGAGGAATAAAATACCAATTCAACGGTGAGAAGATTGAGAGAGGGTGAGGAGTGGTGGCGTGTGTAAAGTAGAAGAAGAAGTTGAGGAATGAAACAACGACTTGATGCATTTGGACCTAGGTCTTGTTAGCTTTGATATTTTGTTCCTTATTGACATATCAAGTGGACCGAGTTTTTTGGACACAAACACCATGGGTCTCTTAACCTCACCAGTTGCTTGCTCACCTATACCCCTCCTGCATTTGTTTAATTGATTTTGTCTTAACCTTTTATTTTATTCTTTTGGTTTTACTAATTACTTTGATTTCTCTTAATAATTGTTGATTAAGATTTTGATTAATGGTTCTATTTTATTAAATTGATGATTAGATTCTTTTTAAATTTCTTAATTAATTGTTGATAGTCGTTTTTGTAGGTTTTTTTATTTTTGATCATTGTTTTAGTTTTAATCAATTTCATTTGTGGTAAAACATTTTGATAGCCATCTTTGGATTCATGTTGTTTGGTGCTTAGACCCTTGATTTCTTAACCGGAATTTTGTTATGTTGATTTGATTTGGTAAACTTGAGTAAGTTGTATTTAATTCAAATTTATTTACTAAACTTTGATTGAGAAGCTAACCATTCTTATTCATGTTTGTAAGTATCTGAGGATTAATTCAGACATCTCACCTTGTGGATTTAGTGGCTTGAGATACTTGATTTCTTTGAGCTTATCTGAGACTTTGGATTATGGTATTTTCTTGAGGAATGGACATTATTGGAAGCTTGTAACTTGGATCATTTTGCTTGGAGATTTAGCTTTATTTGTCTGATCTTATGATCGTCATCTTCATCTTACCCGGTATACTTGTTTGCAGTATTCTTGTTTTCTTTCGTGCGTATTGAAGAGGAAATGGACCTTCTCCATTAGGTACTACTGAAACTCGGATTTATCTCATGCCTTATTCTAGTCCTGATGCCATGTTAGGAGCATACTGTTACATCTGAAGCCCTACCTTGTGTTGGCTCCGTTTGCGCATTTCCTGACCACTTCATGTTTTATTATCCTCTCATACTCGTTGCATATTTCACTTGCATACTTACTTTTTCTTCATCTCATCTCTTTTTCTTCTTTACTTGAGACTTGTTTAAGTCTTGAGTTTTCCTTCATGTTTGGTTTATCTGTTGGTTCACTTGTGCCTAGTTCACGAGTTTTCCATTAGGTGCCTAATCCAACTTAATTTTGAATTAAGTAAGAATAATATAGAAACCTCTACTATAGGATCAATCACTGCATGCTAACCTTTAGGATTGAGTCTCCCTTAGTGTTTTTCTTTTAAACCTTTGAGTCTTTCTCTTCTTCCTCATAAAGAAAATCCAAAATATCTAATAAATACAAAACAACAAAAACACTTCTTTAAAAGACTTGAACCAAGCTTCAATCGTCTTTCCTGCAGGATTTCTCTTCTCATCTATTTCTGGTGCAGGCGCAAGACATGTTAAGTCCGTTCTACCGCAAACAGGTAAATGTCTGAGTGGCAACACCTAACTACTGGAACGTGCACTTGACATTGTCAATCTAAAAAACACACAAAAAAATGACTGTGATCACCCTTAGTTAGCCGAACTACGGCAGTTTGATTCTCATTAAGAGATATGTAGGCACAAGTGCGATGCTTGTCAACCAAATCTCGTTCTATTCAGAACTATGTGGACTCTAATTCTCGTTGCGACGAGATACGTTAGGCTGGAGTATGATGCCCTCTCGAGTTTTTTTATTTCTATCACCCATTCGTTTTTGTTTTCCGTATTTTGTTCTCGTTCCTTTCCAGTCTTTTCTAGTTTAGCAGCAGACGAGGCTTCAGACGACTAAACCATTTGAGTAGAGTTGCAAGCATGGATCCCATCGAGTACGATGGACACAAAGGGGTGCTAATACCTTCCCTTCGTGTAACCGAATCCCAAGCCCAAACTTGGTTTTGATGACCTCTTCTTTTCCTTTTCCCTTCAGGTTTTCTTTAGTTGTACTCATTTCCCTCGTCGGGATAAAAAAACATATTGATAGTGACTTTTCTGTTTTTCGCCAGTTGATTTTCGCATTGCAACACGCTCGACGTACCAGATCTCTCTCCCCTGCAAGGAGGCTCCGCAGGTCCCATAGTTTTTCGCCTGAACAGAGAAAAAATCGCCAACACCCAGAGACAGATGGGTATATCAAGAAACGGGATCGTTCATCTCCTCGACGATACAAGTCCCCAGAGACCAGGAAGACCAGGAGGACCCTCCAAACGGGAACGTGACCATCGCCCGAGGGTGCAAGAAATCGATCAAGATCGATATCCCCTCGTTGACACTGAAACGACTGCTCCCGCTCCATCTCCTATGACTCTAGCGACGAAGATGAACCTTGCAGACCTCTCTCCCACGAGATTATGTCCACGAAACTACCAAAAGGGCTAGAGAAGCCTCTTCCTTTGGGGTCCTATGATGGGACAACAGACCCTGACGAGCATATCGAAAAAATTGATGCTCTCCTCGACTACAGAGGTATCCGAGGAGCGATCAAATGCCTTTTTTCCCAACAACTCTCATAAAGGGATCCATGGCTTGGTATAAAAGCCTCCCTCATGAGTCTATCACCTCCAGGAGACAACTCAAGAGGATTTTCTCCCGACATTTCACTGCATCGCACCGTCATCCTAAAATCGAGGCCTCTCTTGAGGCAATAATTCAAGACAAGGATGAATCCATACGGGAATACATCGAAAGATTCAATAAAGAAGTCGTTTAGGTCTCAACCACAGACGACATAAAAAAATATCTTCTTGAACGCGGGCTCCATCCCCGTAGTTATTTCGCCAAGGCCGTTGACATTGAAACACATGCCTCGCTTGATGCTTTTCTCCTTAAAGCACATACGTAAATCAATATAAGTAGAAGGAGGCAGCCAACATTGCCTATGATACGAGGCATCGTGAGGATGCCAAACCCTCAAAAATTGAAGAACCCTCGACATCTCGTTAGGGAGGTGAAAAAAGAAAGGAAGACCGCTCCCGTGAACCGCATGAGCACAAAGGCCCATCCGGGAGGTTCCACGACTACACGCCCATCACCGTGTCGAGGGAGAAGGTATTGTCTGAGTGTGCTAATTTCGAATTCCTCCAGGCCGACGTTAGGTTTCCCAAGAAGTTGTCGACCAAGCCAAATACGGTAAGACAAAGTACTGCAGATTTCACAAATCCCATGGGCAAAATACTGACAACTACGTCCATCTAAAGGATTCCATAAAAATACTCATCTTGCACGGCCACCTGAAGCAGTTTACTAAGGGGAAGGAGGTTCCCCAACAGGAGGTGCAAGAAACTTGAAAGGTCGAGGAGACTATCCCTCCAGCTACAGATACCAACCTCCCGGTTGCCCTCAACATCACACGGCTAAAGGATTTCTATGTCCCCGAACCATACACTAGTCCCGCTTATTTTTTTGCCTACAGCCCGTGGGAGTTCTTCCCCTCAACTATGGTGATTTCAGGAGGCAGACACAACAAAGTCATTGTGGGATCGGTGAAGCAGTGTTTTAGCCAGCTAATTAACATCGACTCTAACCAAAATTCCACTCTTGATCCTCCCCATGGAGGATCAACACCCATCTCCTTTTACAAGGAGGACCTCATAGGTGGCGCACCAAATGCTGGCATCCCCCTACTTATCCTGGTACAAATGATCAACTTTGATGTCCAGAGGATCTTGGTCGATCAAGGGAGCTCGGTAGATATCATGTACTCCCAACTCTTCACTACCTTGCAGCTTAACGAGACACATATAACACTCTACGTATGGTCTTATCTCTAGGGGTTCAATGGGACAGTGTCCAGGCCCTGGGATTATGTGGACTTCAAAGTAACTTTCGGGGCAGGGGAGACTGCTCGGGCAGTCAAGGTGCAGTTCCTCGTAATAGACTGCCAATCATTATACTAATACATCTTGGGTTTCCCAAATCTTATTGATCTCATCATTGTACCATCCATGGTACATCTGAAGATGAAGTACTACACTTTATCGGGGCAGGTAGCCACTCTCCATGGGGACATCGAAGCTTCTCGCCGATGTTTTGAAGTTGCATCTAAGGGGCTCTATGCCATAGCCGCCAAGCCAAAGCCAACTACTAAGAATGCTCTCCCCTACAGTTCCGAGGAACCAAGGCCACTCCCTCAGGTCGATTCAATTGACCTCGACAGGAGGTTTGCCGAGGAAGAGAAGAAGGCACAGCTGGTAGCAAAAAATTATTCGTCTACACGTTTGGTGCTCGACGGTGATTTTGAGTTGGTCTTACTAGGTAAAGATCCTGCCAAAGGGGTGAAGATTAGAGTCGACCTCCCCGACCTCACAAGGAAGCAGTTAAAGGTGTGCCTCAGGGAGAATGCTGATCTGTTCGCATGGATCGCATTTGAGATGTAGGGGTTGGATCCAGAAACTGCATGCCATTATCTGACCATAGATCCCTCTGTCTGAGCTGTGGCACAACGCAGGAGGAAGTAGTCCCTGAAAAAGATAGAAGTTGTCGAGCAGGAAGTTAAAGACCTCCTAGAGTCACAATTTGTAATCAAGGCCATGTATACCACCTGGCTCTCAAACGTTGTATTAGTTAAAAATAGCAATGGAAAATGACGCATGTGCGTTGACTACACTGATCTCAAGCGGGCTTGCCCGAAAGACGCTTACCTGTTACCTAACATTGATAAATTGGTAGATAATTTTGCAGGTTTTAAATTACTGTTATTCCTGAATTCCTATTCCGGGTATAATCAAATACACATGGTCGTGACCGACAAGAAATTCATTGCCTTCATGACCGAATTGGGAAACTATAACTACAACGTAATGCCTTTCGACTTGAAAAAACGCAGGCGCGACCTACCAATGCATGATGAACAAAGTCTTTCGAGTGGAGATTGGAGACATGCTCGAAGTTTACATGGACGCCATGATCATTATATCCCACGAGGAAACTGACCATGCTCTCCACTTAAAGAAAAATTTTGATCAAACACGTAAATGCAAAATGCGATTTAATCCAGAAAAATGCACGTTCAGGGTACGCGCAAGCAAATTTCCCGGTTTCTATCTAACCAAAAGGGGAATTGAAGCTAACCCCGACAAGTGTCGAGCATTCACCGAAATGTCCACGCCAAAATCCAAAAAATCCATCCAGTCACTAAATGGGGTTCTCACCTCGCTATCTTGCTTCGTAGCAAAATCTGCCTAACACGGTCTCCCCCTCTTCAAGCTCTTCCGCAAAGAGGCTGCTTTCGAGTGGATGGAGTAGTGCGAACTAGCCTTGACACACCTCACGAAGGCTCTATCAGAACCCCCAGTTCTCTCCTGACCAGAGACCGTGGAGACTTTGTTTCTGTAATTAGCAGTCGCGAACGTGGCTGTAAGCGCCGCACTCATACGAGAAACACCCGAGGGACAAAAACGTCATCTACTTCACGAGCAAAGCCCTGCAGGGGCCCCGAGCTCAGGTATCAATGGATTGAAAAAGTCACCCTAGCCCTCCTCAATGCAGCGAGGAGATTCAGGAACTATTTCCTTACGCACATAATCGTTGTTCGAACAGACCAGCCCATCAGAAAACTTCTCGGTTGACCTGACATGGCCGTGAGGATGACCCCATTCAAGCTTTCTAAATGATGGGGCACAAGTACCGACCTAACATGCATAACTAGGTATAAGTATTGCATACTTAAATCTTTTTGTCGACAGGGTCTCCCTCATGAACGAGGAAGACCATTGTCACATGATTGGATCCTCAACCGAGTATTCGGTCATGACTTCCTTTCTTCTTGGTACTTGCCAGTTTGAACAATATATCCGCTCGGGTGTTGCTCTCGCGTGGGACGCGCTTGACTTCCACGGACGTGAATCGTTTTAGCTTCTCTTTGACCAAAGCTAAGTATTCGGCCATGTTGTCGTTTTTGGCCTGAAACTCGCATCGCACTTGGTTAGCGACCAAATGAGAGTCTGTGCATATCATTATTTCTTCTGCCCCGAGGTCGTCTGCGAGGCGCAAGCCGGCCATGAAGGCATCATATTCTACTTGATTATTGGACGTGGGTAAAGACAAGGTTAGGGATACTTCGATGATGGTTCCTTCCTCATTCCCCAATATCACCCCGGCCCCACTGCCTACCGAGCTAGACACTCCATCTACGAAGATGATCCACTTAATCAGGGATGTTGAAGTCTGCTCGGTGAAGGTAAGCTCTGCTACAAAGTTAGCCAATTCTTGAGCTTTGAGGGCCTATCTTCCTTCGAATTTGATGTCGAACTCGGATAGTTCCAGCGACCATTTCAGCATTCGTCCGGCCATATCCTTCCTTCCAAGCATCTGCCTGATGGGTTGGTCTATCCTCACGACAATAGTATAGACCAGGAAGTAGTGTTATAACCTTCTTGTTGCAAAAGGAAGGCTAGTGCTACCTTTTCGATTTGCAGGTATTAGAGCTCAGGCTCATTCAAGGCTTTGCTCGTAAAGTAAATATGTTTTTGTCCTTCAGGGAGTTCACGGATAAGGGTCACGCTCATCGCTTTGTTTGCCACGGCGAGGTAGAGATATAACATTTCGCATTCGTTAGGTCTGGAGAGTACTGGAGGCTCGGACAATGCTTTCTTTAAGTGGAGCAAGGCCTGCTCACACTCGTCCGTTCATTCAAAGGCTGCCTCATTGCGGAGGAGCTTGTAGAATGGAAGGGCGTATTGGACGGACTTAGCAACGAATTGGGCAAGTGAAGCGAGGACGCCGTTCAATTATTGTATGTATTTTTTGGAGTCGGGCGTAGGAATCTCCGTAAATGCTTGGCATTTGTCAGGATTGGTTTCAATACCGCATTCGATCAGGTAAAATCCAAGGAATTTTCTTGCTCGAACTCCGAACGAGCACTTCTCGGGATTGAAACGCATTCTGCATTTTCGAGCTTGGTCGAACACTTTACGAAGATGGGAAGCATGATAGTAGTTTGAAACTGGCCGAGTTGTCGACCAGTTTATCAATATTTGGTAATGGGTAAGCATCTTTCGGGCAAGCCCGATTAAGATCAGTATAATCAACGCACATTCTCCATTTTCCATTAGATTTTTTCACAAGTACAACGTTGGAGAGCCAGGTGGTGTACCTGGCCTCCGTTACAAAGTTTTCCTCTAGGAGGTCTTTTACAGCCTTTTCGGTCGCTTTAGCTTTTTCTGTTGATTGTTTCCTCCTTTGTTGGGCAACGGCCTTGTGATTAGGATCGATGGAGAGATTATGGCAGACCACGTCTGGGTCAAGTCCGAGCATCTTTGCTGCACTCCATGTGAATAGATCGGCGTTCCCTTTCAGGCATGCCTCCAGCTGTCTCTTCGACAGGTTTGGGAGATGGGCCCCAATCTTCACGCATCTGCATGGATCTTCCCCTAGAGGGATTAGTTCGAATTAACCGTCGGGGATTGGCCGGGCTAACGAAGTATAGGACTGATGGGAGCTTTCGTCTTCTTCCGGAGACCTGAAATCTAGGTTGATGGAGTCGACCCGAGGGAGAGGTGCGGGCATTTCTGTGTTTATGGAGGACGTTGTGGTGGAAGCTTTGGGCTGGTATGATATCGAGCTAAGGCCTTTAGAGGCTTCCTTAAAACAACGACGGACATGATCGACATCATCGTGCAGGGTGGCCACTTTCCCTGACGTCGTGTAGTATTTCATCTTCAGTTGGACAGTTGATGGAACAGCCAGGAGATCGGCCAACACCAGTCGACCGAAAATGCATTGGTATAAAGAAGGACAATCGACGACCAGAAATTGGACGCAGACTGACCGGGCTGTTTTCGCGTCTCCAAAAGTGATTATAAGGTCGACATAACTCCATGGTCGTGATACTGCCCCATTGAAACCTTGCAGGTCGGATCCCACGTATGGAGTTAGATGAGTCTCGTTCAACTAAAGTGTCGCGAACAGTTGCGAATACGTTATATCGCATGAACTGCCATGGTCGACTAGTATTCTGCGGACGTCGAAGTTGGCCATCTGGGCCCGAATGAGTAGTGTAATACTGGCATTATGTGCTCCTCCCAGTAGTTCCTCTTTGTAAAATGAGATGGGCATCGAGTTATTTCTGGGTGGGTCTGACGTAACGTTCAGGGCCGGTCCTTTTGCGATTAATTGGTCGAACTTCCTCTTCACGGAACCGACCGTGATCTTGTTGAATCCTCCACCTGAAATCACCATAGCGGAGGGGAATGTTTCCCAGGGGCTATAGGAAGACAGGTAACCAAGGATTTTCTGACGATCGGGCAGAAAGAAATCTTCAGGGCGATAGATGTTGAGAGCGACCTGCATATTGGTGTCTGCGGGCATCGCTAGCGCTTCCTCGACCTTTATGGTTTCTTGTGTTTCCGGCCTGGAGGTTTCTTTGGATTTCGTGAATTGTTTGAGGTGGTCTTCTTTGATGAGTATCTCTATTGCGTCCTTCGGATGGATGCAATCCTCGGTATTGTGTCTGGGGCTTTTGTGGAACTTGCAGTACTTAGTTTTGTCGGTGCCCGGCTTGGCGGGCAGCTGCTTGGGACAGCGAACCCCCACTTGACGGAACTCCAAATTAGCACATTCAGACAATATTTTCTCCCTCGACACCAGTAGAGGTGTATACACACGAAAGAGACCTACTAGTCCTCTTTGCTCCCGCGGTTCACGGGAGCTATCTTCCTTTCTTTTGTCACCTCCCTGACGAGATGTCGAGGGTTCATCGGATTTGGAAGGGTTGGCGTCTTCTCTACGTCGGGAATCATGAACGGAGTTGGCTTCTTGATTCTCTTTGTATTAGATGTACGCTTGAGCTTTCAAGAGGAAAGCGTCTAGAGTGGCGGGCGTCTCAATGCCCACTGCTCGGTGGAAGTCGGTGGACGGGCGTAACCCGCACTCCAACAAATACTTTTTCATGTCGTCCGTGTTCGAGACCTGGATAGCTTCTTTATTGAACCTTTCGATGTAGGTTCTGAGGGGCTCATCTTTTCCTTGGAGAATGGCTTCGAGTGATGCCTGCATCTTGGGGTGGCGTCGGGAAGCGGTGAAATGCCTGGAGAAAGTTCGATCGAGTTGTCTCCAGGAAGTGATGGATTAGGGCTCAAGACTTTTGTACCAAGTAATCGTCCCTTTCATTAAGGTGGTCGAAAAGAGACGACATTTGATCGCTCCTCGGATGCCCCTGTAATCAAGTAGAGCGTCAATGTTCTCAATATGTTCGTCGGGATCAGTTGTTCCGTCATATGAACCTAGGGGTGGGGGTTTCTCGAGCCCTCTTGGTAATTTGGCAGCCATAATCTCAGATGAGAGGGGTCCTCTGATATCGTCATCGTTACTGGAGGTGAGCGAATGGGATCTTGAACGGTGTTTTCTGTTCCATCGCGGGGACGAAGAGTTTGACCTGTTCTTTCTTGATCGTCTTAGAGATGGTGATCGGGATCGTCGCCTTTTCTAGGGAGGAGAATGTCGGTCATCACCCTGTGGACCTTGACGAGTTTTGGTCAGCACAGGGGAACGACGTCTACGAGGAGGTGAACGATCTCGATTCCTGATAGAAGATTCATCGTGGTGGCCTTTATCCTTCTTTCTTCGGGGGGATGGGTTGCGCTGTCCCTGGTGCCTTTTAGGAGATCGAGATGATCGGCGGCCAGTTTCTTCGAGATGGGTTATCTTTTCACTGTGTTCTAGGAGCAGGAGGTAGATTTGGTTGAGTGTTTCAACCAGCGCAGTGAAGTCTGACCCGGCGGGCACGGCCGTGGAAGGTATGGCCTCCGGTTGGCTCTCGAGCGGTTGGTCGCGCTCTAGAGAGGGTGAAGTTGTCTTTCCGTCCTGGTGATCTTGGACGGTTTATTCGTGTGAGGGGGCGACCAGGTTGCTCCCCCGTTGGGTAATGAGGATACCATCAGCAGTAAGGGCATCGCACGGGATGTCGTTAGCGGCCATGGATCTTTTTGGATAGTAAACTTTGGTTCTTGAGATTCTTTGATGAAGAAGAACGGGGAAGTTGGTTTCCCACAGATGGCGCCACCTGATCGTACTTGGAGATCAGGATCCGATGTGACCGGCGTCGAGCGTGGATGAGCACGGTTGATGATGGAGAAAAAAGGGGTGTACCTGCAAAGGCACTCCGATGCCAAAGTCAGAGAGCGAGCAACGAGTGAGCAAGTACGATACTTTTAAGGTCAAGATTTGAATACCTGGCCCTCTAGAATGAGAGGGTTTTTATATTGGTCTGAGTGGATGGTCATTGGTCCATATTGTAAGGCGTGGATCGCGGATTCCGTAATAACCGTTAGTGGTTGTGAGCTAGTCGTTGGGGAGTTATCTACCTCGCTCGACTTGTTAGTTGGTCGGAGGGAACTGGTGTCGAGCACGGGTTAAGTTAAGCGGTCGTCAATGGGTTAATGGGCCGATTGGGCGTGAGAGAATATTTGGGCCCAAGTTTGTAATTTGGGGCTGTCCGGAACATGATCAATCTGGAATCGTCTGGATACTGGATATCAAAGCCAAGTGATCAGAAACCATAATCCTCTGAATAATATCCCAAAGATTAGAACTCAGATAAACTCAGATCAAGGACCTAGAACCAGATAAACTCAAGAACTCCAGGATCAAAGTAACCAGATCATAACATAAGACTGCACTGGTGACAGGGTATGATGAGGTCAAGGGTTCCTACAAACTTGTAACACCCCCATCTCACGGGTGTGCTCCGAGTCAAACATCACGGACTCTCAAAGCCGAATAGCAATAATACGTTCACCATTTCCGAGAAATAGCTCATGACCAGATCAGGGAATCAGTTAAGCATTATATACTACTCAGGGAGGTCTCAACTGGAATCCGGGAAAACAAGCATCCCATACAAGTCCGCAGCTTCAAGCGCTGAAATCGAGAAACAATAGTACATTCAGCCTGTAGGATACATTACCATCATCATACGACCAAATGCTTTGACTGAGTTCCTATAAGAGAACCAGGCCATCCTATGCGAGTTCTAGGTGGGCCCTCGGGTGCGAATGGGTTTGCCATAGAATGTGATCTGCCACTGTCACCACTGGAGAGGGATGTTTCCACAAGGTTCTCAATGATCGGTCTCCAGCCGCACATAACTATCAAGGTCGTGTAATGAAGTAAAGAAGACCCCTATATCAAAACACTTCTAAGACGGTCGCGAATCTGGGTGTGAACACACTAATACCCCCATAACAAGATACCATGGGGCCAGAGTGATTTCCCATGCTAAGTCCTAAGGTGCAATCAAGCCAAATACTTGGCTTATCTCTTAGTAACAGTATCACCCAAGTCCCACCAAACAGAAAACCAGTTCAGACAGCCCAGTATAAAATATATGATGCATGCAAATAAATACTGAAAACTGTAAATAAAGTTGTAAATAAACAACAGTAAAATAAACAGGCAACAACAAACAATCAAACACACCAAGAAACAAAAACAAAGCAAACGCTAGGTTGACTCGCAAGGGGAACCAGAGATTCTGGGTTCGATCCCCAGCAGAGTCACCAACTGTCGCTCCCTGGATTTCCATCCTGGTACAAACGCGAAAGTGGCGCGGAAAAGGGTAGAGTCGACATCCATGCATTTTTATCCCGAAGGAACGGGAATTGTAATGCTGCATAAACTGAAGAAAAGAAAAGGAAGGACACAGGTCCTGCAAACCAAAGAAATTGGGTTCGGGAGTCGGTTACGACCTGGGAAGGTATTATCACCCCAGATCGTTTTTCGTACCCGACGGGATCCACGCTTGCAAAGAAAATGTTTCAAAGGGTGAAGAAATGAAACCTGTTGCAAAAGAAATGGAACTGAACTGAAGAAAAGAAAAGGGGAAAGTGTAGGGAAAATACAAGATTGCTCAAACGGACCCTACCTCGCTGCCTACGTACCTCATCTGGACATGAGGATCAGAGTCGTCGTAGTTCCCCTAACTATGGAGGAAAATGGCTTGTGTTTTAAAAGCTTGAACTGCGTATGTCAATGCTCAGGTGTTGCAGGCTCGGACGACGAGTGTGTAACCGTCTTGCAAAGTGACAAGTAAGAGCAAGTTCTTACGATGAGAGTGAAGGTGGTGAGAAAAGAAGTTCCCAAAGGAAAGACTGTTATTCTTTGTTTGTGTTTTTTAGAAGTCTTTTAGGAGTGTGGCACAGGGAAGTGAAAGCAAATCCTTTTCTAGGGAATGTGTATTTATTACCACATTCCTAGATAGAATGAGTAATAAGCACACCAAGAATGAAGAAGATCCTCAAACTTGTTTCCAAATATTAGGGTTTGAATTCACTAACTTGTTTTGGAATTATTAAGTGTTTTGTGAATTAAATGAAGAAGTGTTTTTTATGATTTTCTTTAGGAAGATAGTCTTATGATTGAACTTGTGCATCATGCTAGACAAGCTTATACCATCGCCAAGATGGGGTGAGTACAAGTGCCCCATGGAATAAGGTCATGTATCAAAGACTACTTCAACCTTTATTAAAGTGTTTTTTAGTTTTTTGTATGAAGATGAGAAAAGAAGAACCAAAAGGATCTCAAAAGGTAAAACCACTAAGGGAAAAGACTAATCCTAATGTTATCATGCAAGCGGTGATCCTAGGTTAGTGTGGTTTGAAGTCTATCCTAATGAAGAAGAAGGAAAGAAGAAAAGAAAAGAAAAATAAGAAAGGAAGTAGAAAATCAACTTACTTATCTTAAAGAAGTTAAGTTGTTCTCTAAAGAGAAGGGAAAGAGTTAGACAGATGATGGCCTATGCACATCTCAAACACAAGTATGAAAGAAATAAAGAAAAGAGAAAGAGGTTTGAAATTTGGATTTGCGATCCACACTTCCCACTTACCATTGCACCTACAAGGTTAGAAGAATTCACAAGAGATAAACAAAGATCAACTAAGTTCAAATGGAATAAGAACAAGCCAAGGATCAATGAAAATCAACCCAACCAGAACTTAAACCTCATATCAAAGTCCTAAGATCAATCATACAACATCATAACAATAATAGGGCAAGAATCCATACAAACACTTATCAAAGCATCATGAAAGGCATAAGGTAGAAACATTAGATTAGAAGTATCACACAAGGTAAAAATCAAACAAAATCATCAAAGTAAGAACCCTATCATGGTAAAGAAGTGCCTAAGAAGAAGTTAGAAACATCACTTGAGGCATACAACCACATATAAAATCAAATGGGAGAAGCATGGAGAGGTTAGAAGTGTGTGGAAGCATACTTGTGCAAGTGAAACTTAGTGATCACATATCATCAAACAAGTCAAGGAAAAACTTCCACACAAAATCCAGGGGCATATTAACATGTTAGCAAGCAGAAAAACAAACCCTAGGAGTTGGCACAAGTGCCCTCCTATCCTAACAAGCAAGCATTGATCACATAAGGAGCAACATAAGACATGCTAAGAGCAAAATTCAAACAAATATCAAACAAGTCTTAAAACATTCCACTATCAAGCACCATGACACTTTATTCATGTAAAAACAACATACCAAGATCTCATGGCAAAAATCAAAAGCAAACCACATCAAACAATAGCTTAAACATCATCTAGGGTTTCACTTACTTCTACACAAAGCAACAAGCCAAAATATGTCCAAACAAGGCCTAAAAATCATGGTAAAAATCTCTAGCATTCCTCAGCATGTTATCAAAGCAAAGCAAAAAGAATTAGGATCATAACTCCTTTCAATCTTAAGATAAAAATTCAACAAGGCATAGTACTCATAAAGGATAACAAACTATGAGAAATTAATTGCTAAATTAATTCTGACATGATAAAAAAAAGAAAAAAAAGAAAAAAAAAAGTGGAAAATTATAGAAAACCCTAAAGAGGTCACACAAATATGTTTGTAATTTTTGGAAATGATTTACAATTTTTAAAAATTAAAAATGAAACCAGAAATAAAAGAAACAAAAAGTAAACAAAAGAAAGCCAGTGGTGTAATAAGTAGCCCAGATACGTTCATATGGGAATTGGGCTCAGAAAGGGAGGTTCCAATAGCAACAAAAGCCCATGCACATTCAAACAAAAAAGCTCAGTCAACCAAAACATAAGTGTGTCAATCCAAAGGTCAAGAATCAAAGTCAAATAAGTCAACAGATCTAGTGGTCTAAACGCGCAGTCAAAGGAAGCAAAAGTAATCATATCTGAAGGCCACAATTCAAACTTATAATTAAATGAAATCACACGGTCATGACTTAATCTCCATAATTAAACCTAATCAAAACAAATCAGAGCCTTCTAATCAAGATCCAAGGGCTGAGGTTCAACCTGGGTTTTCATAAACCCTAATTAGCAATCACTCCGGCCGGAGAAGCGTCGGTCATCTTCTCTGGCGTGTCCAACTTCACAAATCCTTAAAACTCACCCAAATCAAACAAGCCAACTATCAAAATGATCACCAAGTCACAAGGAACACAAATCCATAGTCAAAAATCATTTATCATGCACAACAAGAGAGAATCGAAGCAAAACATGTTGGATCTGAAAACTTTCAGATCAACAATACATCTATAATACACGTTGAAACTCACATTTAAACCCATCATCATCATCAATGGAACATAACAAACACAATGCACACAAGAAAAACACATTCTAGATCCATGAATTCAGTATCATACATGAGCTTGAAGACCTCAAAATAAGCCAAGAACTCCTTCCTAAAGCTGCAGATCAACTTGCTTTGATCTCCTCTTGCAAAATAAATGCAAGATGGAGTTTGAAATGGCCTGAATCTAAGAATCCGAATGAAAAAGCTCTGAACAAGTTATGATGAAAACTTCACTTTAAGCTCAAATTAAAGGGTGATTGGTGATCCTTATGACTTGAGGATGAAGAATCTATGAAGATCTAAGGCAATGTGCTTGTATAGAGGGATATTCGAAGGAAATTGATCTTGAGCAAGAAACTTTGAATATGAGAAATGAGAGAGGCCGAGCCTGTGAATTTTTTGTGATTTCCGTATATATAGTGAGTGTAGTATACTGACTAGGGTTTGAGTGTGAGTGGAAGCATGAATTGTGTGATGAGGATAGTTTTGCAATTTTGCATGAAAAGTGTGAGATCATAGTTTGTGCATGAAAAGCCTCCTACATGTGCACAAACTGATTCATTTTGAGTCACTAATCACCCTTAGATTGATTTTGAAGCTTTACATCCCTTGGATCATGCTTTATGTAAGGTTTTGCAAAATTGCATTATGTGAAATAACTTGCTTGTCACCCACGGGTTCTTCACCATTCTTGAGAAAAATCCCTTGTCTTGAATTGAATTTGAGTGTGGTGAACCAAATTGGTGTGTAAGAGGCCTTGAAAACACAATATGAAGCATTTTGCAATTGGTAGAAAGTTGAAAAATGTAGTAAAACCCTAAAAATGAACCAACTTCAAATGATCATATCTTGAGTTCTACACATGATATGAATAAGTTATTGGAATTTTTGAAAAGGAGAGAGAATAATTTATAAGTTTCATGTTTGAGAAAAATCCATTTGGAGTCATCTTGGTCATGAAATAATTGATTGAAGATTAGGGCAAAATTTACCCAAAATAGAAAGTTTCCATACAAGTCACTTTCTAAATTTGGAAAATTCTTTCCAAACTCTTGATTCTTGATTCTTGTGATCACCAAAGCCAATATTTTCCCTTAAGAGGATCCCTAAACTTGAAAATCATGATTGGAGCCTTAGAAAATCAATGGTTGACTTTTCTTCTGCTCAGTTGACCTCTTTCTTCATTTGCAAGCAACTGATCAAATGCCTGACTTCCTCAATGAGTTTTTTCATCAAAACTCACCCATGGGACTTATACATCATATAAAAGCCTTTGAACACAATAATTGGTCAAAGCCATGAGAATTCCTTGATCTAGAGCAAAACCCTAATTAAGGTTTATCTGTGTAGGAGGAAATTGCACCCATGAGCTCCTGATGATACTTCACCCTTCTAGGGTCTTGTGGATGACCTTGATCCTGTATAAGATGTGAGGAGACCTTGTGAGATGCTTAAAAGATCACTTGGCTCTTGACTTGACTTGATTGAATCAAAACTTTCCAGATGATGGATCACATGCCCTGTGCTCCTAAACATGGATATCATGGTTCATCCTCTTATGCCAAATGTTAGGGTATGCAAGCTACATGTTATGCTTATGATATGCAAAATGAGATGAAACAAATAGGGCAAATTTGGGGTGTTACAAGTACAATGTATATGCCTTTGACCTCTAATGTTTAAATATCCATTCATATGACTATAAATATCTTGTTTCAAATTGAAATGTGTAATATTTGAAAATACAATTGGCATTGACAATTCTTGTCTAAATTCGTCTACTTGAGCTTTTTGAACATATAACACGTTTCTACGTTAGAGTAAAGGATTCATGTTTACTGTAAATTTGCATTACAAATGGATTAGATTCCTCAAGACTATCAAAAATTGCATCGATTTGTGCTTATTTTGTGACTATATCACCAACTATAAGAAATGAATCCATAATGACTAAAATTGATTGATTGGTTTTCTTTGTTGCCTTGAGTTCCATTCAAAGTTGACAAACTTTTTATTTCATCATCGAGTGAAAGTGTTTATATGCATGCATGCTTACTAGAAAATATGTGAGGAAAAACCACTTTAGAAATTATGGATATCGATGTAATGAATCTTGTGCAATCCAAGTCTCATAGTCATCAAAAGTGATTCTAAAACAATGTGTCCAAACTGAGAGATCAAAGAGAGAAGAAAACAAAAACAATAATGAACCATCCTTATTATTCATCAACCACATTTTATTATGCAATATAGATTAACTTATATGTAAGTTCAAGGACAGTAAGGAGGCTTTCTTCCGGCCCCTCCAAAATACAGTATAGGATCTTTTCCATATGGAGCGTCATTTAAGGTATTGTAACAATATGGCTCTGCAGCATGTGTGGTTACATATGGTGGATACTTCAATAGCAGTGAATCATCTCTAATTCTCACACCACTTATATAACAAGCGTTTCCAAATCGACCATTTGCTGCATCGCCACTCCCCATTTGTGTTCCAGTGTGAGGTCGTTTGTCTTTGACTTCATAACTAAACACTTGTCCACCCCATTGAACCATCGTCGAACTGTATCTTAAATTACCAAATAACTTAGGTGGCCAATAACCTATAGGTATATTTCTCCGTATTTTAAGCCACCATTTTGAGTCATGATCCTTAATCAAGAAAACAACTTAAATAAAATTAAAATTATTTCGTACATTACTAACATTAAATTTGTGTCTGTGTGCGAGCACATTTCGGATTATTAGTATTATTACCATAAATATTCCATAGTCGAGCTCATATTGTTGTTGACCATGATATGAAATAGGTCCTATGGTACCACCAAGCACTATATTCTTGTTTGTTTGCACAAAACCTGAGCATGTAAGATCAAAGCACCCTGTTGATCTGTATGTATCTTTCTGCAACACATTCAGGATGACCAAAATCGGGGATTATTTCTCTTTGAAACTCGTGGTTACAAAAAATCAAATCTTCTAACAAATTAGAACTCACTGTCCAATAGACGAATATTCGTGTGTTGTGGTCACCATACAACTTTGGATTAACCTAATCATAACACATAGAACATTAGAAATATGGACTTGTATTAATATCATCATGCATGCATTAATCATGGAAACTTTATAGTAGGATTGTCATTAACTGTCCAGCCTGATTCGACGCTTTCAAAATTATCACGACCATATCCCGCCTTAAGCCACATTTGAGCTGTAGTGAAATCTTCTGGTTTATCAACCCTTGGATTCCAAACATTTATATTTGCTTGCGCACCATTAAAATGGTGTGCGTATGCCATGAGATATGCATCCTGCAAAATCATACAAAAGTTGTATTTATATGTAGTATAATATGTTTATAAGTTCATTTTTACTTCAATAAATTGGTTAAAAAAACAAAAATGAGATCACTTCATGTAAAGAGTATAATATGTACCGATCGATTTTTTAAATTCACTTCATCATTGTTGTCATTAGAGTTGGAGGAATTGAGCTTTGTGGTGATTGTTGAATTCACAAATAGTTCCATAGGTTTTTGTCCGAAACGATCAAGCGAATCGGCTCTCAACAAGTCCTCTTTTCGAATTCTTCGAATAGGAATAGTTTCATCTGGACAACTTCCACTCTTCTGCCATATTTGAAACACTTCAGAACTTGCGTTGAAAGCATCTATTGTGATTGAGTTTTGGGATTCAAAAGTAAAATCGGGCATCATCTGCATAATTATTTAGTAAAAAAATTTAGAAAAATAACAATAATAATTTTTTTTATCAACAATAATAATTTAATTGATTATAATTTTTATAGAACATGTCATATTGAGTTATTATAGAGTTGGATTTATTATAGTATCATCTTATTGTTTAGAGATGCTAATGCATTGATGGTAATCGTAATTAATAACAAACCTTAATCGTGTGATTTTCTAATGCAGGATGATCCAAGGCAGGTTGTTTATAGATGCTAACACAATCAATAATGTCTCCATCTTCACTCTGCAAGAAAAAAATGTTATATTAATTTAAATCACAATATTTTTGGGAAAAAAAAACTTTTGATAGGGTATTTTGGTCCCTATCAATTTTGTTGCTATTTTAATTTAATTTGCGACAAACCATTTACAATGTGTTGTCAATTAAGCAAATTTGCCATGTCATTTTATTTAAAATAATAAAATTTTGAAAACCCAAAAATTATCATTTAAAAAAATCATTTAAAACCTAAAAAAAAAAATACTATCATTTAACCCAAAAACAATCAGGGTGATGATTTTATCAAATCTAACTTAAAACATTTTATAATATCAATTGTATTACTTTTTATTTTTTTAATATTATTTTTAATTTTTAACTACGAGATACCAAAAAAAATGCTTAGTTGGCAATGACAATGTCAATTATACAGAAAGTAATTGATAAGGAACTAAAAAATCTTATAAATTGTTAAATAGGAGACTAAAATATTTAATTTTAAAATAAGAGAATATAAAATTTCAAATAAAATGAAATAAAAAGACTAAAGTAATCAAATTATTTGTCATTATTTTAAAACCATTAATAAAAAAATAATTTTATAAAATACTTTTTCCTCCGAAATAAAATATAAACAAAAACTATATATATATCTTAAAAACTGACTCCTAATATTTAACTCGAAACATCAATTTTATACATACAATTTTTTGCTTATATTTCATTTTTTATAATAAAAAATAAAAAATATATATATTTATAATACACAGATAATTATATTATTAATATTTATTAAAATATTAAAATAACATTAATAAAAAAAATAACTAAATTTAAAAAGTATAATTTGTGATGGGGAATTGTGGAATGCATACCTTGATAGATTTCACTGCAGGCTTGTTTAGAAGCTTCAATCTGGCTTCAATTTCTTTATCTAAAGATGATAATGTTCTTGCTTCAACTTTGAGTTCTATAATGTTACAAAAGGAAAAGAACACCCAAAGAAACATTATTGCAACATTGCATTTCCCCATTTTACCTTTCATTTCTCCTTCAATAAACTTGTAGAGATTTAGATAAATGACACACTTATTTATACAAGAAAAAAGGATATCACTAAATGTATTTTAATTTCTTTTGACAAAAAGTGTATTTATGGGGAAAATAGCATTTTTAGTGTTATTTTCCCCAACCTCATACAATAATAAATATAAGAATAGTCCAAAATAAGTATTTTAATATAACCTCGTACAATAATAAAAGAGTTTAAAGTAGGAAAGAGTTTAAAGATAGTGAAATGTTAGTGTAGAAATATTATATAAATATTCAATTAAATTATTTTAGTGTTAAATCATAATAGAATTTTAAAAATAAAAAATGTAATGTAATGGGATATTCATATCCAAAATAAAAATCAAATTAGTTTTTTTTTAATCAACAAAAATGGAACATATAAAAAAAGAAAAGAGCAACTAAAAAAAGAGGGGGACCAAACCAAGAACCCTCTAAGCATGACTAATCCTAAAAGAAGGAATACCAAGTTTATTCCTAACTATAGATAATCAAACACAAATATAGGAGCTTCATTCCACAAAACGAACCCTCGAATGGAAAGACCTAATGAAGCTAGAATGTTTGCGCAATAGTTTTCTTCCCTAAAAATATGTGATAAAATAAAAGACATATGTAGTAAAATAAAACTTTTTTAAAAAATATATATATCTTTTTGAAAAAATAAATAATATTTTTTTTGAAAAACAAAATTAATTTTTGTTTTGACAAAAAATATATATTTTGGAAAAAATTCAAAAAATGAAAAAGATATTTTAAAATTTAAAAAAAAAAAACATTTTTTTTAAAAAGGTATTTTTTTTAAAAAAAAATTAAAAAAATGTTTTTTTGTAAATAAAAAAAATTCCAAAAAAAACATTTTTTTATTTTTGAATATAAATTTTTTTTACTTAAAATAGAAAATTATATATTATTTTTAAAATAAAATTAAATCAAAACTAATCATAAAATTGATTATAGATTATAAATAAATCATCTTACAAAAATAGAAATTTATTATGACAATTGGTTTTAATATTATGTTATACCATATGGATTATCTATGATTATGATTTAGTTATGGAAATTAACTCTCTATGAACATTCCTAGTTAGAGTGATAATTAAAATATAAATAAATAAATTATTAATCAATATTTATGGTATTATTTAATAATTTTTTATCTTAATCAATTCATTAAAAAAAATTGCATATCTATCACTACCACATCTATAAAATAGAGAAAACATTTGATGCTTAAAATATATGATTTTAAATCTATTAAAAAAACGTAGATAGTCTCGTTTAATATTTGAAAAGTAATTATAAGAATAATTGTATTTTTCTTGTTTTGAATTAGATACCTTAGAAACAAAATATAATAGGTTTTTTAAGAAACCCACAAGGATTAGGGTTTAGGGTTACTAAAGAAAGACAACAAAGATTGGTTATAAACTGTTATTCTTTCATTTCTCTTAAAACAAGATAACAAGTATGCAAGAATAACAAATAACATCTCTCACTTTTAAATTAGGGTTTTATCTTCCTATTTTCCCTTATACCAAATATGAGAGACTAGTATGTTATTTATAATAAAACTAACATACTAACCTAATGGGCTTTTTAACAATTATTTGTTACAAGCTAACTTAGGGTACAAGCTAACTTAAACAATTGGATCCATAACACAAGGCCCAATTAAACAATAACATGCGAGCAGACTTCGACGGCATGTTATTCGTACTAGGGTTTGTTCCAATATTCCACAAATCTCCACCTTGAAACACATCCTATACTAACAAGAAACAAACTAGCTTTCTTCATGCAGCTTTATCAACTGCATACAGTGGAAAAACTTGCAACTAGGAAACGTCTTGGTGATCATATCAGCAACATTATGATTTTTCGAAACCTTCAGCACTTGGACATCTCCACGCTCAATTACCCCTCTGACAAAATGAAACCTCACATCAATGTGCTTGGTTCGCTCATGATAGGCTGAGTTCTTCGACATGTCTATTACACTTTGACTATCACATTTAACAGTGATACTTCGACCTTGAAATTTCAACTCCTTTGCAAACCCTTCAAGCCACAATGTTTCCTTTACAGCTTCAGTTAGAGCGATATATTCTGCTTCAGTGGTTGATAAGGCAACAACCTTCTGAAGTGTTGCTTTCCAACTAATTTATGTGCCAAACATAGTGAAAACATATCCAGAAATAGATTTTCTAGAATCCATACAACCTGCATAATCAGAGTCGACATATCCTTCGATTGCTGCTTTACTATCTTCACCCAAGGCTCCACCATAAATTAGGACTCTATTCAGAGACTCATTTATGTACCTTAAAATCCACTTCAATGCTTGCCAGTGAGCCTTTCCGGGATTCGACATGTACCTGCTTACAAGACTTACTACATATGTTATGTCGGATCTAGTACAAACCATATCATACATCAAAGAACCTATTATATTAACATATGGAATGCTATTCATATAAGCTCTTTCGACATCAGTACTGGGACACTGATCTATACTCAACTTGAATTGAGGGTTTGTTGGAGTCACAACAGGCTTTGAATTCGACATACCAAACTTATCAAGAATCTTCTTCAAGTATACCTCTTGAGATAAGCATAATCTCGATTGCTTTCTATCTCTTCGGATGTCAATCCCAAGAATCCTGGACGCAGCTCCCAGATCCTTCATATCGAACTCTTTATTAAGTTCAGCCTTCACCCTTATTACATCTTCAACATTGTTTCTTGCTATTAGAATATCATCCACATAAAGCAACAAAATAACAAATGAATTACCAGGTCGAAATTTGAAGTAAACACAGTGGTCGAACTGACTTCTGATGAAACTTATACGAGCCATGAACTTGTCGAATCTCCTATTCCACTTTCGAGGAGATTGTTTCATCCCATATAAAGATCTCTTCAGCTTGCATACATACTCTTCTTTCCCCTCTTCGACATACCCTTCAGGTTGCCTCATCAGGATTGTTTCATCAAGATCACCATACAAGAACGCAGTTTTCACATCCATCTGTTCCAGTTCAAGGTCGAATTGTGCCACCATGGCAAGCAACATTCGAATGGACTTGTGCTTCACAATAAGAGAGAACACATCATTGAAGTGGAAACCTTATTTTTGAGTGAACCCCCTTACAACCAACTTTGCCTTGTATCTCTTTGATGTCACTCCTTTGATTCCTTCCTTAACTTTGAAAATCCATTTACAGCTGACTAACCTGGCTCCAGCAGGTTTCTGATTCGTTCCCAAGTATTGTTATCATGAAGAGATTTCATCTCATCATCCATGGCCTTCAACCATTTAGTCTTATTTCGACTCCTCATAACTTCCTTATAGTCTCTAGGTTCTTCGTCTAAAGTCTCACTTGCAGAGATTAAGGCATAAGCTATAAGATTTGCATACCCAAGTCTCTGAGGTGGCTTGATGACTCTTCTCGACATGTCTCTTGCCAACTGGTAGTCATTATCAGTCTCCTTATCTTTGACAGCAGTATTTGTTTCTTCTTCGACTTCATCTGGGTCATGCAATTCAGCATCACTATGCTCCACCTCAACAAGAATTTCTCCATGTTCCAGCTCTTCGACAACATCGTCAGTTTTCTTGAAAGTCATCTTAGCTTCATTGAAAACTACATCTCGACTGGTGATACACCTCATGTGACGTGGCTCTAGGCACCATAGCCTATAAGCTTTGACTCCTTCAGGATATTCCATGAACATGCATTTCAGAGCTCTAGGTTCGACCTTGTCTTGCCTAATGTGAGCATAGGCTACACAGCCAAATACTCTTAGTTTGTCGAGATCTGGTGGATGGCCCGATCAAACTTCTTCAGGTGTCTTCATATCTAACGCAGTCGAAGGACATCTGTTTATCAGATATGTTGATGTCGAAACAGCTTCAGCCCAAAACACCTTCTTCAATCCAGCACTAACCAACATGCATCTAACCCTTTCTAGGATTGTTCGATTGAATCTCTCAGCTAGACCATTTTTCTAAGGAGTACCTGCTACAGTCTTATGCCTTGAAATCCCAGACTCAACACAAGTCGAAAGCTTCATTGCAAAATTCAAGGCCATTTTCAGTTCTCAACCTCTTGACCTTTCTGCCAGTTTGAGTTTCGACCAGAACCTTCCAACTCTTGAAATTCTCGAAATTTTCATCCTTCGTCTTCTAAATAAATACCCATAACTTTCTAGAATAGTCATCAACTATGGATAGAAAATATCTTGTACATGAATGTGAAGGATTCCTTGTAGGCCCCCAAAGATCAGCATGGATGTAATCAAGGGATCCATGTGTTCTTTCTTTACCTTTGTTAAACTTCACCCTACAGGATTTACCAAATACACAAGGTTCACAAAACTCCAACTTCTCGACTTTATCACCACCTAGCAGGTTCTGTTTCCCCAATTCAACCAGGCCTCTCTCGCTGACATGACCCAATCTCATGTGCCATAATTTTATCTTCAACAACAGTTTCGTGGATGCAACATTTGTCGAACCACTTACAACTTCATCCTCAAGGGTATACAAGTCTTGTTTATTCACGCCTCTCAAGACTTCCTTTGACCCCTTAATGACTCTTAGAATACTTTTCTCTCCTTGAAAAAACATATCCCTTCTTTTCGAATTCACCAAGAGAAATCAAATTTCTCTTCAAGTCAGGTACATACCTAACCTCAGTCAATAACCTTATTGACTCATCATGGAGCTTGAATCTCACAGATCCAATACCTGCAATTTCGCAAGCTTTGTTGTTTCCCAGCAGCACTGATCCACCATCTTGATCACATAATTCCTCAAACAAATCTTTGTTTGGAGTCATGTGCCAAGTGCAACCTGAATCCATAATCCACTCTTTACTTGAGTCGCCGCTCGAAACCACAAGAACATCAGATGAGTCGAAATCATCTTGAACAATGGCAGCATTGCCATTATCATTACCTCCATGATCTTTCAAGCGTTCAGGACACACTTTCCGAATGTGACCCTCCTTCTTACAATGATAGCATCGAACACCAGATGCTTCACCACTATAAGACTTCTGCTGACTTTTACCCTTCTTCTTGTCGAACTTACCATCCTTTTGCAAGAATTTCGCCTTAACGGCCAAACCTTCACCATCCGTCGAAGGTTTATACTCCTTTCGTTCGTTCAAGTCCTTTGAGTACAAGGCAGATTGAACATCTTCAAAGGTCATGGACTCTCTTCCATACAAGAGGGTTTCTTTGAAGTGAGCATGTGTTCTGGGCAAAGCGCATAACAACAACAACGCTTGATCTTCGTCATCGATCTTCACATCAATATTTTCAAGATCAAGAATCAGCTTGTTGAACATATCCAACTGCTCAGCCAACACTTTGTCTTCACTCATCTTGAATGAATACAAGGCTTGCTTCAGGTAGAGTCGATTCACCAACGATTTGGTCATATACAAACCTTCAAGTTTCAACCATAACCCTGACGCCGTCGTCTCCTTTGATACATGTTGAATAACCTTATCACCAAGGCCCAACAATATTACGTTGTGTGCTTTCTCAATCATGACCGTCTTTTCAGTTGTCGTCAATGCAGCATTCATGGTCGTCTCTCCCTTCAACGCTTCCAACAACCATGTTGAACAAGTAGGGCTTTCATCTCCAAGCGCAACAGACCGAAATCGTTCACTCCGGTGAACTTTTCAATCTCATACTTTGTTGAAGACATCTTCTCCACGCTCACCGCACCAATTTATTGTGAATTAGATACCTTAGAAACAAAGTATAATAGGTTTCTCAAGAAACCCACAAGGGTTAGGGTTTAGTGTTACCAAAGAAAGATAACAAAGATTGATTATAAACTGATATTCTTTCATTTCTCTTAAAACAAGATTACAAGTATACAAGAATAACAAATAACTTCTCTCACTTTTGAATTAGGATTTTATCTTCATATTTTCCCTTATACCAAATATGAGAGACTAGTATGCTATTTATAATAAAACTAACATTTCTAATTAGCATTCATAAAAAGTTGTTCCATAAAAACAAGATTAATTGAAAAATGGTTTAAGAAATGAGTTTAATAGATATATATTACATTTTAAAATAATTTTATACAATTATTTAATAAGAATTCATAATCTATCATGTTATATCATTCACTTAACTTTTACAATTTAATATAACGAGTTATATGATGAGATTGATTCACAGTGTCAAATATATATTTTATTTTCTTTTTTAAAAAATTGGTCCTCCAATTTTAATTTTTAACGTTTTTTTTTCCATTTATTATAAAACTTAACTTTTGATCGTTTTCATTTCAATTTTAATTTTCAATAATTTATGAAATTTTTTTATCCCTCCTCGATTTTACATAATTGTCATCACTGGCGTGTCATTTAGGAACGATAAATTGAATTGAGTCTAATAATATGTTGAGATTTTTAACCCACCTCTATTAATTTTGTATGTCACACCAAATCTTCTAAATAAATGAGGATTTAAACTGTTGCGTTCTCCTCTCAATTAAATTTCACATCTCACGTAATGGCTGTAATTATCTTTATGTTTTTATTATATTTTTTTGGGATTTTCTATTGTGTTTAATATATATATATATATATATATATATATATATATATATATATATATATATATATATATATATATATATATATATATATATATATATATATATATATATATATATATATATATATATATATATATATATATTAGAATCTTTTGATAAAAAAATAATAATTTCTAGAAAAAAATTAATCCAAAAATTTGGAAAAAAAATTATACTATTGGAAAGTTTGAAATTTAGATAAACTATAATATTTTTCGAAATTTTAATAATTAAAAATAAAATTCAATAAAATCGATAAAGAAATTTATATGGACAATTTAAAAATAAACTACAGAAATTGCAGAAAAATACAAATTTAAATTTTAAAAGTGCTGTTACAGCGGTTTAAACTGCCACAAATAACAAAAATTTAGAAAAATAGAAATTTAAACCAAAACTTAAATTATTAAAATGTTATTACGACGGTTTAAAACGTCAGAATTAACAAAAATACAGAAAATATATAAATTTAAACCAAAAATTAAATTGTTAAAATGTTATTACGGCGGTTTAAAACGTTAGAATTAACAAAAATACAGAAAATATATAAATTTAAACCAAAAATAAAAGTATAAATTATAAATTAAGAAAAAAAATACATGTCTAATGTTATAAATTATGGTTTAAACTAAAAAAAATATTTTTATGCATAAAAATACGTGTTTAAGTCAAAATATTATAAATTATGCAAATAAATTATATTATTATGCAATTAAACATATATTTCATAATTATTTTTTGATATTATAATATTTAGATTCAACTAGATTAAAAAATATGCAAGAATTAAAATAAAGAATAAAATTATAATTTAGGATCAAATTAATCATAAATTAAAAATAATTGCTTGAAGAATATAGGTTAACATTAAAAACAATTACTAAAATTATAAAAAAAAACATACAATATTGTAAAAAAAGAATAAATTTTATCCTCAAATAATATAAAATATATATTAAGAATCTATACAATTCTATGAATCAATTTCCACAATTAGAAAAGAAAATATTTGATTTAAAAAACAATAAAAACAAAATTCACCGTAGAGCAACTGACGTGTAAAAATAAAAACGGTCAAAACTGTTATTTTTCTATTAACACTACGTGAGTTTATAAAACCGTCATATTTTACTGTAAATAGTAACAGTTTTATTAAACGTCATTTTAAAACCGTCATAATTCTTGCAAATTTTTACTGTCTTTAAATTTTTGCCCAGGCTTCAAAAAATTTCTGACTCCGCCACTATATATATATATATATATATATATATATATATATATATATATATATATATATATATATATATAAATGTCAGGTTTAATTTAGGAATGAGATGTTAAATCCTCGAAATAAACAAGGTTACAATAGAACGAGATGAGTTGCGTTGATTAAAATAAAATTAAAAGAAAATCATATATTCATAATTGTTTTTATTATTTTCCTCTAAAGAATAGAGAGAAAAGTCAAATAATAGAATTACTTTACTATCATAACTTTTTAATTTTTCTAAAGTATCTCATAACTTGTTAATTTGTGAATTCACTAAGTTTCATTTTAGGTTGTTGACTTATTAAATATTTTTAGATGATTAAATATAATATTTATAAAATAATGTTAATTAACATAATACAATTAACTAAAATTAATTTTTTACAACATATAAAATAATTATAATTAAAAATGTCTTTATGAAAAGGGTGAAAAAATAAGGCTATAGTAACAGAAAAAAATGTAGTATTGATATTATAATGAGATATTTTCTCATTTTTTTATTATACTAACAATTCGGTACCTTTGAATTTAGTTGGATACCGGTATCTTCAACCAAGCAAAACCTAGTATTGAATACCACGTCACTTTATTATTTTATTTTATTTTAAAATAAATTAAAATTTTATTCCAATTTATACTAGAGGTACGATATTCAATTATTTATCATGGTACCTAAGAATTTGCCTTATACTAATGAGATACTCACTCTTTTTTTTTTAAATTTTATTATACTATTAAGTTGCTTTTTACTTTTTAGATATATTGAAAAATACAGAAAATAGAAATTATGAAGAATTTTAAAAAGTATATTTATCTTCCTAAGCCTTTATTTTCTCTTTTTCCTATAATTTAAGATATATATATATATATATATATATATATATATATATATATATATATATATATATATATATATATATATATATATATATATATATATATATATATATATATATATATATATATATTAGACAAAGTTTATATTATTTTTGAAAAAAGAAAAGAACCAAATTTATACCAAATGTAGACAATTTATTTTTGGAGATTACTAAGTAGATCTGTTTGTTTTTATAAAGATATATTTTATCAAATTTTATTTTAAAATGTTTAAATATATCTTAAGGTATATATTGCTAAAATAAACCATCATAAAAACAAGTGGATGTATTATAATAAATATCTATGAAAATTTGCTATAATACACCAATATATTTTTATGAATGTATGTTTTAACAAATTTTACTTAAAAAATGATTAAATGCATTCTTAAATGCATATTACTAAAATAGATCTACAAACGCTTTATTTTTTTATTTACAAAATTTAGATAATTTATACAATTTAATTTCTCACATATTTTATTGTTTTTTCTGTTCGTTCTGCTTAAAATATAAATACATTATAATAATTTATAATTCAATACTCTCTATTAAAATATTCTATACTTTCTTTTTCTTTTCTTTTTTTGGCACAAAAATATTCTATACTACTTTCTAATATATAAAATCTTCTACATCTTTTCAAAGATTGTGTAAATCATAAATAACACCCAGTAATGTTGTCACACATGGAACATTTTGTATAAATAGGTATGCTATTTATCTTGAATGTATCTAACTTCATTGAAGAAGAAATGAAGGGAATATATCAAAGTGCAATGGCAAAACATAAGGTTTCAATGTTGTTGCTTTGTGTATTCTTTTCCTTACTAGAGTTCAAAGTTGAAGCAAGAAAATCATCACATTTAAAAAGAGAAATCGAAGCTAAATTGAAGCTTTTAAACAAGCCAGCAGTGAAAACTATTAAGGTATGCAATTTCATACAATCACTTTAATATTACATTTTTTTGTCTACCTTATTTTGTCATCTAAGGTAAATAGCTTTTACATTTCAAAATTTATTTTTCTTTAAAAAAATTATCATATTTATTGTAATATTTTATTGCAGAGTGAAGATGGAGATATTATTGATTGCGTTGATATCTACAAACAACCTGCTTTTGACCATCCTGCCTTAAAAGATCATAGAATAGAGATGATGCCGAGTTTTCTTCATGAATCCGAAAATTCAAGCACAGTAGGTGTTTTCAACTCAAGCTCTGATGTGTTTCAGACATGGCAAAAAAGTGGAAGTTGTTCCGAAGGAACTATCCCTATCCGAAGAATTCGAAAAAAGGACTTGCTGAGAGCAGGTTCACTTGATCGTTTCGGACGAAAACCACCTGAAATATTTGATAATTCAACAAGCACCATGAGTGGTATAGTCGAAGTGACAAATCGCTCGGTATACACATCTGCACAAACAACTGATATCATTTTAGTGCAGTATAAATTCATGTATATATGATCAATATATAAATGGATATGGTTGTGTAATCATGCAGGATGCATATCTTGTAGCAGTGGGATATAATTTTATAGGGGGGCAAGCAAATATTAACATCTGGAATCCTAGAGTTGAAAAACCAGAAGATTTCACTACTGCTCAGTTGTGGCTTAAGGCTGCTAATGGTGATAATAATTTCGAAAGCATCGAAGCCGGCTGGATAGTAAGTGATTAATGCATGTGTGATGCTATAGATATGAGTCCATATTGCTAACCCTCTATATATTGTATGTTTAGGTTAATCCAAAGTTGTATGGTGACCACAGAACCCGATTATTCGTCCATTGGACTGTAAGTTCTTATTTATCAGAAGACAGATTTGTCTTTTTTGTTGGTTTTTTCAAATCTTATAAACACTAATTTCTGGTTTTTGATTGTGGTGCAGAGAGATACATACAGAAAAACAGGGTGCTTTGATCTTTTATGCTCAGGTTTTGTGCATACAAACAAGAATATAGCGCTTGGTGCTACCATAGAACCTATTTCATTGCCCGGTGGTCAACAATATGAACTAAACTATGCAATATATTCGGTAATAATAACATGCATGTGTGTTCTTGTTCATGTATTTCTATTAATTAGTGCAATTTATATTGATGTAACTTGGGTTAATTTGTCTGCATCATTTAGGATTATCATGGAAAGTGGTGGCTTAAAGTGAAAAGGAACATTCCGGTAGGCTATTGGCCGACCGAGATAGTGAGTAACTTGAAACACAGTGCATCGTTGGTTCAATGGGGTGGACAAGTTTTTAGTTACGAGGTCAAAACAGACCCTCCCCACACTGGAACACAGATGGGTAGCGGAGGAGCAGCAGGTGGACGATACGGGCATGCATGCTATATGAGTGCTGTGAGAATTATAGATTATTCACTACAACTTAAGTATCCGCCGATTGTAGGCGTTCATGCTTCAGAACCAGATTGTTACAATACCTTAAATGATGTTCAATATGGAAAAGACCCTGTATTCTATTTCGGAGGGGCTGGACGAAACCCTCATTGTCCTTGAAACATTATTTGTATACTGGAATTGGATGCTAAAATGTATTTGATGAACAATAAAGATGTATAATTTCTTTCCATCTTGCAAGTTCACGAACAATCAGTTCTAAGACTTTTCAATAATGGCGAAAACTGAGAAATTTGAAGCCTAAGAAAATTGATTTTTATTAGTTTTCATGTCAAGTAGTACATAGGGATCAAAAAGCTCCTCCCAAGCAAAGGGAGCACTCTTTTGGGTGATTCGATTCTTGTGATAAACTTACAATTACTTAAGAGGACTAAGTACAACAATACTATGTTTTGACCAATTTTGATTTGACAGACATATCTACATACCAATGTGCTGTAAATATAATATACCGTTACATGATGGCACCGCACCTGCAGAGCATGCAGGAACTAGGCGACATACACTTGAATGGATCCTCCATGTCAATATACACCACTACAGTGCATCGTATTGTTTTCTCTCTTCTTGAATTGATTGGAAAATTCTAGCTGCTGATTCAGTTGCTGATCTTCGGTTGTGAGGTACGACTTTGATAACTCGAGTTTGTTTCCCTGCCTCGAGAGAATGAGGTACACTCTCTGGTTCTACTGGAACCATAGGGAAAAGAGGCAGTACATCTCTTCCTTCAGCCACTTGTCCCGTGCTCATTTCTTGTGCCATTTCGCTAGGACTACTTGCTGTACTCATCTGCACCTCAAACTCCTTGGATCTCTGATGATACATGACATTTGATGTAACTCCGTTTTTCTGAACTGGTAAATTGTATGAGCTTTGATTGTGTTTGTTACAATCAGCTTCATCTTCAGATAAACGACGATTTTGCCTGTGTGCAGAGAATTGGTTCACATGTTCAACAGCTGACTCTGAAGCTGCAGCTTTCATAACTGGCATGCTGCCATAAGGAGGGAAGTAAGCTTGACTGCCTGGAGGAGTCTCTGACGGAGATGGGATTCCATAGGAAGGATTCATAAAAGTGCCACCCGAAGGAGAAGCCCCATAGGGCCCACATCCTCCAAAATTTGTTCCAGTAAATCCAGGCCCGGGATATGGCTTGTAGACGAGCCCTTCAGAAGGAGACATCACAGGAATTAACCACTGATGCCCGGGTGATTGATTGAAACACCAGGGACCCATCCCACTATCAGCAGCCATATTTCCTTGGTGTGGATTTCCGGCAAAAGGCATGGAACTTGAAATGTGGCTCGTATTTTTCACTGATGAAATAGATGTTTTACCAACAGCATTCTCTGCCGAACATTCCATGTTTTGATTAATCTTTTCAGAATCAACTTTGCGCTTAAGATTTTGTAGCTGAACTTTTGCAACATATTCCAATGTGAGTTTTTTAGGAGTAGATCCATCCGGAAGAGACTTTCCCAGAAAAGCACCATCATCAAACAAAAGATCAGGCGAACCAGCAATCAATTGTTGGACCTGCTTAAATAAAAATAATTAACCATTGCAGGCAGGCTCAAGGGTGTGGGAGAGCACTCCTCATTTTGGACTCGTACAAAGCACTGATCAATGTTAAAGATAATTTACCTTTATCAGCCTATGCAACTCAAACACTTGGACTGCAAACACTCTCTGTTGACTGTAGAGAAGAACAGAAGTTGGATCAAGAAAATTCTTAAAACACATACAATTGAAATAAAATGAAAGATAAAGCATTTGGAACTAAAAAACATATTGTTGGAAGCACCAATTTATAAACAAAAAAATCGAATTATGATCAATCACAGTAGGTAACATGTTCCACGGGCTATTTTTCAATCAATATAAATAACGAGGATCAAAAGTGGACTTATGACATATACAATCAAAATAAAATAGAAAATAAAGCATTTTAAGCTAGATATGATAAGATTGAAAGCACCAATTTATACACCACACATTACAAAAGTCAAAGAATCTTCAATCACACAATATTAATTATATGAAATCTGTTAGAGCTATAGATAGCAGGACACCTTAACTAGCCAATGTGTTTGTTTATTATAAAATAAAATCCCTTACCCAAAATATTTCAAAACACAGAAAACCAAGACACTAGGTAAGTTGGGGAAACCTGCTAACTACCATAACATCTATTGTGGGCTCATACACATACATCCAGGGGTCATCCTGAATGCCCCAGTGGTGTGACATGGAGAACTAAGCAAGAGGAAACCAAGACAGGAATACATCCAAAATCCAGTCGCTAGAAGACAGTAAATTATGAGATGATCTGCGGTCAAAAGGACCCCCTCCAACATAGTATAATTTAAAGCTCTCCCTGTAGTAACCAGTACCCACCAATAAAACATTAGTAAAGACATTGAATGCAAAAAATATAAAGAAAAAAAAAACAATTCGGCAAGGATCCCGGTACTAAAAAATTCTTTCTTCAAAGTCATACATACAACTCTGTGATTGAAAATTGAAATGTAACTATCCAACCTACACTCCTAGTAATTAGTTAAGGAGCATAAAAGATGCTTTAAAAGGTGGGGGAAAATGGCAATGTCAGATAGGAGCTGTCTCTATAATTCATATTTCCTGGTCCTACCTTTCTTCTCGTCGAGAGAATTTTCCTTGCATAGTTTCAAACCTGACACTGGGCTAATGATAGATGCAAGAAAATATAGAAAGGTAGGAGAATATACCAACAAACCACCAAATAACAAAAATCAAATCAGCAGACTATCAAACTTCCATCAGAAGTAGTAATTTTGCTATATATATTCTAAATCTTCATGCATTTCCCAGTAAAAACAAATTAAGGCTTTTGTTTATGGCCAAAATTCTAACATTCATAAAATTCAACAATCTAGATAACTTCAGGTTGATGCAATCAATAGAGTTCACTATTCAATATTTATGAACCGGATTACCTTTCAAACATTCCTATTTAAAATCATAAAAGAACCTGACGAGCAACGAGACTTACTTGGCAATTTCTTTTCTGGCTTTCCAGAAATGTTTTTGGCCTATTACTGCAACAACATCATCAGGAGAAATTTTCACTGTTGATAAACTTTCTAACTGTTTAGGACTGCCTGTCCCGGTATCATGATATTTAGTGCCATTGATAGCCTGGGTTGGACTGGTTTGGTTTACTATAGGGCCGTGGCTCTTGTCTACCTCCCTCAATTCAAAGAGACTGTCACTTTGTCCATTTCCATGCCCATTTGATTGCGACTCAGCTCGACAGTCTTGACGTAAGCGTGAATCACCTTGACGTAAACTGTCAAGTTTGAACACACGACGATCTTGAACCTCTTGATTTGCAGTCACTTTGCCTTGTCGTACTAAGGTATCACTACGTTCTCCAATAGATTCGTCTCTGGCAGACGTAAACGGATGCTCCTTATTTGGACTCATTTGCGGAGGACCATCAATCTCATTTCTCACGTCTGTCCCTGCATTAACAAGTGCGGAGCCAAGCTGTTTCGGCTCCCTCTCCCGATCAATTTTACCTGGTTTCAAAAAACCAAAATACCTAGAAGGGGGTCTTTTCCCATCAAAACTCTCAATCCTTTTCTCATTAGAATGACCAATATTTGAACGAACATATACAGGAACCCTAAAGTCATCTTCATCAACCTTCTTTCTATGTTCAATTTGTGCTTGAGAAGCATTCAAATTTGCCCCTTTTGTTTGCCGAGAAAGATGTTTCCCAGCCTGACGAATAAGTGTTTCAGGAGTCAAATGACCAGGAAAAACATAATTTCGCTCATGGACAGTCCCCTGCAACATATAAATTTAAACATTCAGAAAGAAAAGAAAAAAAACACTATTTCTCACACAATCTTAAAACTAGATCACACATTTGCGAACTAATTGCCAAATTAAACTAAGGAACTAAACATGATAATAACAATGATAATAATTGGTAAGAAAAGCCACATCAACAACAACCGAGCCTTATCCCACTAACTGGTTCAGCTACATGAATCAACTTTCGTCGTAATATTCTATTCTATCCAGAATCATACTTCTATCCAAATCATTAACTCGAGATATAACAAAAGCCCCCAATTCTAAAAATTACCTGGCTCGACGAAGCCGGGGGAACCGAATTGGTCGAAGTATTCGGGTGTAGTGGCAAGTTAAACCTTTGAGAGGGAATACTAAATTGCTCATACAAAGCCATTTTATTCCTAGGTGGTGCTCTAGGCCCTCCTTTCTCGGTATCACCAACATGTAATCTAGGAAACAACGGCCCCATCATCTTCTCATCATCATTCCCTCTTTTCATCCTCAACTTTCCCTAACAACAAACAAAACCCTACCCCCTTTTCTATCTTAAACTCTAAACACCCAACAATTTCACAATCCTCTAATTCAACAACTCAATTACACTTCCACAGTTACACAACACAATCACTTGTAATTCTGAAGCTTAAAAAAAAGTGATTATTGCACAAACACATCCAATTCACCAAATCTAAACTTCTCCCAACTAGGAAAACTTATTGATTCACAGTTGATCTTGATTACAAGTATAGCAACAAAATCAAATTGTGAGAGAAAGATTGAAAATTGAAGAGAAAAATTAGGGATAGAGAGAAAGAGAGAGAAAGAGTGTTCAGGGATTCTTGTTTTGTTCTTGCGAAGAAAAAAGCGGAAAGTATCGTCATTTTGTTAGAGAAGATATATGAAAAGTGCAAAGTGGGGCCCATTTGGATAGAACTTGAAGTTCTTTTATTGCAAATAAAGTGTTATTTTAATTGGGTTTTCTTGTCTTAATCTACTCTTTTACCCTTTTTTTCAGATAATTATGCTATGTTTATGATTAATTAATGGTACTTGCAAATAAAGTGTTAGTTTATTTTATTGTAATAAAGTAGCACTTTCTAATTTCTTTTTTCTTATAATCCTATTATGATCTTATGAAAGATTGTCCAATAAGTTACAATTAGACTCCCAAAAATTGTCCATTTTCTATTTTATTTCAAATTTAAATAAGTTTTTCATTTCCATAAGTATATATCAAAAAGACTAAAAGCACGGATGAACCTTCGGCTAGAGTTTGCTTCGGTAAACTATCAGAACACTGGAGTTGAGGATCTTAAGGATAGGAGCATCATACTAAGTTGTTAATCAAATTCAAAGAAGACATCCAGAAAAGCATTAGATGTACGGACAATAATATGAAGACATCAGAGACAATCAGAAGAGCATTGAATGAACTTTAGAAGACAACAGAGATAATCATCGTAGACGTTCAAAAAAGCATTGAATGTACGGGCAACAAACTCGAAGACGTCTAGAAAAGCATTAGACGGAGTTGTTAACCAAACTCAAATATATATTGAAGACATCCATAAAAGTGTTGAATGTACGTTAAAATAACTTTGAAGATATATCTGAGAAGGCATTATATGTAAAGAAACCAGACATCCAATAATGTATTGAATGAAAGGTATAAACACAAGATGATATCCAAGAAAGCATTAGAACATCAGATGGGTAAGGTCATATCTGGAAAAATATCAGATAGACAAGGTCATATGTTTAGTATGTGCCAAGTAGGGTTAGACTTTGGTAATTTCCAAGTTAGGTTGGACTTTGGAGTAAGGTAAGATGTTGATAACAACATGGCCTATAAAAATACAAATGAGGATAAAACACTCTTGTTATGTGTGGTATATGAATTTTGTTATGATACATGATTAAATGCATGTAATGCAGATGCTAACGACATGGCTTGATTCCTTTAGGGAGAGGACAAGATTGGAAGACTGATTCCTCAACACGGAGATTGTCTCCACTTTGCTTGGGGACTAAAGATGTTGTTGTTGAACAAATCTTTTCCACACTTGTAAACTATATCAAGTTGATGATCCTTGGAGGAAGGATGGAGAGTTGTTTGGGGATTCTTCAAGTCAATTTCCCCTGACTAGCTGACTATTGTAAATGAAACTGGTCATTGCTTCAGTTTGATTGATTTTAAAAATGATTGTTTTACTGTGTGCTTGGAAGGCTTGCCCTAATATGAGTCTTGAAAAATCTTCTGAATAAACCAATTATGAGAAGGACTTGCACTAAACAACAAATCTTGAACTGATTCTCAACAGGATATGGAGGGACTTGCCCCTAATAAGATCATTTGACCAAGTTTCTTAACTGTTTGAAAATTCCTTGAGAGGAAGGGTAGTTTACAAACAAAAATGTCCATTCAAACATGGTAATCTTAATGCAAATTCAACTTTTGACAGGTAAAGGAAAGGTATGGTACCAAAAAAAAATGACTAGCAAAAATAATTTTGGAGTCAACTTATGCAACCTTTATGTAGTAAGCTTTCAAAATAACCTTGCTTCAGTTAGGTCTTTTGAGGGTTGTAACATGGTTTTATTCACGGTTTATGAAACAAAGGATGAAGGTTCAAAGTTTATTTGTACACACCTCATCTTCGCGGTGTTCTTCAGACCTACACTCAGTTAAACTTAAATTATGCACTCAGTTTCCAAAAGGTTGGGAATTGTACTAATGATATTGATGATGGTTCAGAACTTTAAGGGTTCATGGCAGTCACTACTTCCTTGCAACATTTATTTATTTTTGCCATTGAGGAATTTTATGGTGAGGATTGGGGATTTAAAGATCTCCTCTTTTTGTTATCATTAATTTTTGTCTGAATTGTTCCTTTTGAAGTTTACAGTCAGCGAGATGCCCCAGTTTTTGCCTAAGTCTCCTATTTGGGTGCTCAACTTAGCGAGATTATTTTTTTTTGCTGAAAGTTGTGACTTCCAATTCATTTTTTTATGGATCCTCAAACGAGATATTTCATCTTGTAAATTGAATACGTAATCAAATTAATTAAACACCACCCTGCCCCAGGTTAAGCGTAAGGATTTAGACCTGGAAGAAACATCTACTTCTAGGCTCGAAGTGGTTGACTAGGGACTAACTTATTATCTTTCCAGTGTTTGGGGATTTGAAACAATGCATGTACATCATCGACAATGTTTTATTTGAAAGCACACCACAACAGTCATGGGTATTCAATTTTCATTATCATCCCTCCAATCTTTGCTTCAACCACAGTTTGATAAAGAAAGATGAATAAGAGAAACATTGGTGTATATATATACATATGTGTGTGTTAATTTTGAAAAAGTAAAGCATGAATATGCATAAATATGAAAGGGAATGAATTGATTCAATATAAGATGATTATTTCATTAATATGAATACTAAAAACAAACAAGTCTGGAAGGAAATACACATAATTTAAACAAGGAAATTACAAATGAAAAGAAACACGGCCTAGTGACTAATCAACATCAAATATGAGTTTTCTCATGGTGATCCACTAGCTTTAGGAAGTGGCATTGTACGACTCTGACCCAATTGTCAATCACTCCGCTCTGACATAAGATTTTTGTCAACGTTGGGAGTTTTCTTCGAGAAGGTTAACATATTCCCTCGGACGAAGTCTTAAACATGCTTTGAATACAAAACAACTTTCTATGTTGTGGCCTGCAGCTCCTTCATGGAATGGGCAATGGAGTTCAGTCTTAAACCCAAGTGGAAGAGTATTTGGAGGAGTAAGTGGTCTTGTTGTGATCAGACTTTTCTAGGCCAAGTAAGGATACACCTCAACATGTTTCACAGGAATGGGGTCAAACTCAGTCCTAATCCTAGCTTGATTCTGATTCTGGCCAGCATTTTGTTGTGGAAGAGCTCGAGGTGGTGGAGCATTGGCCACAAGAGCAACTGCAGCTACATATGGTTGACCATAGTGTTATTGCCTGCGATAAGGTCTCCTTTATTATGAAACAACATGTGTATCACCCTTCTTATTTTTTTGAAAGTTCCTAGAGAATATATTACACCATTAGAGGCTTCAACATTGGCAATCTTCCCATTCTTGATTCCTTCATCTAGTCTTTCTCCAATAGTGACTAAATCAGCAAAACCAGATGATACATTGCATATCATTTTCTCCCAAAATAAAGGTTGAAGAGTGTCCATGAAAAATACAGTAAGCTCTTTCTCTACCAACAGTGCCTCCACTGAGCAACCAACTCTCTTTAACGTTGAGCGTATTCCTTGAAGGATTATTTCTCTTTTTGAGACATGTTCTGCAATTGACGGTGATCAGGTGTCATGTCCATATTGTACTTATATTGCTTCAAGAAAGCATCAGCCAAGTATTTCCATCTTTGGATATGTGCAACCATCTTGCGGTAGCACATCACCAAGTGGTTTTTTGGACATGTGTGCCCCTTGTACTTCTCAAATTCTGGAGTCTTGAATTTTGTAGGAATAACCAAGTATGAAACTAGGCACATGTCCATAGTGGCCGCACCAAATACGTCATCTCCTTCCACAACTCTCAACCTCTTCTCTAGAGTGTGGAATAACTTTCTGACTTCTTCAATGTACTCATCTTCTCCTTGACTTTTAGATTGTGGACCAGTAGCATGGTACATGAAAGAAGGATTTTCATAAGCAGTTTGAGTAATAGTATGCACAATAGGTTGAGGTTCAGTGAACACTAGAGTTTGGAATACTTGTTTGGACGTTTGACCAACCATGGAAGGGGTAACATGGGATGGGGAGAAATTGTGAGGAAAAACAAACTTTGTCATGTTGAAGGTGGTATTTGGACAGGCTGAGGCTCAACAACAACATTTTCCACTTCTTGGATAATAATCCTCTGAGGTGGCTTGCTCCCCTCTAGAAATTAAGACTTAAAGCATCTCAGTTAGCTTAGTCGTGTTTGACTTCTTCAACATATTCAGCTTCTCCTTGACTTTCAAATTGTGGACCAGCAGCAAGGTACATGAAATAAGGATTTTCATAAGCAGTTTGAGCAACATTATACACAACAGGATGAGGTTCAATGAACACTGGAGTTTCGAATATTGGTTTGGACGCTTGACCAACCATAAAAGTGGTAACATGAGGTGGGAGAAATTGTGAGGAAAACCAAACATTGGCCATGTTGAAGGTGGTATTTGGACAGATTGGGGCTCAACAACAACATTTGCCACTTCTTGGATAAGAATCCTCTGAGGTGTCTCCCTTCTAAAAATTAAGACACAGATAATCTCCAGTCCTACATTCAACTAATTCAACCTATGCATCCAAGTTCCAAGAGATTAGGATTTGCACAGATGAAGATGGTTCATAAGCCAAAGGATTTTTAAGATAGCAGTCACTTCTTCCTTCTGTTATTTCTGGTGAAGACTTCGGTCAACTCATCTTGTAAAGGATTTTGATGACCTCTTGATTGATGTTTTATTTTTTATCCCTAACTTTTGCCTGAACTGTGTCATTTGAACTTAGAGTCAGCGGGATATCCCCGTTTTTGCCTAAGTCCCCTTCATAGGTTTTGACTTAGCGGGCTTTGAATTTTTTTCATTTTTTTCAATATCATTTTTTATAAAAGATAATCATTGTTTGGCTTAATGATTATGGTGAACCATCATTAGATTTTGAATTGAAAGACAGCTTCGACACTCCATGATGTGTGTGAAGGAAACCTTGAGATTGCAGCCTTCATTGAAATGTGTCTTGAATGATTCTCTTGTATTTTAATTCACATTTGAATTATTTGATAACTACCCATCCCCATGTTAAGATTGTGGGTTTTTTCGTATAGAAAGAAACTCCAACTTCAAGGCTCAAAGGGGTTGATAAGGGATTAACTTCCTTATTTCTCCAATGTTTGGGAGTTGAAACAATACTTGTACATCATCAGCCAAGTTCCAATTGAAATCATACCAACAATACTTATTGGTATTTCCTTTTCATCATCATCCCTCCAATCATTGTAAAAGCTTGAGAAAATAAAATGAATAGGAAATATAAAGCATAAAGATGCACACATTAAATGAATCAAAACTTGTAATGCTCATTTCATTAAAATCAACATAAAAGTAAAAACAAATTTTAAAAGCAAATAAGTCAATACAATTTGAAGAAAATTGCAAACAGAAAGAAACAATGGCCTAGTGATCCATCAGCAACAAGGATGAGTTGTCCTGTCTGAAAACTGGCCTTGAAGATAAACTGACTTGTTGAAGTCGTCTGGAGGATTCACTTCCCACGAACTGGAAGAGGATTAGTGACAACATTAGGATTAGTATCCTTAAAAGAAAGGATGTTGTTTCTGATAAGATCTTGTACTCTAGCCTTTAGTGCAAAGCAGTGTTCTAAGTCATGACCAGTTCCACCTTGATGAAACTCACAGTGAAGTTTCGCCATGTAGTTGGCTGGAAGATGATCTGGAATAGGAGGCGGAGGCTTAATAGTTATCTAACCATTTTGAATCAAATAAGAGTACAACTCAGTGTAAGTCATTGGAATAGGATCAAAGTTTCCCCTATTATGGTACTGATTTTGTCCAGCAGCAGGATGGGGAGCTTGAGCTGGTTAAGTCTTAACAACAGGAGCAATTGTAGCTACATATGGTTGAACATATTGTTGTTGCTTGTGATAAGGTTTCGTTTCATTTTAAACAACAAAAGCATCACCATCTTTTTTCTTTTGAAAGTTCCCATGAGACTTTCTTGCAGCAATAGAAGTTTTAGCATTGGTAATCTTACCTTTCTTGATACCTTCCTCTAGTCTTTCTCCAACAGTGACTAGGTCAGCAAAACCAGATGATACACTTCCTACCATATTCTCCCAAAATAATGGTTTAAGAGTGTCCATGAACAAACCAGTAAGTTCATTTTCGGCCAAAGGTGTCTCCACTTGAGCAGCTAGCTCTCTCCAGCGCTGAGCATACTCTTTGAATGATTCTTTCTCTTTTTGAGACATGTTTTGAAGTTGTAGACGGTCAGGTGTCATGTCTAAATTATACTTATACTGCTTTACGAAAGCATCAGATAAATCCTTACAACTCTGGATATGGTTCTTCTCAAGTCTCATGTACCATATTATAGAAGCGTCACTCAAATTGTCTTAGAAACAGTGAATAAGAAGTTAGTCGTTATTGGCATGTGCAACCATTTTGCGGCAATACACCAGCAGATGGATTTTAGGAAAAGTATGCCCCTTGTATTTGTTAAACTTGGGAATGTTTAACTTATTAGGCATAGCAAGTCAGAAACCAAACACATGTCTATTGCAGCAACACCAAAGGCCTATTTGCCTTCTAAATCCCTCACCATCTTCTCAATAGTCAAGCATTGTTCTCTAACTTCATCAATGTATCCAGGTTCAACTTGACTTTCAACTTGTAGACCAGATTCATGGTATATGAAAAGAGAATTCTCATAAGTATCTTGAGCAGTAGTATGCATAACAGGTTGAGGTTTGACAAATGTTGGAGCTAAAAAGACTAGCAAAACAAATGGAGAAACCATTGGAGTAGTTGTAGAGATTGGCATGTAATCTAGAGGTAACCCAAATTCTGGCCAAGTAGAAGTTGGTTGTTGAATCAGAGGAGGGTCAACAACAGCAGTTGAGACTTCATATATCACAATCCCTTAAGGTGGTTCACCTCTAGCAATCAGAACTTACATCATTTTAGTGAGCTTGGTCATACTGGACTTCAACTCATCAATTTTCATTCTGACTTCCATGTTGTGTTGTTCTTGGTTTTCCATTCTCAATCTGATAGCAGCTCTAATTCCGTAATTGTATTGAGGAAACAGCTTGACAGAGGCCAGACAACTAAAGAAGGGGACAACTAGAATGAGTTCCTCGGATAACTCGAATTAATGCAGATATATGCAAAGGATAGGATGACATGCAATGTTTCACTTCCATTTTTAGGTAATCAAATCGATTATTGCAAACATGGGTGACATCAAGAACACATGCATAATAAATATTGACAAACATGATATTTTCTTTGTCCATATTTGCAATAATCTGAATTGTTTTCCTTGAAAATGGTTGCGGTGATGTTTACGATGAATGCATGTATGCAACAAACATAAACAAGATCACGTAAAACACACAAGTTCAAAGGTTCGGGTCACAAGCATGGAGTCAAAGGATAAGAACCACCAACCCACAAAGGTATGTACTAAGGTTTGTCTTCATTGTACCTGCAGAAAACCAGAGGGTTCTAACAGAAGTTTCCGGAGCTAACAAGCATCCTTCGGTTATCATCAGTACATTGGACTACTCCCCAACCGATAATTTCCTTAAGAAAACCTCGTCCGAGTGTAGTATTACGCGATAATCACCCTAGGTCTACACCTGGATGAATTCTGCACTACATTCCTAAAAATGGCCTGGATGGATTAAGGGTTATACGGTCCTCAGTATGATCAGCTCGGATCAAAAAAGTAATGCCATGATACGATTACTCGCCATGACATCAGTAATCCGAATGAGCCTAACTGGGTGGTGATTTTCAAATTGACATCGCATAGGACTACTCCACGCGTATCTCCTCGAATATATCATCGTCATATCATAAGTTCACTTAGATTCGGGTATAGGATCTATCTCACTCACAAAGGATCACCAAACCAAAACATAATAAGCAATAACAAACAAATCAATCTAAAGCAATAAATAAATTGAATTAGGCCGAACCCACTTAGAGATTACTCCTCAGCAGAGTTGTCACTTTCCTGTAGTGGTAAAAATCGTGAGTGTCAGCTATTGATTAACTTAACTCAAGGTAAATAGAGTCGCCATCGTGCTTTTATTTTATTCCAAATGAAAAAAAAATAGAGCGAATAAATCCTAAAAATGAATCTAAAGCAAAAAGTTAAAGAGACAATCATAGAAAGGGTAAGGGGGTTGGTTACAAAATGGGAAGGTATTAGCACCCAAAATGTTTGTGGTACTCCATGGGAGCCCTTTGAAAAATTGATTGCTTTTGGTTTGAAAATGGTTTGTTAAATGAGAGTGAGGGGATGGGAAAAGAATTATTTTTTAATGTTTTTGTGTTTAACGAGACTTTCATCTCATGCCTATGTACCCATAATGTGCAATGTAATATTAAAACCCCGTAGTTTATGGTACAAATAGTGAAAAATTGGTTGATTTTGATTGATTTTAAGAAATGAAGACAAAAGAAGTGCACAAAGGCACAAAAACAACTTGAATGAGCTTGGTTCTTTTTATTTTTTTAATTGAAGTCAAAATGATTAAATTCATTGGAGGGAAGGAGATTAAAATTCTGGTATGATAGATCTCAAATGTCCTATAGGATGTCGAAACATCTGGTCTGACAGAAACAGCAAGGCAATGCATATAACAGTAACAGTTTTGAAAAGCATAAACAGCACACAATAATTTTTAACCCAGTTCGATGACTCACATCTACATCTAGAGGTTACCAAGCCAGGAAGGAAATCCACTATCAGTAGTATCAATTTAGATTTAAACTTACTCAATTTACACTCTTCACTTAATCCCTACCCGATGAAACTTCTACCTAAGAGTTCCTCACTCATAATATATGAGCATTCCCACTCACTTCCCTTCAGTCACACATCGTGACAATTACAACTAACAAGATCAAACTAGAAGACATACTTCCATGACAATACCTATGCATGACACACATGACTAAGAACGATACTTAGAGTTTCTTAACAACTTCCTCCAAGAACAATACTAACTGTTGCTTAAAAGCTTCGAGGAGAACAGTGACCAACTCACAATCCAAGTGGTTCACACATACCAACTCTCATAGAGAATGGTTCACAAATAAAGCCTTAATGTTTACATATTTTCTATTCACATCTTATTCTTAAAACTAGGTTACAATGCTTCTATTTTTAACTTATTTCCCAATTGGATTTGGGCCTTCAAAACAACTAAGTTGTTGTTACAAATATGCAGAAGATTCTGCTACAAAATAGGTCTTCAATCAAATATTCCAAACAATATATCCTTATTTGGAAAGTATATATTTCTTTTTGAATTCTAATTGAATCTTCCAGACCTTTAAATCAGAACCCCTTTAAATTAGCGACACATAAGATTGCATAATATCTCCAGAATATTCTACATATGTTAAAATATAACAAAACCAATCACTCAAGCTCAACACAAGCGTGATGCCATATGCGATGTCGTATGCTCCTTCAAGGAAATCTTGTGGAACAACAAAAGAAACCTCCAAGATATTCTCCTCAAAATTAGGACTCTAGACTTCAGTGCAAAGCAGTGTTCTAAGTCATGACCAGTTCCACCTTATGAAACTCACAGTGAAGATCCGCCCTGTAGTTGGCTGGAAGAGGATCTGAAACAGGAGGCGGAGGCCTAGTAGTAATCTAACTATTTGAATCAAATAAGGGTATAACTCAGTGTAGGTCATTGGGGTTAGGATCAAAGTTTCCCCTATTACGCTACTGATTTTGTCCAGCAACAGGACGAGGAGCTTGAGCTTGAGTTGGTTGAGTCTTAAAAATAAAAGTAACTGCAACTACGTATGGTTGAACATATTGTTGTTGCTAGCGATAATGTTTCCTTTCATTTTAAACAACATAAGCATCAACATATATTTTCTTTTGAAAGTTCCCATGAGACTTTCTTGCAGCATTAGAAGCTTCAACATTGGTAATCTTACATTTCTTGATACCTTCCTCTAGTCTTTCTCCAACAGTGACTAGGTCAGCAAAACCAAATGATACACTTCCTAAAATTTTCTCCCAAAAGAATGGTTGAAGAGTGTCCATGAACAAACCAGTAAGTTCCTTTTCGGCCAAATGTGCCTCCACTTGAGCAGCTAGCTCTCTCTAGCGTTGAACGTACTCTCTAAATGATTCTTTCTCTTTTTGAGACATGTTTTGAAGTTGTCGGGGGTCAGGTTCCATGTCTAAATTGTACTTATACTACTTTACGAAAGCATCAGATAAATCCTTCCAACTCTAGATATGGTTTCTTCTCAAGTCCCGTGAACCATTTTATAGAAGCGTCACTCAATTTGTCTTGAAAACAGTGAATAAGAGGAACCAAAAAGAACTCAAAACAAGTGAAAGTTTCCTCTGGAACAGTGTTAATCGGTTAACCGTTTGGTTAACTAGTTAACATATTGAATTTTCAAATTTTGCGTCAATTTACATTGGTTAACCGGTTAACCATTTTGTACTGCAAATGGTTAGTCGGTTAACACTGAAACCAGAGGCAGAAAATTTGCCAAAATTCAGCACGATCCTCTTTTAAAATAATTTTCAAACCTCGTATGATCATGAATTGAATGGGAATGAATTTTAAAGTGAAAAATAAGTGAAATCTCTGCAATCAAACAACAGTTTATGATCCAAAGGATCAACAACCAATAGCACCAAAGATCTACATCTTGAATGATGGTGATGAATGTGTAACAATGGAGGAAGATGAATTACCAAGAATAAACTTCAAATTACTCCACAAGCAAGCTTGATCTACTGAAATTGATGAAGAAAAATGAAAAGGATGAATGTTTAGCTCAAAGTTAATCAAAAACTCAATGCAAATTCTTGATAACTTCAAAAGAAGTAAATGAGCTTTGATGAATTTTGGTAGTTGAGGAGATATTTTGCAAGAATTTTTTTTGCTCTCTAAAGCTTGAGAAATGAATGAAAAGAGACCTCTATTTAAAGAGTTTAGGCTTGCGAATTTGGTGGAATGAAGTTTGCTTTGGAAAATCAAAATTAGGCTTAGAAATCAAATTTGAGGGAAAATTCATAAAAGAGTGGTGATTAGTGAAAGTTTATGATGAGAAATGATCAAAGCGATGTAGAGGAATAAAAGTGAAGTGGTCTAGAATATTCCAAATGAGATTAAGGGTTAAGATGATGCTGAATTTTGAACAAATTATTCAAATTTCGCCCTGGTTAATCGGCTAACCATTTAGTTAATCAGTTAACTAAGTCAAAATTTTGAATTTTTTTCCTTTGATTACATGGTTATTGTTTTGGCTCGATTCTTTTGCGCGTCGAAGAAAGCATGAAAATAAACATATAAACCTTGGAATTCCTTGAATAAATCAATTAGAACTTGGGAAATCCTTGATCAGATGAATTTGAATTGCTTGCAAATCAACTTCGACTTTGTTATAATAAAATTCATTCGAGCTGAAGAACTGCTATTTTTGGTATTTTTGACATGTTCTTCCCTTGAAAATGTTAATAAAAGAAAACAAAATATTTTTGGATTTTAATTAAAGGTTAGTAAACATAAACAAATAAAAGACAAACAAAAGCAATGTTGATCCCCAGTGAGGCATAAACCTGCAACCAAAAATGATAAATGAACTAGTGCATGATCTTGTTTGTATGCAAAATACAAATAAAAATATGAAAAATCTTAGGAACAAAAATTAGAGTATGATAAAAAGCATTTAAGTTGTTGTTTATCTAGCCACATTCATATTTTCTTTCAAACATTAGAGAAATCTTGGTCGGAAATACATTTCTGCCTCCTAAAAGTTTCATGAATGCAATTAGTTTCACGTGTCTTCCTGAATAATCATGAATGCATTCAGTGTACCAAAGACTAAACTTGCATATTTTGGTTCAAATGCTTCTCTCACAATTAAATATAATATATAATCATTCTCTCTCTTCATTCAAATTTCAAATCTTCCTTACATTTATTTTTCCCACACTTTATCATTTTCATTTTAATTTTTTCCTATTTATTTATTATGACTAAAAATATTAATATTTTATTTTTCAATTTTAATAAAATAACACTATATAATTATCTCACAGGTCACTATCAACACAATATTTACTTCATTTTAACCAACCACTATCTTAATTTGAGAGACAAAATCCTTATTTTTGAATATTGTTTTTTTTTTTCTTTTTTCATCTACGATTATTTTTTTAATATAATAATTTAATACAATTAAATTTATATGATTATTATTAATTTTAAAATTAAGTAAATCATTCTAAATTTTGAATTGATATTTAAATACATTTATAATTACTTTAATAAAAAAGATAAAATCTTTTATTTCAAATATTAAATATTCATTTTTTCCATCTCACACGTTCGTTTTTTTATTTATATTTTAATACAATTGAATTTATAATATTATTATTTATTTTAAAATTAATAATTAATTTAAAATTTAAATATTAAATATATACTAAATTTATATATACATTTCAATATATTTTATATCGTATCAACCATACGAATATCTCACTAGTTTTCTTATAAAAAGAATGGAAAAAAAAATCAATTTTTTATTTATAATAAAGACCAAATAGAGTTAGATTCATGGGTTGAGTTGTGATTAGATAAAACTTTATTTAATTTTTTATTAAAAAATACGGTAAAGGTTTTATTTGCTTTTGCAGAGTCTTTGTAGAAATGGAACATTTTGTAAATCCACATGTTGGAGTGTGATTATGGCATGTCATTCTCTGTGGTTGTTCCAAAAAAAAAAGGTTGTTCCAAAAAAAGGTTGTTCCAAAAAAACAGCAAGTGAAAGTGAAGATAGATATTTTTATATGAGAGAATGTGAAAAGGCACTGATAAAGTAGATTCGATGAAATCATACTCGGATTTTTTGCAATCTATTTTTGGCTAACGGCCAATAAGCTTCAAACAACGTTAAAAAATATCTTGGATTAACCAATCCTCTCTCTTATCCCATTGGTTGGAAGTTCTATCCTATTATTGATTTGGAGTTTCCAAATCGCACTGTTTGGAGTACAGACTGCGTTTTGTTTTGTTTCTTGTATCAAGACTGCTACTCTGTGAAAGAAGAAGAAGAGATTTGAATTATCTGTCCTGTAATTATACTTTACAAGTCCCACATTATTTTAGTTGCACTTATTTTAGTCTCTTTTTTGGGGGGTACTAAGTCTTTATATAAACTACACTCAACTATTAATTGGTATTGGGCTATTGTTCCAAGGTAATGGGCTCAGATCCAAAAATTTAATTCATAATTTAATTATTTAATTATTTAATATTTAAAAAAACTTAGTAAAAGTGATTACTTATTAATTAAAATAAAAGTAATTAATAATTAATTAGTAATCCGGTAAAAAATTAATGAATCACATCATCGTTTTAAAATAGAGGGATACAAAATTATACACAAAAACACAATAAGTAATCATACACCCCATTTTCTCCTTATTTTGACTGATAACCTCTTTTCTATATTTCTAATTAACTTATGATTTTTCTAATTGAATCTTAATAACTCCATTGGACCTAAACTATACACCCCCACTATTACTACTCCTACTCACCATTAGATCCACTTATCAAGAATAACACAATTCTACTATTACACCTAAAATTTAATCAACTTAACTTAACTCAATTACCAACGACACAACTTAAATCAACTTAATCAACTTAATTCAATCAAAAGCAACTTAGTAACTTAACACAAAAAACACGACAATATTTAATTAAATAAATAGGGCGTTACACTTACCACATTCTCTATCTGAAATGCATGATGTTTTTCACGTATCCTAACTCTGAGAGTTTATTCCCGACCCTCTTCAGTTATTTCTACCATATACAATTGAGATAGAAACAAATTTAACATTTGAACCTTTACCGAGTCGTATTGTGGGAAGAGAAACTAAAGTGTTAAGAAACAAAGAGATTCCCCTTGTTAAGGTTCAATGGGACGAAACACGTTTGGGTGATGTTACTTGGGAACTTGATTCATAAATGCTGGATGATTACCCTCACCTTTTCAGGTAGCCTTTAAATTTGAGGACGAATTTTTAATTAAGGGGGGAATGTAATACCCCGTATTTAATAAAATGCTCTAAGTGATATTAGTTGAAATCAACTGGGTTCCGTTGTGCTCTGAGAATTATCTGTTGAGATAATTAGAGCAATTGATGGACTCATAGTTAATTTAATAAACATTATATGACTTAGAGGTTTTATTAATTGATACAACACATACATTTTTGGATAACCTTAATATTTAACATTCCAAGTTATTGCTGCTAAATTTTGATGATACCTTCTTATTAATATCATTTTCATTTCCTTCCATTCATGTTCCAAAAGATAGTAACAAGCTAGTGAGAGGAAGTAGAGAGAAGGAAGAGAAAGAGGAGAAGAAGAAGAAGAAAAAGAAGGAACCCTAGAAGTGGAAACATCATCAATCTTAATCAAACCATCTCATCTTCATCATAAAAAACTTCTTAATCATCAATCTATAGGTGGGTTCTAGGTAGAAACTTAAAGTTATAATTGTTTGATAGAATGAGAAAAATTAGTTTTATTGTGTTCTTGATTCCATTTTCATTATTTTATATGCTTAATGTTATATTCATGATATTGATGTGAAATTATGCTTGAAATGTTTTTTTCATGCTTGATTATGTTAATATAAATGTTGGTGGAAACTTGGGTGGAAATGGGGTTGAGGAAACCCCTTTGGACAACATCACTTTTGCAGAAGAAATTCAGGAAATCGCAAAGTTCGTACAGCGAGCTCCAGGGAACCATAAGCGAACATACCAGTTTGTCATGCTCGCACTACAAGCTGAAGGTGAACATTCTCCAAGGGTTCGTACAACGAACTTTGACCCCTTTCGCTTCTGCTATCCATTCGCCTAGAGTTCGCACAATAAACTCAAGGCGAATGGAACTCGCTTGGCATTCACACTATAAACCTGACAGTGTATTTAATACTTGATTTGATATCTACTTGGTTGCTCCGCATGCATGTTTATTATTAGGATTAAATATGTTTTTGGTCTCTGTAAAATTACCAAATTTTGTTTTTGGTCCCTATAAAAAATCGCTTATTTTGGTCCCTATAAAATCATTATGCACATAGTTTTAGACCCTACTGTTAAACCAATATGTACTTTTGAATAATTCTTTTGGAGATATGTTTAGAATGTTATAAAAAGTTTCTCGAAAAAAAAAAAGAATTCAAAATTTGATTTCTAAGTCGAGATTTTCATTATTTCAAAATAATGAAGTATTTTATTTTAAAGACTAATCAGGTGTTGAATATGTTTTTAAAGTTGAAAATGTATCATCTCATTTGTTTGTCAAAACATTTATACTCTGATTTTATTAATAAGTATCGGGTAGAAATGGGGTGTTACATTAGTGGTATCAGTGCAGGTCGGTCCGTCCGACCAAGTTGTCGAGTCGTAGTTGTTTAACAATCGAATATTGTTAGCTAATTCTAACCTTTGGTTGTGTTATAGTGATAAGTTGAGATGGATAGAAGGAACGATGCTACGATGGCTGGTGCTATGCAAGCAATGGCTCGGGCTGTGAAGAGTTTGCTGAAAGCTGGCGAGGATGCTTGATCACGTAGTTTGGCAACCTTTCAGAGGGAGAATTTGCCTACCTTCGAGGGTAAGTATGATCCTGATGTAGTGTTGGCTTGGTTGAAAGAGATTGAGAGAATCTTCAGTGTGATGGACTGCACTTCAGTGCAGAAGGTTCGATATGGGACTCATATGTTGGTAGTCGAGGCTCATAACTGGTGGCTAGAGAATTGTCAAAGATTGGATGCGGCAGGTGAGGAGATCGCTTGGGTTATGTCCCGTAAGGAATTTATGAGGAAGTATTATCCAGAGGATGTCCGTGGTAAGAAGGAGATTGCGTTTCTCGAGTTGAAGCAAGGGAACATGTCGGTTACTGATTATGCTGCAAAGTTTGTTGGGTTGGCTAAGTTTTACCCGCACTATAATGAGGCGAATGCTGAATTTTCAAAGTGCATCAAGTTTGAGAATGAGTTGCGTTCAGAGATTTAGAAGGCCGTTAGATATCAGAAAATTCATGTTTTCGCTGATTTGGTTGACAACTGTAGGATTTATGAAGAGGATAACAATGCTTATTACAAGATTATTAATGAGAGGAAGGATAAGCACCAATAGAGTCGTGGAAAGCTTTATGATGTTCCAGCTGGGAAAGGTAAATAGAGAATGACCGATAGTAAGAGAACTAGTGGAGGAGATGCTCCTACTGGTATTGTTTGTTTCAAATGTGGGAAACCTGGTCATACGAGTAATGTGTGTACTACTGAGGTGAATAGGTGTTTCCGTTGTGGTAAGACTGGGCATGTAATATATGAATGCAAGCATAAAGAGATGGTTTGCGTCAACTATGGTGAAAAAGGACACATTGGTAGTCAGTGTGAGAAACCAAAGAAGGCGCAAACTGGAAAAGTGTTCGCGTTGGCTGGGACTCAGACAACTAATGAGGATATACTCATCTGAGGTACATGTTTCATTAATAGTACTCCTTTAATTACTATTATTGATACTGGTGATACTCATTGCTTTATTGTTGCTGATTGTGTTAAAAGATTAGGTCTTAAGTTGTCTGCTATGAATGGAGAATTGGTCATCAAGATTCTGGCTAAGGGATCATTGATTGCTTCTCTTATGTGTTTAAAGTGTCCTTTATATATCTTTGATAGAGACTTTAGGAATGAACTAGTTAGAATATAACTATGTTCATATCAATTATTATAGTAAGTCTGTGAGGTTTTCTACTCCTGATGAAGAGGGAGATGGGTTGTTGTCTTTTAGAGAATTGCAGCAGTTGATGAAAGAAAAAGCTCAGATGTTTTCGTTGACGACTACGTTGTCTATTGAGAGCAAAGCTAAGATTGAGGAGTTGCAAGTGGTGCGTGAATTTCCTGAAGTTTTACTTGATGAAATTCCTGATGTACCTCTAGAAAGAAAAGTTGAATTTGTGATTGATCTTGTACCTGGTACTAGACATATGTCTATGGCACCGTACATGATGTCTGCATCTGAATTGTCATAATTAAAGAAGAAATTGGAGGAACTACTTGAGAATAAGTTTGTGAGACCAAGTGTATCGACATGGGAAGCTCCAATGTTGTTAGTAAAGAAGAAAGATGTGAGTATGAGACTTTGTATTGATAATAGACAATTGAATAAAGTGACGATTAAGAACAAGTATCCGCTTCCGAGAATATATGATTTGATGGATCAATTGGTAGGCGCTTGTGTGTTTAGGAAGATCGATTTGAGATCAGGATATCATCAGATTAAAGTGAAAGATGAGGATTTTCAGAAGACAACATTCAAAACACGTTATAGACATAATGAGTATTCAGTGATGCCTTTCGGTGTTACTAATATGTCGGGAGTCTTTATGGAGTACATGAACCGTATATTTTATACATTTGGATCGTTTTATGGTGGTGTTCATTGATGATATATTGATTTACTTTAAGTCGGAAGAAGAGCAAGCAGAACACTTGAAACTAGTATTGCAAATTTTGAAAGAGAAAAAGTTGTATGCAAAGTTATCTAAGTGTGACTTTTGGTAGAAGGAAGTCAGTTTTCTTGGGCATGTCATTTCAGGAAGTGGCATTGTTGTGGATCCATCTAAAGTAGATGCTATGTTGCAGTGGGAAACTCCAAAGTCGGTTATTGTGATTAGAAGCTTTTTGGGTCAAGCTAGTTATTATAGAAGGTTTATTGAAGGTTTTTCTAAGTTGGCACTTCCATTGACTAAGTTGACTTGTAAGAATAAAGATTTTGTGTGGGATGTTCAATGCGAAGCAAGTTTTACCGAATTGAAGAAGAGGTTGACCTCGGCTCTGGTTTTGACATCACCGAATTCAAGAGAACCCTTTGTGGTATATTGTGATGCTTCTATGATAGGTTTAAGAGGTGTGCTAATGCAGAATAACAAGGTAGTTGCTTATGCTTCAAGGTAGTTAAGAACTCATGAAAAGAACTATCCTACACATGATTTAGAACTTGATGCAGTTGTTTTTGTGCTGGAGATTTGAAGACATTATCTTTATGGTTCTAGATTTGAAGTGTTTAGTGACCATAAAAGTTTAAAGTATTTGTTTGATCAGAAGGAGTTGGATATCATGCAAAGAAGGTGGTTGAAATTATTGAAGGATTATCATTTATATTTGAACTATCATCCAAGTAAAGCTAATGTTGTAGATGACGCTTTAAGTCAGAAAACGTTGCATATGTCGACAATGATGGTTAAAGAGTTAGAACTAATTGAACAATTCAGAGATATAAGTTTAGTCTACGAAGTGACAACGAAGAGTGTTATGCTGGGAATGTTGAAGATTAACAATGATTTCCTATACAGTATCAGAGAGGCTCAGAAGTTAGATGTGAAGTTGGTAAATTAGATGGTAGGAATCAATCAGTCTAAGAATAATGATTTCAAGTTGGATGCGCAAGGTGTGTTGAGATTCAGTGATTGCATTTGTATTCCTGATGATGCAGAGATGAAGAAAGTGATTCTTGAAGAGAGTCATAAAAGTAAGTTGAGTATTCATCCAAGAGCTACAAAGATGTATCAAGATTTGAAGAATTTGTTTTGATGGCCTGGGATGAAGAACGATGTAGCGCATTTTGTGTATGCATGTTTAACTTGTCAAAAGTCGAAAGTTGAACATCAGAAGCCTGCAAGGTTGATACAACCGTTAGAAGTTCTAGAATGGAAATGGGATAACATTTCAATTTACTTTGTGACAGGATTGCCTAATACTTCAAGGGGACATGATTTGATTTGGGTGATTGTTAATAGGCTTACGAAGTCGACTCATTTTATTCCTATTAACATCAGTTTTCCAGTATCTAAGTTGGCAAAGATTTATACTAGTATGATTGTTAAGTTGCATGGTGTTCCTTTGTGAATTGTGTCAGATAGAGATCTGAGGTTTGCTTCTGATTTTTGGAAGAGTTTGCAAGAGTTGTTGGGTTCTAAGTTGAGGTTAAGTTCAGTTTATTATCCTCAGACAGATGGTTATACCGAGAGAACTATTCAGTCACTAGAGGATTTGTTGAGAGCGTGTGTTCTTGAGCAGGGAGGTTCGTGGGATACTTATCTTCTGTTAATAGAATTCACTTATAATAACAATTACCATTCTAGAATTGGGATGACTCCTTTTGAAGCGTTGTATGGTCGGAGATGTAGGACTCCTTTGTGTTGGCATGAATCTGGAGAAAGTGTAATACTTGGACCCGAGATTGTTCGAGAGACTATAGAGAAGGTGAAGTTGATTCGAGAAAAGATGAAAACTTCCCAAAGTAGGAAAAAGAGTTATCATGACAAGAGAAGGAAAGATTTGGAATTTCAAACTGGTGATCATGTATTTTTTAGAGTTACACCTGTAACTGGTGTTGGGCGTGCGTTGAAATCTAAGAAGCTCACTCCTTGTTTTATTAGTCCGTATCAGATTTCAGACAGAGTTAGAAATGTTGCTTATAGGGTGGCGTTACCGCCTAATATTTTGAATATGCATGATGTGTTTCACGTGTCACAACTTCAGAAGTACATTTCAGATCCATCTCATGTGATTAGTATGGATGATATACAAGTATGCGATAATCTTACTATTGAGACGATAACTATACGAATCACAAATTGTTAAATGAAGACTTTAAAAGGCAAAGAGATTGTGTTGGTGAAATTAGTCTGGTTGGGAGTTGCCAAAGAAAGTATGACATGAGAGTTGGAAAGAAATATGCAGGAATCTTATCCCGAGTTGTTCGAGCAAGGTAAGATTTTCGAGGACGAAAATATCCTAAGCGGGGAAGAGTTGTAACGCCCTATTTATTTAATTAAATATTGTCGTATTTTTAGTATTAAGTTACTAAGTTGCTTTTGATTGAATTAAGTTGATTAAGTTGATTTAAGTTGTGTTGTTGGTAATTGGATTAAGTTAAGTTGATTAAGTTATGAGTTTAATAGTAGAATTGTGTTATTCTTGATAAGTGGGCCTAATGGTGAGTATGAGTAGTAATAGTGGGGGTGTATGGTTTAGCCCAATGGAGTTATTAAGATTCAATTAAGAAAAACCATAAGTTAATTAGAAATATAGAAAAAAGCTTATTAGTAAAAATAAGGAGAAAAACAAGAAGTGGAGAAAAGAGGATACGTGAAGTTGCTTAGGAGAAGAAAAGTTAGGGTTCCGATCAAAGTGTTAGAGTCACCTTCAATCAAAGGTAAGGGTGGGGTTCTAACTCTATAATCGGGATTGTATGATGAATATATGTGGGATTTGGTATATGGATTGTTGTCTCCAGTTGTTGTGTTGTTTGGTTGCCTAAGTTGTTTGGTTGAATAAGTTGTTTTGATATTGATAAGTTGTTTTGGTTGAATAAAAGAATTAAGTTGAGTTGTCAAATTAATCATAAATTGATTAGGTAGTGTTGTCGTGTGTTGCACCCTAAAATTTTCCCTCACAAGACAATACTTTGTGTACTAAGAGGTTCACAAGGTTCACAAGACATCTTATGAGGTTCACAAAGTTCACAATTAGTCAGAAGATTTGACATTTCCCTCAGACAATGCATCCTCCTAAGCAATGCATCCTAAACTAGGGTTTTGACTTTAATCAGGATAAATGGACTTCCAAGACTTCAAGTGAGCTTCATAACATCTTATATGTGTTTAAGTATCCCCATGACAATTTTCAAGACTTTTCCCAAAGGTTTGCTCGGTCAGATGATCAGATAGGTCAAAGTCAGTCAAAGCAGTTAAAAAGTCAAACAGAGGTCAACTGTGGTCAAACCAAAGTCAAACTTCATGATTTTTTGCCAACATTAAGTATATGAAGTAAAATTCATCATTTTATCAAGGGTTGATCATGATTCATCAAGGATATTTCAGATCATCAAGAATCAGAGGTTTCTAAATTAGGGTTTCCTTAGGAAAAGTCAACTGAACTTTGACCAGCCATAACTTTCACATACTTCATCACCAATTTTCCATCCAAAGCTAATTTTGAAGGAAATTGAATTCTCTACAACTTTGTGTCTCACAAGCCAAGCCCAAAAATGCTTCATTTGGAAGGTATGAGCTAAGACATTATAGGTCCTTTTGAAAGTCAACAAAAAGTCAACAACTTCAAAAGGGCATAACTTGAGAATGGTAAATGATATGGACATGAAACCAGTGGGGTTGGTTAGAGGACTCTTCAAGCTTTCCAAAGTGTCCAAGAACACCCTCATAGCATTAAAATTGAAGGATTTGTGCCCTTGCAAAGTTGGGAAATTTTTGGTTGGTTTATGAAGAAAATGGAGGTTTAAAACCAATTTTTTCTAAATGGGCTTGCCATGTGATGATCCAATCCATACAAACACTTCATGCACGACCCAACTCTCAAATATTCAGATTTTTTTATCATTTTATTTTATTTATTTTGATTTTATTCATTTAAAATCATTTTAAATTAAAATAAAATAGAAAAATCAAATATTTAAATGAGATTGTGTTTCTAGAAAGTCATAAAGATTGTTTGGATCAAAGTGATATAAAAATTATGGTGATTGGCTTGAAATAGAAAGGTTGAATTCACAAATATTTGAATTTTAAGTCTTAATCTTTTTCAATCTTTTTCAATCAAATAATTCACACAACAATCAATTTTTTTGACCTAGTTCCATTGTACTATAAGTACACAACATAACCTAATGCACATGACACGAAATTTCTGCCTCAAAGAGTAAGTTGCAACTTTCAAAATTCATCACAAAACTCAAATTCGGATTCCAAGTTACAACCACTTTCAAGACAATTTGAAGGTTGCTATGTGTTCCTGGATGTTCATAGAATGATTTTGGATCATAAACAACATCTAAAACATCTTATATTGCATAACCCGAATTCATAATGTTCATCATATTCTTGATTTTCGATTCTGCATATTGACTGGATTTTAATGAATTTTGATCATTGTTTTGTGTTTATATTAAGTTGTTGATTGATTCTGGATAGTTTGATTGAAGTTTCATTGCAGGTTTGAGAAATCACCATGGCTAGGGTTTCGGCCATGAGTTTAGGGTTATGCTTTAAACCAAACATAAACAAATTCTAAGAACATAGAACAATTGTATGAAGCTTAAGGATCATGATGCACTAATTAATTTTTAGAAATTGTACAGTTTTGATGATGTTTCATTTTCGTAGGTTCTTGTATTTGAAAATTCGCAGGAAATTCCATAGGTGAATTCGCAGCAAAATTTGTAGGTACCAAGGAAGAAGATGATGCCCTGGCGCGAATTTCAGATTTTGAATACTTGATATAATATTTTTTGTTTTGTTTTTTGATATTGTTTCACAGTTGTGTGGTTGGCTCAGTTGGTTAAGGGATGCGCGGGTGAGGCTTTGGTCCAGGGATCGAATCCTGGCTTCCACATTTTTTCTTGTTTTTCCATTTGAATTATTAAACTTAATATATTATGAATTATAGCCATTATACTATCAGAAGCGCCCTCCCGGCTGGATGGAAAGTTTGCCTGCGTATTGTTTAAAGGTCCTGGGTACGAATCCCCCCCAGGCCTTTTGTGTATTTGTTTTGCATTATTTTTTCATGATTTTTTCCAGGTAGTGAACAAAAGGGATTAGTCTTTTGCTTCTAACGCCAGCGCGTGCGTGGCCCAGTGGATGGAAGGCTAGTCTTGGAGTTTGAAAGCTTAGGGACTGGGTTCAAATCCCAGCCCAAGCAGGTTTCTATTTTTTCATCCTTTTCTTTAATTTTTGATTATTTAATTAATTTTCTATTTTAAAACAAATTCAAATAATAAATAGGATGTATATATTATTTTAACATTCATTCTTTTAATTTTAATTTTATAATAAAAACTTTTTTTTTTTGTAAACTATTAATATTATGAAATTATATATATAGTTATTTTATTATTCTAAAAATATGTATATAAACCCTAATTTTCTAAAACCTAAAATATTTTGTAAAAAATCTAATTAATCCTAATAATTTTCACAAACCCTAATTTCCTCCTATTTAAAACTTAATCCTATCTTATTTAATCATGTACATATTTTTTTTAATTTGTTTATAATTTAAATCTTGTATATAAATATATTTAAAATTAAAATTCTTAATTTAATTTTGTTAATATGATAATATGACATAAATTGTTTATAATTTAATTTTTGTATATAAATAGTTTTTAATATATGTTTAGAAATAGTTAAAAAAATTGCTAATTTAATTTTGTAATTATAATTTTATTTTCATAATATGTTTATAATTAACTTAATTTTTAACTTAAAACTTTATAATAATTAGTATAGTTGCTTATATTTTCTTATTAGTCTTAATAATAATTGTTTATAAAAATTGATTTTTTTTAATTATTATGTTAATATTATAAATTATGTTTATATGATATTTTATTATTACTAACCCCATTTATATTGTGATTTATTGTTATTATTTTTCTACTAACCCAATTATTATTATTATTTAATATTTTGCTTATTTATTTAATTTGCTTTTATTATTATTATGTAATTGTCTCCTGGATGTAATATTGTAATGTTTTAATATTTATTTTATGCTATGGTTAGTAAAATAGGGAGTGCAACATGTTTGTATGTTTAAAATTAATTTAGCTCACTAATTTAAAAGATAAATATTAAAATTGTACACTCACACACGTAAGTCGATCTTTGATCGCCATCTCACTTCCATAAGGATACCTCTCATGTTGCCTAATACAAAAAGGTCAAGTAGGGTGTATAAAGCAAAGTCCCTAATTTCACATCATCTAGTCCCTTAACAGATAAAAGATCAAGTCCCTTTCGAATGTTGCCTTCGTAATGATTTTGTCCCTTTCGAAATAAAGATGATACGTCCCTTTCGAATTGCTTATACACCCCACAGTTGCCTAAATAACAATGTCCCTTCACTTGTCCCTCACATCCAAGGTAATGACTATATATTCCTTAATAATAGGGATAGTCTTACCATTTAAAGGATTCAAGAACAGAAAAGACTTAAACTTAGGGTAGGTTCCTCTTAGATACTTGCTCACTTTTCAAAAACATTTCAAACATTTCACACATTTTAAATAATTTTCAAAACAAAGGTTTTTTATGCATCCGTACATGGATCATTATGAAACTCTTAAGAAAAATTTTATTCACACACTTCACATTTCAAAAACAGTTTAAAGTGAGCTAAGTAACTAAGAGCCCATGGATAACCATGGATGTAAAGGGTGCTAACACCTTCCCTTTACATAACCTACCCCCGGACCCAAAAATCTTTTAAAAGGTCTTTCCTGTTCTTTTATGCCTTTCCTTTGGATAAAATAAAAGTCGGTGGCGACTCTTGCTATCCGCAACATAACTAAAGTCAGTTCTCCCACCGTGTTACAGAACTGGCGACTCTGCTGGGGATTTAATAAAAGAGGGGTACCCTTAGGAATTAGATCACTTTAAATTGTTTGCCTTGTTTGCTTTATACTTATCTGTTGGGTGCTCTTATGTGTGAAAGATCCTAACCCGGATCTAGTGTACCTTAGGTAAATGGCAATAGACCAAGGAAACTGTACGGCGTATACTGATATGGTTGATCTGGTGGCCATAGTTAGTGTGACTTCTTGGTTGGTGCTTATGTTCCTTAAGTCAAGTTGAGGATAATATGAGGCTGCCATATGTTGTCAATACACTAACTAACTTTTAAAACCCTTGTTATCCCATCTTGGCCTTTAGAAAAGTAGTGAGATAACCGGCTTTGGTGCAGACTGAAGTTGGTTGATACTCGATACTACGCTCATTGAGATTCTAAACTTGGAGGGTTTTGGTTGGCAAGTAAGTTGCCTACTGAACAACCACCCTTGTGAAGGATCAATGATATTGAGATCCCTTAGAACCTGGTTACTTTTATAGGACAGGATGAACCAACTAAACTTCAGGGGAGGGTACTTACCTTTAAACCTCATGCAAGCCTTTAAACCTAGGGCTATGGTGTGACTTGTTTGTGTGTGCCACATGTTTGTGATTGAGCATAACATCATGACATCATCATGCATCATAAGCATAGCATTTTCACTAACCATTTCAAGGACCAAAGGATTTATCTTTGTTCTTTGTTGCAGGTCATGGCTTCTGCTCGTAGAAACACTATCAAGATCAACTTTGTGGGCATACCTGCTAAGCTTAAAGAGTTGGTTTCTCAAGTGTCTGATCATTCCCAGTTTATCAAGAGACATGGTCACCTATTGGATCTAGTCACCTCAGGGTTCAATGAAGACATGATGAGTGTCCTATTTCAGTTCTTTGATCCTAAGCACCATTGCTTCACATTCCCCGACTACCAGCTGGTTCCTACAATGGAAGAGTTCTCTAAACTTCTGGGTATACCTGTTCTTGATCAAAGACCCTTCACAGGCTTGGAGAAGGAGCTTAAACCAGAGGTTATTGCTGCAGCTCTACATCTGAAGAAGTCTGACATTGTTTTAGAAACGAGAAGCGGAGTTAAGGGTATTCTTGCTAAGGTATTAATGGATAAGGCTCAAGTGTTCTTGAAGACTATGAACTATGATGCTTTTGAGGAGATCTTAGCCTTGTTGATTTATGGCTTAGTGTTGTTCCCCAATCCAGATCAGTTTATAGACGTTCATGCCATCAACATATTCCTGAGTCACAATCCAGTGCCTACTTTACTTGGGGACATCCTGCACTCTCTTCATACTCGTACTACAAAAGCAAGAGGAACTCTGATGTGCTGCATACCTTTGCTATCTAGGTGGTTTATTTCTCACCTTCCTCGCTCAGTGATGAAGAATGAACAAGGGTTCAGGTGGTCCAAGAGGATTATGTCACTCTCTTATTCAGATATCCATTGGTGCTCCAGATCTATGGAGAATGTCACTATCATTGACCGTTGTGGGGAGTTTCCTAATGTGCCACTTCTAGGCATAAGAGGAGGCATTACTTACAACCCTTCTTTAGCTTTACGACAGTTTGGTTACGCTCGGAGTGATGGTCCTCATGACATGTTGATTCAAGGCATTGTGTTTGACTACGACAACGATCTTCAAGGTTACCGTCGGAGATTCATACGAGCGTGGAGAAAAGTGAACAAGGTTGACAGCAAGACTCTGGAGACTAAGTACACTATTCCTATGGAAGCTTATCTCAGATGGGTGCGATATCGTGCTCAGACTCTCATGATGACATATCCTGCTGTCCTGCCAGTTACCATGGAACCTGTTGCTGAAGGAGATACTTCTTATACCATCCTTCACCCAGACATGCCTATTGACATGGAAGACTTGCAGAGATCCTAGATCCAGTTGAAGGAACAAAGGGATACTTTCGAGGCTCATTACAAAGCAAGCCAAGAAAGAATCCTGGAACTAACAAAGCAACTTCACAAAGAACAGAATCTCAACTCATACCTCAACACAAAGAGGAAACGTCCATGGGAGACTTAAAACCCCATCTCTTGTATTTATTTCATTTCATTTTTTGTAAGCCCAAGAGGCAAAACAAGTTTATTACTAATAAAAGTTTACCTTCTTGTTTGTTTAAGCAAATTTAAATCCTGCGGTCCTTGAAAACATTGCATATGCATTCACATATCATATCATTGCATCACAGGTTTATTGTGCACATGTTTCTTATCTTCTCGCTGTTTATTTCAGCAATGGGTCTTGAACAAACAGTTAAGGATCTCCAGGCACAAAATGCACAGTTCCAAGAGCTGATCCTGAACTTGTCCAAGGGGCAGGATGAATTGAAGACATTGCTGGCCAAGAAGACTAAGAAGACTAGAAGGTCAGGTGACCTGATCAACATGGGAAGAAGGTTCAGAGGTCTTGCCAAGACCAAAGAACCAGTTGAAGATTATGAGTCTGAAGAGTCTGAAAAAGAGGGAGGCAGTCTCCACAACACTATGGAGGACTCTGATTCTGAAGCCAACTACTATCATGAGCCTAATGAAGATAAATTCAAAATGCTGGTGGATAGAATGGATGCTATGGAGTTGCAAAAGTCTTCTGGGCTGGATTTTGAAGACCTGAGTCTGATATCTGGGGTAGTCATACCCATTGGTTTCAAGGTTCCTACTTTTGTTGTTTATGATGGTGTCTCTTATCCCAAGCTGCATTTGAGATCTTATGTCAGGAGAATCCAACCCCATACTGCTGATAAGAAGTTGTGGATCCATTTCTTCCAAGAGAGCTTATCTGGAGCTCAATTGGAATGGTACTATCAGTTGGAGAGTGTCAACATCCGTGATTGGAACGATCTTGCTGAAGCTTTCTATAAGCAGTATCAATACAATGCTGATTTAGCCCCTACTCGCATGCAGCTTCAGAGCATGTCTATGGGTGCTAAAGAAAGCTTCAAGGAGTATGCTCAGAAGTGGAGAGATTTAGCTGGAAGAGTACAACCCCCTTTAACTGACAGGGAGTTGGTTGATATGTTCATGTGTACGTTGAATGGTCCATTTTACAGTCATCTCATTGGAAGCTCATCATCTGGCTTCACTGTGTTGATAATGACAGGAGAGCGCGTGGAAAGTGGTATTAGGAGTGGCAAGATTCAAGTGGGTACTTCTTCATCAGGTGCTGCAAAGAAGCCTCCCAGTGGGAAGAAAGAATCAAATGTTGTTTATGGTCAACCTGATCGTAATAGAAGGCATCAGTCTGTGAGTGCAGTACATATCTCCAATCCAACTCCTGCAACAACAGAGCAGCCACAGGGAAATCAACAGAGGGCTAGAAGGCAGTTCACTAAGATCAATATGTCAATGGCCCAAGCATTGCAACACTTGTTGAAGGCTGAACTTATCACTCTGAAAGATGCTCCTCAGAATCCTAATGTTACCTCTCCCAGGTACAATCCTAATGCACGATGTGCATATCATTCGAACTGTCAGGGACATGATACCTATAGCTGCTGGGTATTGAAGAACAAAATCCAAGATATGATTGAGGCTGGAGAAATTGATTTTGACCCTCCGGGTACTCTAAATGTGATCACTGCTCCCATGCCAAATCATGAGAAGACTGTCAATGCAATTGATGAAGATTCACATATCTATTCAGTTGCAGGGTTGACCACACCATTGTCTGTCATTAAGAAGAAGCTAGTACAAGCTGGGTTCTTTCCAGGTTGTCGTGAAGATTGTTTGTATTGTACCTATAAGCCGGATAGTTGCTGGAGATTGAGAGATGGAATTCAACGTCTCATGGATAAATATACCATAGTGTTTGAGAGGACTCCACCTTCCGTAGAGAGTATGGTTGATCATATAACCCAGCGTGCAAAGATTGAAGAGGTGGATATGGTTGATAAGGTGCCGGTAAGGATTACTTCTAAGGGACCTGTCAAAATCACTCATAAGGGTCCAATCAAGATTACTGCTGAAGGCCCTGTGAAGATTGTTGCTGAAGCTAGAGTGGCTCCTATGATCATTACCACTCCTGGTCCTATTCCGTATACTTCTGATAAAGTTGTGCCTTGGCATTATGGGTCTGATGTTTATATCCATGGTGTTAAGCGGGAACCCTTAGCTGATATGCCTGTTGATGTTGATAATATTGCTGGATCTAGTAAGATCACACGAAGCGGAAGAGTTTTTTATCCTCCAGTTACCTCCAAGAATGCAGTTACTCCAGCTGCTACCTCCAGCACTGATGCTCGGGGCAAAGGTCCTGTTATTGAACCTATACCTACTGATGTGCCAGCTGCTGATGATCTCTCTAAGCAGATGGAAGAAGTATTGAAAATCATTCGCAAGAGTGATTATGACATTGTTGATCAGTTGGGGCATACTCCCTCCAAGATTTCCATGCTGTCTTTGTTGTTATGTTCTGAAGCTCATGCCAAGGCTTTGATTAAGTTTCTGAAGACTGCCCATGTACCCAATGAAATTTATGTTGACCAGTTTGAAAATTGTGTTGCCCACTTGACCTATGATAATGGGTTAGGTTTCTCCGATGCTGATTTGACTCCTGCCAAGAGGGATCATAACAGGGCTCTACATATCTCCATTGAATGCAGGGGCACTACCCTGTCACATGTATTGATAGACAATGGTTCCTCTCTGAATGTGTTGCCCAAAGAAGTCCTGAATAAGCTTAGTCCAGAAGATGCTGTGTTGAAACCCAGTAACATAGTGGTGAAGGCTTTTGATGGTTCGAGAAGAGTGGTGCACGGAGAAATTGATCTCCCAATTAAAGTTGGTTCTCAGGTTTTCAATGCTACCTTTTATGTCATGGATATTCGTCCGTCGTATTCTTGTTTGCTTGGGCGTCCCTGGATCCATGGGGCAGGTGCTGTAACCTCTACATTACATCAGAAGCTGAGATATCCGGTAGAAGGGAAAGTTGTCACTGTTTATGGAGAAGAAGGATATGTTGTTAGCCATGTAAAAACTTTTAAATATCTGGAAGTGGAAGGTGAATATGTTGAAACTCCGTGTCAGACATTTGAAGTGGTTCCTTGGATTGTTAATGATTATGAAGCTCCTCCTATTGTCAAGAAAGTTCCTGTGGTCACCAGAATACCTCCAACAATGGCCTCCCTCAAAGATGCTAGAGCTGTGGTGGATGAAGGTGGTTGTACTATTTGGGGTCAGCTTCCTGATATCCCTTACAAGTCTGACAAATTTGGTTTGGGTTTCACTGCAGAGTCCCAGAAGGCTGTTCGTCGCGCTCGTGCTGTTCGTATCACCAATCAGGGGATTATGAAGAACCAGATCAATGTTGTGGGTGACTATGATGAAGACTACAACTTGGATGCTTGGATTTTTCCTACTGTGGGTGCTGGACTCAATAATTGGAAAGCTGAAGATGTTATTCCTATCTCCTTTAGTCAGGAGTAAATACTATTACTGTGTTGCTACTTTTAAGTTTGTAATTTCTTGAACAATTAAAACTCTCAAGCCTTGTGCCTTACCCGGGGCACAATGGTGTGCTTGTTACGAGCTGTCATTTCATTTGCATACTTCATTCAATAAAAATCAGTGGACGTTTCGTTTTCTTAAATATTGTGTTCCTTGTCTTTCTTTTCTTTTATTTTTTTGCTTTATCAGCTATGTGTTCTTACACACACCCACATCACTAAAATGCAGATCCTCATCCACTCTGGATCCTGTTGATAACAGTTCTACTATTGCCAATTATAATTTCGAGAATCTGATCTATCAAGCTGAAGACGGAAATAAGGACGATTGTGAAGTACCTGTAGAGCTTGCTAGGTTGTTACAACAAGAAGAGAAAGCTATACAGCCACATGAAGAGCCAGTCGAAGTTGTGAATCTGGGAACTGAAGAAAACAGGAAAGAAGTCAAGATAGGGGCTGAATTAGAAAATAGTGTCAAGAGAAGATTGATTCAGATGCTACGTGATTATGTGGAGATCTTTGCTTGGTCCTATGAAGATATGCCAGGGTTGGATACAGACATTGTGGTTCACCGTTTACCAGTGAAAGAAGATTGTCGTCCAAAGAAGCAGAAGGTTCGTCGGATGCGTCCTGAAATGTCAGAGAAGATCAAAGCAGAGGTAATGAAACAGTTTGATGCAGGGTTCTTAGCAGTGACTTCTTATCCTCAGTGGGTTGCAAATGTGGTACCAGTACCCAAGAAAGATGGTAAGGTACGTATGTGTGTAGACTATAGGGATTTGAACAAGGCCAGCCCTAAAGATGACTTTCCACTTCCTCATATTGATGTTCTGGTAGACAACACTGCTCAGCACAAAGTATTCTCTTTCATGGATGGTTTCTCTGGTTACAATCAGATCAAAATGGCACCTGAAGATATGGAGAAGACAACATTTGTTACACAGTGGGGCACTTTTTGCTATAAGGTGATGCCATTTGGTTTGAAGAATGCAGGGGCAACATATCAGCATGCTATGGTGGCTTTGTTTCATGATATGATACATCATGAGATTGAGGTATATGTGGATGATATGATAGCCAGGTCCCAGAATGAAGAGCAAAATCTTGATCATTTGCATAAATTGTTTGAGAGGTTGAAGAAATACAAGTTGAGATTGAACCCAAACAAGTGTACTTTTGGAGTTAGATCTGGTAAACTCTTGGGTTTCATAGTCAGTGGAAAAGGTATTGAAGTAGATCCTGCAAAAGTGAAAGCTATACGAGAGATGCCAGCTCCCCGTACTAAGAAGGAGGTTAAAGGTTTCTTGGGACGATTGAATTACATTGCAAGATTTATTTCCCAATTAACAGCTACCTGTGAGCCAATCTTCAAGTTGTTGAAGAAAGATCAGGTGATGGAATGGAATGATGAGTTCCAGACTGCCTTTGATGAAATCAAGAGATATCTGCTAGAACCTCCAATTTTGATGCCACCAGTTGATGGAAGACCCTTGATTATGTACTTAACAGTGTTAGACAACTCAATGGGGTGTGTGTTGGGGCAACATGACGAGTTTGGTCGAAAAGAGCAGGCAATATACTACCTTAGCAAAAAGTTTACCGACTGTGAAACAAGATACTCACTGCTCGAGAAAACTTGCTGCGCTTTGGCATGGGCTGCTCGCCGACTAAGACAGTATATGTTGACCCATACTACCTTGTTGATTTCGAATATGGATCCAATCAAGTATATATTTGAGAAACCTGCTCTCTCCGGAAGAATTGCAAGATGGCAAATGATCTTGACAGAATATGACATACAGTATACTACTCAGAAGGCCATTAAAGGGAGTGTTGTGGCTGATCATTTGGCTCATCAAGCAGTGGAGGATTACCAGTCAATGAGTTTTGAGTTCCTTGATGAAGACATTATGATTATTACCAAAGAACCTGGACAATATGACGGACCTGAACAAGGATCCCGATGGACTATGGTTTTTGATGGTGCCTCTAATGCACTTGGTAATGGTGTTGGTGTTGTGATTAGTTCCCCTGAAGGTTGTCATACCCCGATTACTTCCAGACTTTGTATCTATTGTACCAATAACATGGCTGGGTATGAGGCATGTATCCTGGGTATTAAAGCTGCTATTGATATGAAGATTCAGTTCCTTGATGTGTATGGAGATTCAGCCCTGGTAGTTAGTCAGATCAAAGGAGATTGGGATACCAAGCATGATAATCTCATTCCTTACAGAGAGCATGTGTTGTCTTTGATCCCACATTTCAAAGAGATTACCTTTGGACATATTCCACGAAGAGAGAATCAGTTGGCAGATGCATTAGCCACCATGGCATCCATGTTTGAGATCAGCTGGGATGATGAGGCCCCCAAGATTACTATTGATAGATTTGAAAAGCCTGCATACTGCAATGAGATTGACACTGAAAAAGCAGAAGAGAAGCCTTGGTTCTATGAGGTGAAAAGGTATCTTGAAGCTCAGGAGTTCCCTGAAGGGGCATCTGTCAAAGATAGGAAGTTTCTGAGGAGGTTCTCTGCTAAGTTCTTTTTGAGTAATGGGATTTTGTACAAGCGCAATCATGATTCAACTATGCTTCGTTGTGTGGATAAGAAGGAAGCAACTGAGATTATGGAAGATATGCATGATGGAATCTTTGGCACTCATTCTAGTGGTCATACTATGGCAAAGAAGATTTTGAGAGCAGGTTATTATTGGTCTACCATGGAAGCTGACTGCTATCAACACTCCAGAACATGTCACAAGTGTCAAATTTATGCTGATAAAGTCCATATACCTCCATCACCATTGAATGTGTTGACTGCTCCTTGGCCTTTTGCCATGTGGGGCATTGATATGATTGGTGAGATCAAGCCTACTGCTTCTAATGGACATCGTTTCATCCTGGTTGCTATTGATTACTTCACTAAGTGGGTGGAGGCAGCTTCATTTGCATCTGTTACTAAGAATGTTGTGGCTCGATTCATTAAGAATAATCTCATATGTAGGTATGGCATCCCTGAAAGGATTATTACTGACAATGGCTCTAATCTGAACAACACTATGATTACTGATCTCTGCACGAAGTTCAAGATTAAGCATCACAACTCTTCTCCGTATCATCCGAAGATGAATGGGGCAGTTGAAGCTGCTAATAAGAACATTAAGAAGATTATACAGAAAATGATTGTTACTTACAAGGATTGGCATAAGATGTTACCATTTGCTCTTCATGGTTATCGTACTACAATACGCACTTCAACAGGGGCAACCCCATTCTCCTTAGTATATGGTATGGAAGCAGTTCTGCCCATTGAAGTTCAGATACCCTCCTTAAGAATCATGAAGGATGCAGGCTTGGATGAAGATGAGTGGATTCAGACCCGACTTGACCAGATAAACTTGATTGATGAGAAGAGGTTAGCAGCAGTTTGTCATGGCCAGATGTACCAGAAACGAATGATCAAAGCTTTTAACAAGAAGGTTAAGCCAAAGGTATATCAGGCTGGTGACTTGGTAATCAAGCGCATCATATTACCACAGGGTGATCCTAGGGGCAAATGGACTCCTACATATGAAGGACCATTTGTAGTCAAAACAGTATTCTCAGGAGGTGCCATGATACTTACTACTATGGATGGTGAAGACTTCCCGCATCCTGTAAACGCAGACATAGTCAAAAAATACTACGCATAAAAAGAGACCCGCTAAGTTGACTGGCCTAGGCAAAAATAAGGGCATCCCGGCGAACCAAAAGGGTTCGGGCAAAAATTAGGGATATATATATAAAAAATGTACACCCGGCAAGTCGAAAACCTGAAAAGGCGGCTTGGGCAAAAAAGGGTATCCCGGTGGATTGAAAACCTGAAAGGGCAATCCAGGCAAAAGTTAGGGATTAAAGCGTATGACTAAGTCTCGTTTGGATCACCCATGGAACTGCAACCAGTTATGCTACTTAATCAAGCTCGAACAGATAAAGCTCAATCCAATCGTTTCCGTCTCAACAGCAGAAGATGAGATACTTGAAGATAATGGCAATAGTAGAATTGAAACTCAATAGGATTATTTCCCACATAGTTGATTTTCTTTGTTTTGTAAAAATTTCTACGACGAATTCCTCTTACTAGGATTTCCGTCTCATTGTACAAGCCTACCTATGTATAGGTCACTTTTTGATATAAATAAAATTCTATCTTTGAATCCAGATTTACTTTTACCCTATTTACATAAGCGAAACGTCCATTGGTTGTGTTTGAATGTATTATGCTTTTGAATATGATTGATGTTTACCAGAAATGCATAAGTGCTTAATATGATTGATGTTTACCAGAAATGCATGAAAATGCAATAATAGTATTTACTAAGGATGAACGAGGGAAGGATTTCAACGAAGCTTCACCGGTTCATCCCCACAAGACAGCTACAAGTCCCCCAGTAGGGCAAATCCATCTTCATAAGTACTTCAAATCACATCTCCCCTGGAATTTATATCCATCTCTTTTATCCTCATACGGATAGTCGGGAATTTACTCTTCCAATAGGAGTACGACGAACGAAGACGGGAGGTTGTGTATACCCTACTATCAAACGAAGACGGGAGGTTGTGTATACCCTACTATCAAACGAAGACGGGAGGTTATATATACTATATTATCAGACGAGACGGGAACAAGTTCCTCATATTCTTCAGCAACAAATCGGGATTTATTTTCCCTGGCCAGCAGTTATTATACGAAGATATCCAGACGCTTCAGGCTGCGTGATGCATACATACATCATTTACATCATAACATACATATACCTAGATACATAATACATTACTTAAGCGCATCATATTATACATGCATACATAATGCATAAACTAATATTATCATACAGAATGTTATAATCTTGTTTTTCAGGTTAATTCTCCAGCAGACAAACTTCATCAACAACTTGTGACTATTGGGCCGTTGTTTATCTTCCCAAAAGTTATCATTTCCTCAGGACGTTGTTTATCCTCCTGAAAGCTTCTTATACCTCAGGACGTTGTTTATCCTCCTGAAAGCATATCATTACCTTGGGCCGTTGTTTATCTTCCCAAAGGTCACATCATTTCCTCAGGACGTTGTTTATCTTCCTGAAAGCATATAATTTCCGCAGAACGTTGTTTATCCTTCTGAAAGCATACCACTACCTCAGGACGTTGTTTATCCTCCTGAAAGCATATTATTACCTCAGGACGTTGTTTATCCTCCTAAAAGCATATCATGACCTTGGGCCGTTGTTTATCTTCCCAAAGGTTATCTCATTACCTCAGGACGTTGTTTATCCTCCTGAAATTATATCATTTCCTCAGGACGTTGTTTATCCTCCTGAAAGCTATCATTTTATCTTCATATTTTGGACTGCTTTATCCTCTAAGAAATGTATCTGAAGAACTTTTATCCAAGTGGCATCTTTAAGCCCACTCAAGCATATACAACCAGTCATCAGTATTACTCTACGCACCGGTGAGTGCAAATTTATGGGCTTTTGTGTTCAATCCCCTTCAACCTTCCAGGTCACGAATGGTACAGATACCAATCTAACCCCTCAGGTTTCAAAAAACTGAACAGGGGCAGCTGTTGCACCCCAAAATTTGCCCTCACAAGACAATACTTTGTGTACTAATAGGTTCACAAGGTTCACAAGACATCTTATGAGGTTCACAAAGTTCACAATTAGTCAGAAGGTTTGACATTTCCCTCAGACAATGCATCCTCCTAAGCAATGCATCCTAAACTAGGGTTTTGACTTTAATCAGGATAAATGGACTTCCAAGACTTCAAGTGAGCTTCATAACATCTTATATGTGTTTAAGTATCCCCATGACAATTTTCAAGACTTTTCCCAAAGGTTTGCTCGGTCAGATGATTAGATAGGTCAAAGTCAGTCAAAGCAGTTAAAAAGTCAAACAGATGTCAACTGCGGTCAAACCAAAGTCAAACTTCATGATTTTTTGCCAACATTAAGTATATGAAGTAAAATTCATCATTTGATCAAGGGTTGATCATGATTCATCAAGGATATTTCAGATCATCAAGAATCAGAGGTTTCTAAATTAGGGTTTCCTCAGGAAAAGTCAACTAAACTTTGACTAGCCATAACTTTCACATACTTCATCACCAATTTTCCATCCAAAGCTCATTTTGAAGGAAATTGAATTCTATACAACTTTGTGTCTCACAAGCCAAGCCCAAAAATGCTTCATTTGGAAGGTATGAGCTAAGACATTATAGGTCCTTTTGAAAGTCAACAAAAAGTCAACAACTTCAAAAGGGCATAACTTGAGAATGGTAAATGATATGGACATGAAACCAGTGGGGTTGGTTAGAGGACTCTTCAAGATTTCCAAAGTGTCCAAGAACACACTCATAGCATTAAAATTGAAGTATTTGTTCCCTTGCAAAGTTGGGAAATTTTTGGTTGGTTTATGAAGAAAATGGAGGTTTAAAACCAATTTTTTCTAAATGGGCTTGTCATGTGATGATCCAATCCATACAAACACTTCATGCACGACCCAACTCTCAAATATTCAGATTTTTTATCATTTTATTTTATTTATTTTGATTTTATTCATTTAAAATCATTTTAAATTAAAATAAAATAGAAAAATCAAATATTTAAATGAGATTGTGTTTCTAGAAAGTCATAAAGATTGTTTGGATCAAAGTGATATAAAAATTATGGTGATTGGCTTGAAATAGAAAGGTTGAATTCACAAATATTTGAATTTTAAGTCTTAATCTTTTTCAATCTTTTTCAATCAAATAATTCACACAATAATCAATTTTTTTTGACCTAGTTCCATTGTACTATAAGTACACAACATAACCTAATGCACAGGACACAAAATTTCTGCCTCAAAGAGTAAGTTGCAACTTTCAAAATTCATCACAAAACTCAAATTCGGATTCCAAGTTACAACCACTTTCAAGACAATTTGAAGGTTGCTATGTGTTCCTGGATGTTCATAGAATGATTTTGGATCATAAACAACATCTAAAACATCTTATATTGCATAACCCGAATTCATAATGTTCATCATATTCTTGATTTTCGATTCTGCATATTGACTGGATTTTAATGAATTTTGATCATTGTTTTGTGTTTATATTAAGTTGTTGATTGATTCTGGATAGTTTGATTGAAGTTTCATTGCAGGTTTGAGAAATCACCATGGCTAGGGTTTCGGCCATGAGTTTAGGGTTATGCCTTAAACCAAACATAAACAAATTCTAAGAACATAGAACAATTGTATGAAGCTTAAGGATCATGATGCACTAATTAATTTTGAGAAATTGTACAATTTTGATGATGTTTCATTTTCGTAGGTTCTTGTATTTGAAAATTCGCAGGAAATTCCATAGGTGAATTCGCAGCAAAATTTGTAGGTACCAAGGAAGAAGATGATGCCCTGGCGCGAATTTCAGATTTTGAATACTTGATATAATATTTTTTGTTTTGTTTTTTGATATTGTTTCACAGTTGTGTGGTTGGCTCAGTTGGTTAAGGGATGCGCGGGTGAGGCTTTGGTCCAGGGATCGAATCCTGCCTTCCACATTTTTTCTTGTTTTTCCATTTGAATTATTAAACTTAATATATTATGAATTATAGCCATTATACTATCAGAAGCGCCCTCCCGGCTGGATGAAAAGTTTGCCTGCGTATTGTTTAAATGTCCTGGGTACGAATCCCCCCCAGGCCTTTTGTGTATTTGTTTTGCATGATTTTTTCATGATTTTTTCCAGGTAGTGAACAAAAGGGATTAGTCCTTTGCTTCTAACGCCAGCGCGTGCGTGACCCAGTGGATGGAAGGCTAGTCCTAGAGTTTGAAAGCTTAGGGACTGGGTTCAAATCCCAGCCCAAGCAGGTTTCTATTTTTTCATCATTTTCTTTAATTTTTGATTATTTAATTAATTTTCTATTTTAAAACAAATTCAAATAATAAATAGGATGTATATATTATTTTAACATTCATTCTTTTAATTTTAATTTTATAATAAAAACTTAGTTTTTTTTTGTAAACTATTAATATTATGAAATTATATATATAGTTATTTTATTATTCTAAAAATATGTATATAAACCCTAATTTTCTAAAACCTAAAATATTTTGTAAAAAATCTAATTAATCCTAATAATTTTCACAAACCCTAATTTCCTCCTATTTAAAACTTAATCCTATCTTATTTAATCATGTACATATTTTTTTTTAATTTGTTTATAATTTAAATCTTGTATATAAATATATTTAAAATTAAAATTCTTAATTTAATTTTGTTAATATGATAATATGACATAAATTGTTTATAATTTAATTTTTGTATATAAATAATTTTTAATATATGTTTAGAAATAGTTAAAAAAATTGCTAATTTAATTTTGTAATTATAATTTTATTTTCATAATATGTTTATAATTAACTTAATTTTTAACTTAAAACTTTATAATAATTAGTATAGTTGCTTATATTTTCTTATTAGTCTTAATAATAATTGTTTATAAAAATTGATTTTTTTTTAATTATTATGTTAATATTATAAATTATGTTTATATGATATTTTATTATTACTAACCCCATTTATATTGTGATTTATTGTTATTATTTTTCTACTAACCCAATTATTATTATTATTTAATATTTTGCTTATTTATTTAATTTGTTTTTATTATTATTATGTAATTGTCTCCTGGATGTAATATTGTAATGTTTTAATATTTATTTTATGCTATGGTTAGTAAAATAGGGAGTGCAACATGTTTGTATGTTTAAAATTAATTTAGCTCACTAATTTAAAAGATAAATATTAAAATTGTACACTCACACACGTAAGTCGATCTTTGATCGCCATCTCACTTCCATAAGGATACCTCTCATGTTGCCTAATACAAAAAGGTCAAGTAGGGTGTATAAAGCAAAGTCCCTAATTTCACATCATCTAGTCCCTTAACAGATAAAAGATCAAGTCCCTTTCGAATGTTGCCTTCGTAATGATCTTGTCCCTTTCGAAATAAAGATGATACGTCCCTTTCGAATTGCTCATACACCCCACAGTTGCCTAAATAACAATGTCCCTTCACTTGTCCCTCACATCCAAGGTAATGACTACCTATTCCTTAATAATAGGGATAGTCTTACCATTTAAAGGATTCAAGAACAGAAAAGACTTAAACTTAGGGTAGGTTCCTCTTAGATACTTGCTCACTTTTCAAAAACATTTCAAACATTTCACACATTTTAAACAATTTTCAAAACAAAGGTTTTTTACGCATCCGTACATGGATCATTATGAAACTCTTAAGAAAATTTTTATTCACACACTTCACATTTCAAAAACAGTTTAAAGTGAGCTAAGTAACTAAGAGCCCATGGATAACCATGGATGTAAAGGGTGCTAACACCTTCCCTTTACATAACCTACCCCCCGGACCCAAAAATCTTTTAAAAGGTCTTTCCTGTTCTTTTATGCCTTTCCTTTGGATAAAATAAAAGTCGGTGGCGACTCTTGCTATCCGCAACATAACTAAAGTCAGTTCTCCCACCGTGTTACATCGTGTATGAATTTGTTGCGCTATTACTGAATTGTCGTACTAGGTTAGTTGGAGGTTGGTCTAAGAAGGAGTTACAGGGACGAAGGAGGGAAATAGAGAGAAGTTGTAGGTTTGGCTGTGGGATGACCATACCATTTTCCAGACGCCCGTCTGGAATGAGTGATGCTCGTCACCTCCTTAGGATGACCGCCACAGTAAAAAGTGTGATGGTGGTCACACAAGTTTGACGAAGGTCACACGGGGTATGGGTGGAATTTGTTGTTTTGCTTCTGCGTTGTTTTTTTTCTGTTTTCTGCAAGTATGATTATCCTAAATTTAGTTCCAGTAGTATAATTAAATTGGAAGGACGCCCTTAATTGAAGTAGCAGTGACCATAATAATTGATGGAAAGAGAGTTAAGAGTAATATTATGATGAACTATTAGGGAATACTTAAGTGGCAGTGAAGTAGTATTTGGTAGCAGGATTGATAAATTGGCTTAATGATAGTGTTACATGGAGTTAAAAGAGGTATGATAATAAGCTAGGTAGTAAGTAGCAATAACATAACGTAGTAAACAAATTAATTAATCAGTTTTAGTCAGAACCTGTGTGAATAGGAATGCGGTATAATTGGTTGCTATTGTGTTGTGTTGCTTTGTTGTAAGTTGTAAAGTTGTTGGTTGTTATTTTATGTTGCGGTGCCTTATGAATGGCAAGATTATGAGTTGCAGGCCTATGGCCAAAGTTGAATGTTGTTGTGTTGCTATGTTATCATAGTTGTTGTTGTTCGACATTCATATTGAGTCGCATAACATATCTTTATTTAAGTTGGAGCTGCTGCTCGGTAAGTTGGCCTGGATTGACAAAATAAAGTTGAAGGCTTATGCCTTATTGTTGGTGCCTCTATTAATTGGAAAGATTATAAGTTGGGATTTATTCTCAAATGGTACCACATGCATTGCATTTGTCTAAGTTGCATAGTATGTTGTCGTGTTGTATCTTGTGTTGTTTAAATTGTTTGTGAGTTGTGAAGTGGTGGTTTATATAATCCGATTTAATATGTTATTTATCATATTCTTGATTATATAGTTCGATATATCACCCCTTATGTTTGAATGTTTCCCTCTGTTGGTAACGTGTAGGTAATCCAGAGTAGAGCGGAGTACCTTAGTAGATTCGAGTCTGTGTTGTCACTCTGATACGTAGCACTCGGGGGGATATCACATGTTTTATGTTAATGTTGAAATTGATTATGTTGCTGAATTTTTAGTTGCCTTTATTAAATATTGTTGTTTTGATGTTGAATACGGTTATGGATTGGCCTAGCACATGCCATACGCCATATTGAGGCCTAACCCAGAAGTCGATTGGGTACAGGCCCATTAAGGATCAACGAGGATATGATTGTTGCAGGAAAAGAGTCGTTGGCATATAGCCGTTAGGGGACCTCCCTTCACGCGCTATAACGCCTTCCACGCGGCCAACTGCCCTCCAGATTTACAAGAGGCAGTTGTGGTCATTCAACGGCTACGCGCTCGATTTATACGGGTAGATGCCCTTATAAAAACCCTTCATTCTGGAGGGTCAGGTATTCTATTCTAACCCTATCTTCCTTACGCTTTGGGTTGTCTCACACTCAAACTTACTTGAGCGTCCGAGTACCTTGCAGGTACCCCACCCCTTCTCCTACAAACACATCACAGTCCCAGCTGGAGGCCACAAAGATCTGTCTGAATTCTTTCTGTACAGTGGCGCCGTCTGTGGGAAACCAACAACTCCCCAATCTTTCGTGACCAAGATTCTTTCTTTCACCGCGAGATCAAAGCTCATATTTTTGTCTTTAGGGATACCTAGATGAACGAGATTGTGAAAGACACCTCCACCATCATCATCAGCGACTGTGATAACACCGACAACCATGGAGCGTCCCAACTCATCGTCGGTCACAACGAAAGACATCCTCATTCCCCTGCTTCAAACAACCTGAAACAACCGCCCGTTATTCACGTGGATCATGTGTCCGAATTGATTCCCATTCCATCAGATATATATGTTAGCACTCAGGCTCTCATCACTGCCCTCAACAGGTCAAACCTCGCCTTCTTTTAGCAGAGCGAACACATACAAGTGCTCGAACGTAACCATCGTTCCCCTTCACCATCCAGGAGACGACGTCACAGAGGTTTTCCCCATCGTTCTCGATCTCCTCCATGAGGTCGTAAAGGGAAAGATCCCAAGCACCTTTCTCCTCCCAGAGATCAAGATCCTCCTAAAGGTTCCCGACCTGAAAGAGCCAGAAAACACACCCGATCTCCTCCCCGTAAGACTAATCACTCGCCTGAAGATCAAGATCATAGTAAGAAGTCCATATACAATGAATATTGTCACCAATTAAGAAGGTCCCTATATCCCGAGCCCGGTAGTAGTGACGACGAAGATCATCGTGGGCCGCTCAGCTGCGAGATCATGGAGACCTGCATTCCATGCGGGATCGAGAAACCTCCTCATTTGGCCACCTATAACGGGAGTGGGACCACCGATCCTGAGGACCACATTGAGAATCTCGAAGCCATGCTTCATTATCAAAACATGGAGGGTGCAATTAAATGCAGTTTGTTTCCTATCACCTGTGTAATACCTCAAAATTTGCCCTCATTCTTTTTACCTTAACTGGCTTACCGCTTTGCATTCCATCTGCATATTCCACTAGGTCATTAACATTCATAATCAGGCATTTCATTGATCCCTATGGCATGTGATCGATGCATTCCTTTGTGATTTGATTTTCTATTCATAAATGGTTTATCCGGCTATTGCACTCAATTTAAGCGGTTCAAGGGTTCTCATATATGATATGGCTTTGTTGATGGTTAATTAATTGAAAATAGGGTTCAAGTTTTCACATCAAAGGTATCATGCTATTCATGGTACAAAAAGATCAAGTGGTGGACTCGTGTGATAATAGGGTCATTATGGTTCTCTCCATTGTCTGTTGATGATGTTACGAGTTCATGAGGGTCGAGATTGAAGTTGATTGAAGTTTTGGAATTCACTGAGAATACAAGTTTGACATGGATTGAGCGTTTGAGTTGATGTAAACAGATTAAGTCGAATAATAGGGATTAAATGAAATTCGAAGATACGAGCTCATTGAAACCGCATCCGGGCAAAACAGTTATGTCATGCCCATTTTGAGATCAAAAGTTAATATCCTAGAATCGTATTCGTTGACCTTCATAATTCATCCCTATCCCATATCCACATCCTTGTTTCCAGACCGATTGATTCAACTTCCATCATCATTCCTAATTCTATTTTGACTTAACCATTTTTTCTTAATTCAAAGCTATTTCATGTTACCATTCCCAAACCATAAACTATTCTTTTAGAAATTTAGTTTGTGTCTATTTTGTTTCTAAAACTACAGTTCAAAGCTTGATATCACTTTTCTTTTGATTCCAAAATACCAAAGCCCATTACCACAATGGCATATGCTATCCCTTGTTTTTAATTAATTAAGCCCATGTTCAATAATTATCGAGACAATGTTCTTTATCCCCCAAGTTTTCTTTTATCATCATGTATTATCATTGAACTCAATGCTTATGTCCATATTTTGGTCCCCATCCAATTTTAAGTCCATTAATAAGTTTAAACAAAAATTAATGATGCTGCTATGGAGAAAGGTTAGGCAGGAATTCATTATCCAAGAGAAAACTACAACAGAATTTTCAGAAACTTAATTGATTTTACAAAAAAATTCACAACAAAGAATAACAGAAAAATTCAGTTGCCAACTGATGTAGCAGAAGAAGAAAAAAGAGAAATTCATCTACAAGAACTGATACACCAAAATCAGTTACAGTATAACAGAAATGACTAACAGAAAAAAGTTTCTAACAAAAACTCTCACAACAGAAAAGAGAGGGAGGAAAAATTGTTACAATTCCAAAAAGAAAAAACTACAGAATGCAGAGTCAGGGAGGTAGTTATAAAAACTCAAGGAACTCTCTTGAATCAATCTTCATTCTTTAATCTCCTTCACTTCAGAATCTGAGTACCTCCTCACCATTTCCTCAATTTTCACTTCTGTTTTTCACCACCATCTTCATCTTCATATTCTGCAATCCATCATCATCATCCTTCTTCTTCCACCATTGGTTTTCTTCATTCTTCAATCACCAATAACAATCTTCAACCTTAAAAAAAAAACCCAGCTGAAACCTCTCCCTCATCAGTCACCACTGCAACCTTTACCAATACCAAGAACCTTCACTATCTGCAAAAAAATCGAAACTTCATCAATCTTCAAACAAAACAACTCGGTCTAAACACTTCTTCAAGATTCTTCATCGATGAACACCTCATCAAAAAACTCAAGCAATTCTATGCAAACCTCTCTCAAATCTTCATTGAAGCGCTTGCGTCAAGAATCATCAAACATCGTAACAATTTCATCTTTGAACTACGATATTGCATCGGTTCAACCGGAAATCTGCAAGTTCGTATCAAGAGCAGCATTAATGAATAGTTCAGTATAGTAAGAAGAAGAAAGAGAAGAATTCACAGAAGTGAACGAACGCAATTTGTTCAACGAAATTAGGATTCGCACCTGAGTTGTGAAGCTTCAAAGCTTCGAGTTTTAACCAATGGCGAACTGGTTGCTGAGAGGTGAGGGACGTAGGGGACGTGTCATCTTTGCAGCTCTTGCGTAATCAGATTCGCGAGGAAGGGTTTTCTGGTTGAATTACAATAACACAGAGAGCTTCATACAACCAACAACCAACCTGCAATCGAAAATCAACGAACTCAGAATTGCAAGACGTTCAAAGAAGAAAGAGTTATTGGAGAAATTAGTATCGCCATTATTACCTTGATATGCTGCAATCATCATCTTCATTCTTTTCCTGATTCTTCACCAACACCTTCATTCATTTGTCATCTTCAATCTTCAGCTCAGCTCCTTCGATCTTCGTCGACATCAAATCAGCTCTTCGTCTCCAACACAAAAACAATCTACAATCTCTTCAATATTTTCTGCAAATTCGATATAAACACATAGTATCAATACACTTCAAGAACTACACAGTGATTCACGAATCAACACCATCAATAATCAGACAGCATCGCACATCAACTACATTGCAAAAGGAAGGTTCAGAAGAGTGTTGAATTTGGAATGTTTAAGAGTACCTGAAGATGCTTCAATCGGAGTAGGTGCTTATGTCTATGTCACTTTGATTTCGCTTGAAGTTCGTAGATCGCGAAGCTTGAGACGACTGTTTTCTTTTGAATCGGATTTGAAACCCGAGGGAAATTTTCACCGACGATGACTTTGTAGAAGAAGAGTGAAAGAGGTCGTCGACGAACAAGGAAGTGTGGAGAAGAAGAGTTTGAATTCATGCCGAACAAACTTCGAGTCGATGCAAGGATCCCCATATTTCTTCATCACCCTTAGCCGTGTTCGGACGCAAACCGTTAGATGAAGATGAAGCAGGAATGAAGCTGGAGGAGAGCGGAAGTGTTATTTCGCCAACGGAGAATGGAAGGGATGAACGAACGGTGATGAAAAGGTCACGGCTAGGATTTTGATTTTGACGGCCGGGTTCTTGGAGAATCATTGACGGCGCGGCGGTAATGATGGTGAATCCAAGGAAGGAAGAAAGAACACAGTGAGAGGGAGTGTCTGAGATAGATTCACGGCGGAGCTTGTGGTTTCTTTTCCCGGCGGCCATGGTGCGGTGAGAAGATTGAGAGAAAGTAAGGGTGGCGGCACCTTTGTGAAGAAGAAGAGAAGTTTTCATTTTTATTATTCTGATACATTAGGGTTTTCTCATGCAACCCTATGTCATTGGGCCGGGTTTTTTCCACCTCCATGGAAATCAATTTCACACCCCCAATCTTACTACAAGTCCCCCTCACACGGTTCATGTGCAATTGGGCCTTCAACCCCTCATTATTCACACCTCTGAATTGCTTAATGCACCCCTCCTGACGCTGGAGTAAGGTGGAATGGGCCGGGCCATGAAACTGCTAAGCAGACTTGCAGCATTTCTGTTGTACCCCTGTTTTCTTCTTGTTGTTTATTAGAAATTTCTATTTAGGAGTTTCTTAGTAATTTTCTTGTTAAAGTCTTTAATTAATTTTCTTACTAATTAATTTTTGATGATTAACACTGTTGTTAGTTTCTTGACATTTATTTTAATTAATCAGAATTTTTGTACTAATTTTAATTAATCGTTTATGACTAATTATGATGTAAGTGGTCATAAATGTTCTTATCGATATGGGATTGATCTCGATCATGGAAAAGCTTCACAAAGCCAATATGGAAGATGGGAATTTATTTTTCTCATAGGAGACTACAAACCTTGCTTGGGGATTTTTTTCTGATTTCTTTTATATGAAGAATCGGCACTTCGATCAAGTAAGTGATTTCGAGTTTTTCGGTTTTTTAAGCATCATTATAGTTGTATGCGGCTTAGGACCATGTAACTTAAGGTGCATCTGAGCCCTCCCACCTGAGGCATTGGTTATATTTGTGATTATTGATGATATGTATCGATTTCGGAACTTAGGGATTAGGTTAAGAACCATTAGGATCGATTCCTTTCACTTCCCCTTAAGATTCACTTTTTTCACCCGTTTCGTCACAATTATTAAAAATATTTTTAAGTGAGATAAAATTCTGGAAAAATTCATGAGTTATCCTTATCCTCTTAATTAATTTGTCATATTTTCTTGTTCCAGATTTGGGTGGTTTTAATAATTAATTTGGATTTTAGATCATGAGCTGTCCCAAAAGGGAGTGTTTTGGCATAAGGGACCGAAATCGTTTTTTCCCCATAGTTGTGAAACCTATTTTTTGTGTGTGATTAAGAACTGTAATTTGTGACATTTTTATGCTCATTAGGCATTTTTTTCATAATTTTAGATTCCCTTTTTGATCCACTTTGTGGAGTTGTTTTTGATGATCATGTTTTGGTTACCTTGCTAGTCAAGGAATTGTTTTGGCACTTTGGTGCATAATTTTAAGTAATCCTTTTGGACAATGTGAGATAATGACTTTATTATTCCAGGGATTTAATTTCATAATTTTTAAAGGCATTTTGCTATTTTTCCATGTCACCTAGATTCTAGGTTGATTCATGTGTGTATTTGCTCCATATCCTAAAGGTTAAGAAGGCATTCATGCCATTTGCTTAGAATAATTTTTAGTAACTTTTAGGAGTTGATTATAGGTCACTTTTAGGTCTTTAATTCTAGTTATAGTCCACTTTTTGAACCATACTCTTTTGGTTTGTTTTAGTGTTTCAAAGTGCATACTTATGTGAACTAGTTTAACTTAAATAAGTTGTTAATCTCTTCTCATGTTTAACTTGAATTATGTGGAAATCATCAATGCCTATTCATGCATTCTAATTGCATCTCATGCCTTGTATGCTACTGACCCATAATCATTTCATGCATATTCACATGCCATTCTTCCTTAGTTTGCATCATGTGCGATCTTATGCGATTTTTGCTCGTTTCTTCTCATATCTTCTTCTCATTGCTCCATATGCCTAATCCATTGCATCCATGATTGTATATTCATTCATCCATCTTCATAAGCATTCATTACTGACTTTGATGTTCATTTTATGCATTAATCCATTTTTGTAAGCCATATGCATTCATATTTCATCCATGAGTCCTAATTTGCATTTATGTGAACTTAGGTGAACTTTTTGTACATAGTTTGACATAGTTTGATCTTGTGAGGTATCCTAGCATACTTAGGGACCTATAACATGTAGCTACTGACTTTAGAAGTCATGTAACCTTTAGGTACCTTCACCTTTAGACTTAGGTCGTATTTTGAACCCTAGTTCCATTCTAGGACGTTTATGGTACTTAATCGCTTTCATGCTTTGATTTTACTTCCAATATGCATTGTTAGGCTAACTTTTGTTTTGTAGGGGGGGGGGAAGATTGAGGTAAGCATTACTTCATTCCCATCTCTTATGCATTTTAATTGAGTTTGCCTTAGCACCTTGTGCTTTGCTTTTAGGCTTTCCCTTTCCTTAGAGACAACTTAACTTCCTTAGGAAGTAAGTTAGTTTCTAACTCTTTTTTCTTCTTGTCCTTTTCTTTCTTAGGATTAGAATACCTCATTAACCATAGGATATCCCTTTTGTATATGATAACTAACTTAGGGTTGTGTCTTAGTTCCCATTAGATTTTCCCTTTTCCAACTTGATTCATTCTTTCTCATCTCATAAAGAAAAGCAATAAAACATTTAATGAGAAACCGAACAATCTGGTACGACACGAGACTTTGTTGCGAAGTGTTTATACGCGTCCTGTTTCGGGGCGAGGTGTAAATACTTCCCGCGATGGATAGGTCTTAGTATGAGAATGTTCACAAACAAATTCAAAACACTTTCTCATAAAAGACAAAAAACAAATAACAAGCGACTATCCTGCGGGAACTTCTTTTCTCATCTCATTCACTCACACCGCGAACTCGCGACGACTTGTCTCGCAGGCAAGACGGTAAACGCACTCGTACCAGACGAGCCTGCAACACCTGAGCATAGACATACGCAGTTCCAGCATAAAAAACACAAACAAACAGTTCCCGCCTAGGTTAGGCGAACTACGTCGACTCTGATCCTCATTATCCCGATGAGGTACGTAGGCAGCGGGGTAGGGCCCGTTCGAGCACATTCTTTATTTTCCCTACATTTTCCCCATTCTTTCCTCTCATTCTCTTATTTCAGTTCCTTTCTCATTTCATTTTCCATCCCAGTTAGCGGTTTTGTTCAGCAGCAGTTATATTTTTCTCACCCTTTGAAACAAACAAGCAAGCGTGGATCCCGTTGGGTACGACGGACGATCTGGGGTGCTAATACCTTCCCAGGTCGTAACCGACTCCCGAACTCAGATCTTTGGTTCGCAAGGCCTTGTCCTTTCTTTCTTCCTCAGGTTTGTGCAACATTACCTTTCCCATTCATTCGGGATAAAAATGTCTGGCTGGCGACTCTAACTTTTCCGCGCCACTTTCGCGTTTGTACTAGGATGAAAATCCCGGGAGCGACAGCTGGCGACTCTGCTGGGGACTTAACCTGATTCTTCCGGTTTCCCTTGTAGAGTCAATCCTAGCGCCTGTTTGGTTTTGTTCTTTGGGTATTTGTATGTTTGTTGCTGCGTGCTTTAGTTTAGCCTTACTGTTTTTGTTTGCAGTTTCATTTACAGCTTTACTTTATCGCATTTATTTACCGCTTTCAGTATTTTATTTTCCATGCATCATATTATACTGGACTGTCTGGCTGTGCTGGTTTTCATTTTTTCTGTGGGTTGGGAGTTACTGTGAGATAAGCCAAATACCCGGCTTGAGTGCACCATAGGATTAGCGTGGACATGTTGTGCTCGCATGGTTACATGATGAGTGGTGATGTGTTCCACACCCAGGTTGCGACTGTCTTGGGACTATTCTGTGTGGGGGTTCTTCCCCACTTCAGGGTACAACCTTGATAGTTATATGCAGCTGGGGACCGATCATTGAGAACCTTAATGGAAACAACCCTCTCCAGTGATGACAGTGGCAGACCACATTTGTTGGCAAACCCACTCGCATCCGAGGGTCCATTGGGAACTCGCATAGGATGGCCTGGTTCTCTCATAGGAATTCAGTTAAAGCAAATTGTTCGTATGACGATAGTATTGTACCCTTCGGGATGAATGTACTATTGTTTCTCGATTCAGTGCTTGAAGCTGGAAACTTGTGAGGGACGCTTGTTTCCTTGGACTCAGCTGAGGCCTCCCTGATTAGTACATAATGCCAAACCGATTCCCTGATTTGGTCATGAGCCATTTCTCGGAAATGGTGAACGTATTATTGCTATTCGGCTTTGAGAGTCCGTGATGTTGACCCGAGTAGCACACCCGTGAGATTGGGAGGGGTTTACAGGTTTGCAGGAACCCTAAACTTCAACATACCCACTTTGCCAGTATTGTTCAGTGTTCTATGGTTCATTGATTCTGAGATCTGGGATTTCTATTCAGAGAAATTGTTACTGTGATTACCATTGTGACCCTGATATTGTGACTGTTATTATGACTCTCCACAGACACTTGGCTCGTTGTTCAGCTTCAATACCATCAGTGATTGTTATATTATGTGATCCAGTTCTACAATTATTGGGTTCTCAGTTATGAGGTTCTGTACAGAGATGATGCTACTATTATGGTTCTATTCAGACACTTGACTCATTGTTCAACACTGGCATCAACATCATACCATTGATCACACGTCTGTTGCATACATGACATCATAGCATTTCTACATACATGTTCAGTTATTTCCGAGGATAACATATCTGAATCATGTTGTTGTATTTTTCTGTATCAAAACTTGAATTAAAGCAGATAGATTCCTCAGAAATAATTGAACATGGCATTTGCATACATCCTTGTATTCTTGACAGGTGTTCAGAGACGAATTCTTTTCCTGACTTGATTTCCCTTCACAATGGACAACTTGAATCACATTCATCAAAGTATATATTTGAAGCAACTCCGGGCGGAGGTAATCGAAGGAAGACCCAACTGGGGATATTCAGGGCCAAGGTACAAGCTTTATTTCAGAATCAGAAACTGTTGAAACAAGAAGTCAACCAGATGAAGACTCAGATGAGCTTGGTTATGGAAATTTTGAACGAAGCTATTTTCATCCCTATTGAGGGGAACTACGCTGCTCTGATTCTCCATTGGTCAATGGAGATACGTAGGCAGGAGATCATGCAAGATCTTTCCGAGCAACCTTATTTATTAACTTCATTTATCAACCTCTTCCCTTCAGATGTCGTTTGTCAGGATCCAATTTCAGCTTCCCAAGAGAGTCCTAAGGGCAGAGCATAAGGGTAAAGGCCAGAACAACTGGAGAAGAAGTTTGATCATATTCCGAGGTAGTACACGCAACAAGTTTCCTCATCTGCTCAGATTCAGGCTAGTTGGGCTAGTTACATCAGGATCATCTCCGACAAAGCTTCCTTTGGGGTTTCAATGCCAAGTCTGACTACCATTCTGGGGCACCTGGCCATTTAATTGAAGATTGAAAGTCTTTTAGAGACAAAGGTAAAAACAAGGTCACAAATTTGATTGAGTAAACATCCATACTACTGACTGCTGAAAGTCTCCGAGAGCAATAAGTCCAGACGGAGTCAGACCTCCTCAATAATGGCAACCATGATGTGAAGGCTAGATGCAAGTACCACTCAGGGGCATTTAGACATACCATTTGACAACTGTGATGCGTTCAGACACAAAGTTCAAATTTTGATCGACTCAAGGGTCATCATGCCAGAAGGTCTGCTCACATATTGAAATCTCCTTATCAAATTGGCATCCTAGTTTGCAAGGGCATCTTCAGAAGCAATAAGTCCAGACGGAGTCAAGTCTCCTCAATGATGGCAATGTTCAGCTTCTTTACTGCATTTTCATTTGTAGTTTATATTGTTTGTTTAAACATTTGTATGCATGCATGAAACTTATTTGTTTTTGAATGTTAACCATAATAAAATGCACATGTTTTTCTTGAAGTAATCCATTCGTATTCACTCATGATTTTGTGTATGTGCATTGCAATACCAACTGTTGTGCTTAAACTCTATCAGGGAGGATGACGAAATGAAAACGCAAAAACTCTAATTGTTCGCTTTTGAGAAAGACCCTGTTGACGATGTACAGGCATTGTTTCAAATCCTAAACACCGGAGATATAAGGGAGATAGACCCTCGCCAACCCGTTTGAGCCTTGAAGTAGGAGTTTCTTTTTGCATGAAAAACCCTCGCACTTAACCCAGGGGCAGGGTAGGCGTCAGTTAGTTTGACCGAGCATTCAAATTTCAAAAAGGAGTGCAAATCTGAGGATCCATTACCTTTCGTTGTACCAAATCAAGAGGTCCAATGACCAGAAACCACAATGGTTATCCCAATCAAGAGGTCCAAAGACCGGAGACCACAATGGTTATTCCTCAACAACAAAGGAGGGAGACAGTCATGACCCCTGCAAAGCATTCAAGACAAACAGTGTCACACGATTTGTTCAAAAGGAAAGAATTTTTTTTTTTTTATAAAAAAAATGATGAGAAAGCCCGCTAAGTCGAAACTCGAAAACAAGCGACTTAGGCAAAAGTTAGGGCATCCCGCTGGACTTCATAATCAAAGATTCACAAGAATCAGTCCAGGCAAAAGTTAGGGATAAGGAAAATAATGCAAAAGTGAAAAACGAAAAGGATTACACAAGAAAGATCCTCAAACAAGAACAAAGTCGTGTGGCACAAACACAAAAGACTAAGGGGTGACTGACTCCCAACAACAACCTGTTTGGTGCTTACACCGTTAGTGTAATTGGTTCCTCAACCATCACAAAACCCTTTTTGAGAGGTGAACGCTTGTGAAAGCTAGCTGAAAATAGGAATGAAGAACATCACGAAGATGGGTGGGCACAAATAAATTTCGAGCCTATATCCTTTGTTTCTATAACCGTGAACCAGGCCACGATACAACCCTTAAAAGTCCTAACTGAAACAGGGTTATTTTTGAGAGCGTACTACCACAAGATCGCGTTCTTGACTCCTATGAGTTGTGCTAAAAGATCGGGGTTGGTGTCGCATATGCATGTTTTCTTTTATCAAAAATCAATGTCGTATTTTAACCAGTGATTCACTCACAAAGGTTGGCGACATCTTTTTACAGTAAAACTTCAAGATTAACATGTGTGTTGCATTAGAATTTCCATTCTCAAAATAAACATTTTCTGCTTGCATACATTTGTTTGGCATCACAAAATTTTACATATGGAATCTCAGTCCAGAAGCTTAATATTGCCAAGTTGAGAAGTCTGAAACTTCCGAAGGACAATCTATGAAGATGTAATTTTCCAAAAAAAAAAAAAAAAAAAAAAAAAAAAAAAAAAACTCCATTGAGTAGGGACTTTCCCAGCAGTCGTAGCAAAAGCCAATCAATCTGGGGCAATCATGTCGAGCAATCTCTTCAAAATTCAGCCAAGCTAGGGCAATCACTTCGAGATTCAAATCTCTCAAAGAGCCAACTAATCTGGGGAAATCATGTCGAGCAATCTCTTCAAAGTTCAGCTAAGCTGGAGCAATTACTTCGAGATCTAATCTCTCAAAGAACATTTGATTTGGGTGTTTTCTTCAAAGCACAATCGTTCAGAGGCGAACACTTCAGAACTTGTACTGGGGCAGGCCACCCCAAGAGCATTGGAAGTTACTTTCTCCTGAAGACGGTTAATCAGAAGCACCTACCCAAGGTTCAAAATACTAGGACACACTATCTCACAGTAGTATGAGGTTTTTCATGACTACTTGCGAGGCGATTTCTTTCACAGATCATGCAGTCTGGGGCAGTTATTTCGAGATCCGATGAATCTCTCCAAGAGTTTGAAGACACTGAGGCATCTCGTATGTCAGTTTTCTGTAAAATCCTCTTGAGACATTATCTTTGACAAATCCTAGTAGAAGGCGAGTTAAAAATTGCAAAGAACCATTGCTCACTCATGATTGGTTGGCAACCTATCAACCCAGAGTCTGGAAGCAAAGCCATTGTCGGCACAGTACTTCAAGAGTTGTTTTGTCAGTGGACTTCATTGATCAGAATTCCTTAGCAAGTCTCATTAGACAATCCCTTCTCCAGTAGTGCGGCAAATGGAAGATTACTTTTGGAGCAGAAGGATATCATCGTCTCTCATCCCCAGCATGAGACACTTTACATCTCTCATTCCCAACATGAGAAGATTCATTTCTTATCCCCAGCAAGTGGCAACTTAAACTCTTATCTTCAGCAGGAAGCTTTATCATTGACACCACCCGTCATCCCCAGCCATGTGGAAGTTGAAATTTCACCCAGCAAGGTAGCAGAGAGTGGGTGTCGTCCCAAGAAGAAGTTTCCCTTCATACAGGGGCAATTCTCAGCCGTATAAGGAGTGTCTTGCCTCCCCAGCAGTTGCTTCCTCAACAGCGTCATGCCTTTGGTTCTCAGCCAGATCAGGAGGTCATCACTTCCCCACCAGAGTCCAAGAAGGGTCCATCTTCAGCAGGGTCTTGGTACTTCAATCTCAAAGTCCAATTTATTTTTGGCAGTGGCGGCTATTCAGAGCCAGTGAATTATTAACAACTTTCCCCGCAGAGTTGTTTCCTCCTCATCAGGATGAGCCAGATCAATGTAGTGATCATCGTTTCGTCTCAGCCAAGTTATCTGGAAATACCTGCAGTCTCCTTATCAGGAGATCTCTTTTGCATTGTCATTCGTATAATCATCATTGCGTCTGCATCTTCCAAAGCGTAGCATTTCTATCATCATGGAGCATTACGCCATAAATCCAAACATATGCATACCAGCATGGGCACGTTTTGAGGTATATTACATAAGAACCGTTACATCTCCAATTAGATTGAAGCATTCCCCACAGAATGCAACTCCGTTTCCCAGGGTGGTTACTTCTACCAGGTCTTGTTGTTATCCTCTTTGAGTCTTGTTTCAGTACAACAGTCTCATTTTGTTCGCGTCTCCGTGTCAGTACAACGGTCGCGTCTTGGGCTCTCGTTTAAGTACAACGATCCCGTTCCTTTCGAGTCTCCATTTAAGTACAATGGTCTCGTCTTTGAGTATTGTTTAAGTACAACAACCTCATTTTTCCGCGTCTCCGTTTCAGTACAACGGTCGCGTCTTGGGCTCTCGTTTAAGTACAACGATCCCGTTCCTTTCGAGTCTCCATTTAAGTACAATGGTCTCGCCTTTGAGTCTTGTTTCCGTACAACAGTCTCATTTCCTCATGTCTCCATTTCAGTACAACGGTCGCGTCTTGGGCTCTCGTTTAAGTACAATGATCCCGTTCCTTTCGAGTCTCCATTTAAGTACAATGGTCTCGTCTTTGAGTCTTGTTTCAGTACAACAGTCTCATTTGTTTGCGTCTCCGTTTCAGTACAACGGTCGCGTTTTGGGCTCTCGTTTAAGTACAACGATCCCGTTCCTTTCGAGTCTCCATTTAAGTACAATGGTCTCGTATTTGAGTCTTGTTTCAGTACAACAATCTCATTTTTTCGCGTCTCCGTTTCAGTACAACGGTCGCGTCTTGGGCTCTCGTTTAAGTACAATGATCCCGTTCCTTTCAAGTCTCCATTTAAGTACAATGGTCTCGTCTTTGAGTCTTGTTTCAGTACAACAGTCTCATTTTTTCGCGTCTCCGTTTCAGTACAACGGTCGCGTCTTGGGCTCTCGTTTAAGTACAATGATCCCGTTCCTTTCGAGTCTCCATTTAAGTACAATGGTCTCGTCTTTGAGTCTTGTTTCAGTACAACAGTCTCATTTTCTTCGCGTCTCCGTTTCAGTACAACGGTCGCGTCTTGGGCTCTCGTTTATGTACAACGATCCCGTTCCATCTTGTCCTATTTCTTTGTGTTTGGTTACCGCCTGCGGCCGGTATACCTTTGCGTCTCCATTCGAGGATGGTTTCGTGTTAGATCCGAGGATCTTTTGATTTGTCATTCGAGGATGGCATTTCTTTTCTTCAAGTCCTTCCGAGGTTGGTCTTGTTGTTGTGGCTATTGTTCGAGGATAGTAGTTCACTTTCGAGCTTATTGATCGAGGTCAGTTTGTCTCCTTTGCAAAGTCTGTCTGAGGTCAACTTTGTGTTTGGGTTATCAGTCGAGGCTGGTATACCTTTGCGTCTCCATTCGAGGATGGTTTCGTGTTAGATCCGAGGATCTTTTGGATTGTCATTCGAGGATGGCATTCTTTTCTTCAAGTCCTTCTGCGGTTGGTCTTGTTTTTTTTTGTTTTGTGTGGCTATTATTCGAGGATAGTAGTTCACTTTTCGAGCTTATTGATCGAGGTCAGTTTGTCTCTTTTGCAAGGTCTGTCCGAGGTCAGTCTTTGTTGTTGATGGTTATCGCCTGCGGCCGGTATACCATTGTTGTTTCTATTCGAGGAGGATTTTAGTACTGGATCCGAGGATCCCGTGTGAGTGGTCATTCGAGGATGGCATTCTTCCCAGCATATTTCCATCTGGTTCTATTTTCGCTACCTATTCAGAGGTCAAAAACAAAAAAGATATAAATAAATAAATGAGCAGATGGCATTTCCATTACCCTCAGCGTGCAAATTTTCAGGTTTTTATTCGAGTATTCAATCACTCCATACCCTGAACGTCTAAAAGCTGATGCAATTATTCGTTCAGGTCTGCAGATGATTGAATAGGGGCAGTTGTAATACCTCAAAATTTGCCCTCATTCTTTTTACCTTAACTGGCTTACCGCTTTGCATTCCATCTGCATATTCCACTAGGTCATTAACATTCATAATCAGGCATTTCATTGATCCATATGGCATGTGATCGATGCATTCCTTTGTGATTTGATTTTCTATTCATAAATGGTTTATCCGGCTATTGCACTCAATTTAAGCGGTTCAAGGGTTCTCATATATGATATGGCTTTGTTAATGGTTAATTAATTGAAAATAGGGTTCAAGTTTTCACATCAAAGGTATCATGCTATTCATGGTACAAAAAGATCAAGTGGTGGACTCGTGTGATAATAGGGTCATTATGGTTCTCTCCATTGTCTGTTGATGATGTTACGAGTTCATGAGGGTCAATATTGAAGTTGATTGAAGTTTTGGAATTCACTGAGAATACAAGTTTGACATGGATTGAGCGTTTGAGTTGATGTAAACAGATTAAGTCGAATAATAGGGATTAAATGAAATTCGAAGATACGAGCTCATTGAAACCGCATCCGGGCAAAACAGTTATGTCATGCCCATTTTGAGATCAAAAGTTAATATCCTAGAATCGTATTCGTTGACCTTCATAATTCATCCCTAGCCCATATCCACATCCTTGTTTCCAGACCGATTGATTCAACTTCCATCATCATTCCTAATTCTATTTTGACTTAACCATTTTTTCTTAATTCAAAGCTATTTCATGTTACCATTCCCAAACCATAAACTATTCTTTTAGAAATTTAGTTTGTGTCTATTTTGTTTCTAAAACTACAGTTCAAAGCTTGATATCACTTTTCTTTTGATTCCAAAATACCAAAGCCCATTACCACAATGGCATATGCTATCCCTTGTTTTTAATTAATTAAGCCCATGTTCAATAATTATCGAGACAATGTTCTTTATCCCCCAAGTCTTCTTTTATCATCATGTATTATCATTGAACTCAATGCTTATGTCCATATTTTGGTCCCTATCCAATTTTAAGTCCATTAATAAGTTTAAACAAAAATTAATGATGCTGCTATGGAGAAAGGTTAGGCAGGAATTCATTATCCAAGAGAAAACTACAACAGAATTTTCAGAAACTTAATTGATTTTACAAAAAAATTCACAACAAAGAATAACAGAAAAATTCAGTTGCCAACTGATGTAGCAGAAGAAGAAAAAAGAGAAATTCATCTACAAGAACTGATACACCAAAATCAGTTACAGTATAACAGAAATGACTAACAGAAAAAAGTTTCTAACAAAAACTCTCACAACAGAAAAGAGAGGGAGGAAAAATTGTTACAATTCCAAAAAGAAAAAACTACAGAATGCAGAGTCAGGGAGGTAGTTATAAAAACTCAAGGAACTCTCTTGAATCAATCTTCATTCTTTAATCTCCTTCACTTCAGAATCTGAGTACCTCCTCACCATTTCCTCAATTTTCACTTCTGTTTTTCACCACCATCTTCATCTTCATATTCTGCAATCCATCATCATCATCCTTCTTCTTCCACCATTGGTTTTCTTCATTCTTCAATCACCAATAACAATCTTCAACCTTCAAAAAAAAACCCAGCTGAAACCTCTCCCTCATCAGTCACCACTGCAACCTTTACCAATACCAAGAACCTTCACTATCTGCAAAAAAATCGAAACTTCATCAATCTTCAAACAAAACAACTCGGTCTAAACACTTCTTCAAGATTCTTCATCGATGAACACCTCATCAAAAAACTCAAGCAATTCTATGCAAACCTCTCTCAAATCTTCATTGAAGCGCTTGCGTCAAGAATCATCAAACATCGTAACAATTTCATCTTTGAACTACGATATTGCATCGGTTCAACCGGAAATCTGCAAGTTCGTATCAAGAGCAGCATTAATGAATAGTTCAGTATAGTAAGAAGAAGAAAGAGAAGAATTCACAGAAGTGAACGAACGCAGTTTGTTCAACGAAATTAGGATTCGCACCTGAGTTGTGAAGCTTCAAAGCTTCGAGTTTTAACCAATGGCGAACTGGTTGCTGAGAGGTGAGGGACGTAGGGGACGTGTCATCTTTGCAGCTCTTGCGTAATCAGATTCGCGAGGAAGGGTTTTCTGGTTGAATTACAATAACACAGAGAGCTTCATACAACCAACAACCAACCTGCAATCGAAAATCAACGAACTCAGAATTGCAAGACGTTCAAAGAAGAAAGAGTTATTGGAGAAATTAGTATCGCCATTATTACCTTGATATGCTGCAATCATCATCTTCATTCTTTTCCTGATTCTTCACCAACACCTTCATTCATTTGTCATCTTCAATCTTCAGCTCAGCTCCTTCGATCTTCGTCGACATCAAATCAGCTCTTCGTCTCCAACACAAAAACAATCTACAATCTCTTCAATATTTTCTGCAAATTCGATATAAACACATAGTATCAATACACTTCAAGAACTACACAGTGATTCACGAATCAACACCATCAATAATCAGACAGCATCGCACATCAACTACATTGCAAAAGGAAGGTTCAGAAGAGTGTTGAATTTGGAATGTTGAAGAGTACCTGAAGATGCTTCAATCGGAGTAGGTGCTTATGTCTACGTCACTTTGATTTCGCTTGAAGTTCGTAGATCGCGAAGCTTGAGACGACTGTTTTCTTTTGAATCAGATTTGAAACCCGAGGGAAATTTTCACCGACGATGACTTTGTAGAAGAAGAGTGAAAGAGGTCGTCGACGAACAAGGAAGTGTGGAGAAGAAGAGTTTGAATTCATGCCGAACAAACTTCGAGTCGATGCAAGGATCCCCATATTTCTTCATCACCCTTAGCCGTGTTCGGACGCAAACCGTTAGATGAAGATGAAGCAGGAATGAAGCTGGAGGAGAGCGGAAGTGTTATTTCGCCAACGGAGAATGGAAGGGATGAACGAACGGTGATGAAAAGGTCACGGCTAGGATTTTGATTTTGACGGTCGGGTTCTTGGAGAATCATTGACGGCGCGGCAGTAATGATGGTGAATCCAAGGAAGGAAGAAAGAACACAGTGAGAGGGAGTGTCTGAGATAGATTCACGGCGGAGCTTGTGGTTTCTTTTCCCGGCGGCCATGGTGCGGTGAGAAGATTGAGAGAAAGTAAGGGTGGCGGCACCTTTGTGAAGAAGAAGAGAAGTTTTCATTTTTATTATTCTGATACATTAGGGTTTTCTCATGCAACCCTATGTCATTGGGCCGGGTTTTTTCCACCTCCATGGAAATCAATTTCACACCCCCAATCTTACTACAAGTCCCCCTCACACGGTTCATGTGCAATTGGGCCTTCAACCCCTCATTATTCACACCTCTGAATTGCTTAATGCACCCCTCCTGGCGCTGAAGTAAGGTGGAATGGGCCGGGCCATGAAACTGCTAAGCAGACTTGCAGCATTTCTGTTGTACCCCTGTTTTCTTCTTGTTGTTTATTAGAAATTTCTATTTAGGAGTTTCTTAGTAATTTTCTTGTTAAAGTCTTTAATTAATTTTCTTACTAATTAATTTTTGATGATTAACATTGTTGTTAGTTTCTTGACATTTATTTTAATTAATCAGAATTTTTGTACTAATTTTAATTAATCGTTTATGACTAATTATGATGTAAGTGGTCATAAATGTTCTTATCGATATGGGATTGATCTCGATCATGGAAAAGCTTCACAAAGCCAATATGGAAGATGGGCATTTATTTTGCTCATAGGAGACTACAAACCTTGCTTGGGGATTTTTTCGGATTTCTTTTATATGAAGAATCGGCACTTCGATCAAGTAAGTGATTTCGAGTTTTTCGGTTTTTTAAGCATCATTATAGTTGTATGCGGCTTAGGACCATGTAACTTAAGGTGCATCTGAGCCCTCCCACCTGAGGCATTGGTTATATTTGTGATTATTGATGATATGTATCGATTTCGGAACTTAGGGATTAGGTTAAGAACCATTAGGATCGATTCCTTTCACTTCCCCTTAAGATTCACTTTTTTCACCCGTTTCGTCACAATTATTAAAAATATTTTTAAGTGAGATAAAATTCTGGAAAAATTCATGAGTTATCCTTATCCTCTTAATTAATTTTTCATATTTTCTGTTTCCAGATTTGGGTGGTTTTAATAATTAATTTGGATTTTAGATCATGAGCTGTCCCAAAAGGGAGTGTTTTGGCATAAGGGACCGAAATCATTTTTTCCCCATAGTTGTGAAACCTATTTTTTGTGTGTGATTAAGCACTGTAATTTGTGACATTTTGATGCTCATTAGGCATTTTTTTCATAATTTTAGATTCCCTTTTTGATCCACTTTGTGGAGTTGTTTTTGATGATCATGTTTTGGTTACCTTGCTAGTCAAGGAATTGTTTTGGCACTTTGGTGCATAATTTTAAGTAATCCTTTTGGACAATGTGATATAATGACTTTATTATTCCAGGGATTTAATTTCATAATTTTTAAAGGCATTTTGCTATTTTTCCATGTCACCTAGATTCTAGGTTGATTCATGTGTGTATTTGCTCCATATCCTAAAGGTTAAGAAGGCATTCATGCCATTTGCTTAGAATAATTTTTAGTAACTTTTAGGAGTTGATTATAGGTCACTTTTAGGTCTTTAATTCTAGTTATAGTCCACTTTTTGAACCATACTCTTTTGGTTTGTTTTAGTGTTTCAAAGTGCATACTTATGTGAACTAGTTTAACTTAAATAGGTTGCTAATCTCTTCTCATGTTTAACTTGAATTATGTGGAAATCATCAATGCCTATTCATGCATTCTAATTGCATCTCATGCCTTGTATGCTACTGACCCATAATCATTTCATGCATATTCACATGCCATTCTTCCTTAGTTTGCATCATGTGCGATCTTATGCGATTTTTGCTCGTTTCTTCTCATATCTTCTTCTCATTGCTCCATATGCCTAATCCATTGCATCCATGATTGTATATTCATTAATCCATCTTCATAAGCATTCATTACTGACTTTGATGTTCATTTTATGCATTAATCCATTTTTGTAAGCCATATGCATTCATATTTCATCCATGAGTCCTAATTTGCATTTATGTGAACTTAGGTGAACTTTTTGTACATAGTTTGACATAGTTTGATCTTGTGAGGTATCCTAGCATACTTAGGGACCTATAACATGTAGCTACTAACTTTAGAAGTCATGTAACCTTTAGGTACCTTCACCTTTAGACTTAGGTCGTATTTTGAACCCTAGTTCCATTCTAGGACGTTTATGGTACTTAATCGCTTTCATGCTTTGATTTTACTTCCAATATGCATTGTTAGGATAACTTTTGTTTTGTAGGGGGGAAGATTGAGGTAAGCATTACTTCATTCCCATCACTTATGCATTTTAATTGAGTTTGCCTTAGCACCCTGTGCTTTGCTTTTAGGCTTTCCCTTTCCTTAGAGACAACTTAACTTCCTTAGGAAGTAAGTTAGTTTCTAACTCTTTTTTCTTCTTGTCCTTTTCTTTCTTAGGATTAGAATACCTCATTAACCATAGGATATCCCTTTTGTATATGATAACTAACTTAGGGTTGTGTCTTAGTTCCCATTAGATTTTCCCTTTTCCAACTTGATTCATTCTTTCTCATCTCATAAAGAAAAGCAATAAAACATTTAATGAGAAACCGAACAATCTGGTACGACACGAGACTTTGTTGCGAAGTGTTTATACGCGTCCTGTTTCGGGGCGAGGTGTAAATACTTCCCGCGATGGATAGGTCTTAGTATGAGAATGTTCACAAACAAATTCAAAACACTTTCTCATAAAAGACAAAAAACAAATAACAAGCGACTATCCTGCGGGAACTTCTTTTCTCATCTCATTCACTCACACCGCGAACTCGCGACGACTTGTCTCGCAGGCAAGACGGTAAACGCACTCGTACCAGACGAGCCTGCAACACCTGAGCATAGACATACGCAGTTCCAGCATAAAAAACACAAACAAACAGTTCCCGCCTAGGTTAGGCGAACTACGTCGACTCTGATCCTCATTATCCCGATGAGGTACGTAGGCAGCGGGGTAGGGCCCGTTCGAGCACATTCTTTATTTTCCCTACATTTTCCCCATTCTTTCCTCTCATTCTCTTATTTCAGTTCCTTTCTCATTTCATTTTCCATCCCAGTTAGCGGTTTTGTTCAGCAGCAGTTATATTTTTCTCACCCTTTGAAACAAACAAGCAAGCGTGGATCCCGTTGGGTACGACGGACGATCTGGGGTGCTAATACCTTCCCAGGTCGTAACCGACTCCCGAACTCAGATCTTTGGTTCGCAAGGCCTTGTCCTTTCTTTCTTCCTCAGGTTTGTGCAACATTACCTTTCCCATTCATTCGGGATAAAAATGTCTGGCTGGCGACTCTAACTTTTCCGCGCCACTTTCGCGTTTGTACTAGGATGAAAATCCCGGGAGCGACAACCTGGCGTAAAGGCGCAATGTCGTGGTACAAGTATCTCCTCGCAGGATCCATCACATTATGGAAGGTTTTAAGAAACCAATTCACTAGGAACTTCACAACATCTAGACGTCATCCAATGTTTGAGGCCACCCTCGAAGGGATTATATAGGGAAAGGAAGAACCCCTGAGGGAATATATCGACCGATTCAATAAAGAAGCCGTCGAAGTGCAGACTACTGACCGCATGAAGCGATATATTCTGGAAAAGGGCATGCGCCCCAACATCGAATTTCGAAGAGTTGTATGTATTGAACCTCCCCAGTACCTTATCGAGCTTCTCCATAAGGGCCAAGAGTACATACAGTACAAAGAGAAGGAAGCCGCATACAAGACAAAAGATTCAAGAAATCAGGAGAACGTGAAAGCTCATAGACAAAAGGACAGCGATGAGGCCCCGCGACGTGAAAAATGAAGAGATGATTGTCCTCGAGAAAGCAGAGGACCAGCTGGTCGATTCTTAGAGTACACTCTTCTCACCACTCCTCGCAAGAAGATCCTCAACGAGTGTATCAACACTGAGTTCAAGCAGGGAGGCGTCCGTTTCCCCAAACTAACTATTTCAAAGGCCAATATCGACAAGAGCAAGTATTGCCGATTCCACCGCAGCCACGTCACCGAAGACTGCATCCATCTCAAAGACGTCATTGAGATCCTCATCAAGGAGGGACACTGTCGCTCCCCGGATTTCCATCTTGGTACAAACGCGAAAGTGGCGCGGAAAGAGGTAGAGTCGCCAGCCAGGCATTTTTATCCCGAAAGAACGGGAATGGTAATGCTTCACAAACCAGAAGAAAGAAAAGGAAGGACACGGGTCCTGCGAACCAAAGAGACTGGGTTCGGGAGTCGGTTACAACCTGGGAAGGTATTAGCACCCAGATCGTCCGCCATACCCGACGGGATCCACGCTTGCAAAGAAATTGTTTCAAAGTATGCAAAATGCAATGCAAATGGTGCAAGATGCAGGCGTACACTTAGGATGCTAAGGATATGAATATGCAAGCTACAGGAGATGAAACAAGGATGGTTGGGCGTAAGGCCAAGTTAATAGAGATTTTCGGTATAATAATTTTTTTGGTTGCCAAGCAATTGGACTCTGAAGGTGAAATACCGGACGAGAACCAGTTTATTAAAGGTAGGTCAACAGACGAGAATTGATAGGCAAAGAATAAGTCGTCAGACGAGAACTGACTCCTTAGGTTCATTGTCAAATGAGAATTGACTCTGAAGAATAATGACTACCAGACAAGAACTGGCGTTTAACAGGTTAATGAAAAGGTGACCAGACTGGTTAAAAGATTCGCCTACCAGACAAGAACTGGTATTTGAATTGGGTTTTCCAGACGAGAACTAGACTTTGGATTTGTTTTCCAGACGAGAACTGGACTTTGGGTTTGGTTTGCCAGACGAGAACTGGACTTTGGAAAGGTTTTCCAGACAAGAACTAGACTTTGAACGGTCAAGAAGTTGGGGTTACGAGGCCCAGATGTGAGATCTAATGATTGTGGGGGAAGGATGCCCAATGAATTTATGATGCATATGCTCTATATGCTCTTGTGAAGCAACGTGAATAACGTATGAAAATGATTTATGCAATGCTTATGAAAGGCTAGAAAAGTCTCCCAAGGCGGGAAGAAGGGTCTTATGTGGCAAGGCTTCTGGTTGAGAAGGGTGACAAAGGCGAGGGTGGGTAGCATGATTTCCCGATAATCGTCTTGAACTCGGAGATTGCAGATATAACTTGCTTTGTGCAGCTAAAGTTTTCCCCAGTTGGGTGAGTCTCTGAACAGACTGTCACTGATTATCCAATTCCTCGCATGGCGGACTTGGATATCCTCTCGAGGAGAGTTATACTTGGTGATCTCTGGAAGTGTCCTGCCCCGGTATGAGCGTGGAAGCGACTTGATTCATTCCGACTGAGCATTGGAAGAATATATCCTTGGTCAACATTCGGGTGTCCTACCCCTGTTTGGAAGATTCACTTCTGATCAACTGACTTTTGAATAATTTTCCCCTAATCAACTGATGCTTGGGATCTGCTTTATCTTGACAAATTCCTTGGTCAACAAAACCATTGGATAACATGCCCCTGATTCGTAGGCCTACAAGATGCTCTTGATTCTGGCTATCATTGTTGAATGATCAAGTTCTCCTCTGATTGCTCTTTGTAGGAACTTCCCTGGTGTCACAGACTGACATGCAATTAAAACTATTCATTCACAAATGGTAATTTTAATGCGATGCTCATGCAAGTTTTGAAAATTTATTTGAATGTTGTGATAGTGTGTGACGAATGGACGATTAGCCCAAATGTAGTGCTAAGTTAACAAACCTCTAGGAGTCAGTTTACGCAACCTTGTCGTAGTATGCTTTCAGAACTGAACCTGATTCAATTAGGACTTTCAAGGGTTATAACGTGGCTTGGTTCACGGTTTTTAGAAAGAAAGATTTATGGCTCAAAGTTTATCTGCGCCCACCCATTCTCCTTGATGTTCTCCGGTCCTATATTCAGTTAATTTGGCCTGAGCGCTCATCTCTCTGAAGGGTTTTGTAATGGTTGAGGAACCAATGACATTGACGGTTTAAGCACCAATGAGGTTTCTTGGAGTAACAGTCACCCCTTTATCTTTTTGTCTGTAGTCACACGATTTTGTTCTTATGGAACTTTTTTCTTTTTGATTTTTACTCCCTAACTTTTGCCTGGACTAATTCTTTCTTAATGTTTTTCGATTTTGAAGTCCAGCGGGATGCCCTAACTTTTGCCTAAGTCATTTGTTTTAACTCCTTTTTTTTGACTTAGTGGGCTTTTATTTCTCTTTTTTTTTTTGCTTTGATTTTTGTTGAACAAATCGTGTGAAACAGGTTTGTCTGACTTGCATAAAAGGGTTGTGACTGCCTCATTCCTTTGTTGGTGAGGGTGACAATTGCGGTTTCACGTCCCTTGACCTCTTGAGGTGTGATGAATAAAAGGTAATGGATCCTCGGATGCACACTCCTTTGGAAATTTGAACGCTCGGTCAAATTAACTGATAACTACCCTGCCCCGAGTTGGATGTGGGGGTTTTTTTCGTTCAGAAAAGAAACTCCTACTTCAAGGCTCAAAGGAATTGACGAGGGTCTATCTCCCTTATATCTCCGGTGTTTGGGAATTGAAACAATGCCTGTACATCGTCAACAAGTTCTACTCTGAAAGCATACCTTCAACAATTATGGGTATTCAGTTGTCATCCTCCTCCCTCAGACCTTCTAAACAACAGTGAAATAAATGGGAGGTATATGGATGCAATTTTTTTTGTTTTTTTTAATGCAAGGAAATAAAAATGAGCGAATGCGACATAAATGATTCAAAAAGTGCATGATCACTTCATTAACATTACCATTCAAAACAACAATGCTTAAAAGACAAGTAGCTGCTAACAGGAAAGAAACTATGATGCAAATGACAAAAAGGATACAATGATCACCAGCTCTGATGACATCTTCTTGCCTGGACCACTGAAATTAGGAGACGTTCCTCTAAAGTCTTTGAACTCAATCAGACGAGAGGTGGACGTGCAACCCCAAGCTTCCTTCAGGAAAGGATATGTACCCATTGTCGATCAACTGTTGTACTTTGGTCTGAAAAGCTTTACAATCTTCAGTTGAATGCCCCCATTGATCCACCATGATACCCACACAGCTCATGAGGATTGTACTCTGGAGGGTACGGCTCTGGAAACAGCTTGAGAGGCTTAGGAACCACCAATGAGCTCTGAATTAGAGGTGGCAAAAGTTCACTATATGCCATGGGAACCGGATGAAGAGGTGCATTCCTTCTTTCCAGATTGTTGCGAGGCCTAGGCTGGCTCTGATGTTGATTCTGAGGTCTTTGACCCTGAGCTTGCAGATTTGGATGAGGAGGAGTCTAGGGTTTCTGATATGGCGCTCTGAGCATCGCTTGTTGTCCGTAAAAGTAACCAGACCTAGGAACGGATGATCTCTGAGAAGATGATGGTCTAGAATATTTGATATTGGCCATGACTGCATTGATGTCATACCCTTCTTCCCCTTGAGAGCTACCAACAGATTCATCTTCACTAGTTGGGATGTTCGAAGAGTACTGGATCTTTCCACTTTTGAGCAGGCTCTTAATGCGCACTCCAACTATCATCAAATCAGAGAAGCTTGATGTCCCAATGTTACTCATTCTTTCCAAGTACGACCTTTCAAGGTGCCCACGAAAAGGTCAACTAATTCTCTGTCTGAAAGTGGCGGTTGCACCTGGGCTACCAATTCTCTCCACCGCTGTGCATATTCTCTGAAAGATTCACCAGTCCTCTGAGATAGGCTCTACAGGTGCGTGCGACTAGGCGCCATGTCCACATTGTACTAGTATTGCTTTACGAAAGCTCTGGATAAATCATTCAAAGATCGGATACGACTGCTTTCTAAATCCATATACCAACTTAAGGATGCCCCGCTCAAACTTTCCTAAAAACAGTGAATCATCAACTCATCGTTGCGGGCATAAGAAGTCATTTTTCTGCAAAACATCACCAAATGACGCTTTGGGCAACTAACACTAGTGTATTTCTCGAACTTCGGAGTTTTGAAATCTGGAGGAATGACAAGACCAGGCACCAAACACAGGTTTAGAGCATCAAAACCAAAGGCATCAGGATCCGCTAAGGCTTTGAGTTGCTCATTCAACACACGAAACCTTTCAGCAGGATCAATAGTTGATGGATCCTTGGTTTTCACAAGAGGGATTTCCCCTTGGAAGTTCGGCATAGGGAAAGCAAAACTCTGATAATCTGTAGCATCAGAAGAAGATGAAGGTCCACCTCGGACAACAGATGGTACAGGTACACTCTGATTCATGATCGGGGTCTGTGCATGCTGAGCTTGAGTAAGGTTGTTCACTTGTGGAAGATCCTCATCAGGAGATAGACCATACAAAGGATTGGTCATCGAAGTGAAATCAGGTGGAAACTCAATATTCTGAAGGTTGCTCTCTGACATAGCTATCGACGGCTTCCAAACTGACCTTCTTAACTCTTGGCACTGCTCAGTCTAGCTTCAAACAACTTTTTTGTCTTCCAACAATTACCACTTGTTCAAACTGAGTACCGAGAAATCAGTTGGCTGGTCATGGACAAAAGAGGAATGATGAGCTCTCTGGAAGAAGGAAATGCAATGCAGATGCAAATGCAAAATGCAGTATGATGATGCTAAAGATGCAAAGACATGGGATCAACATCTGGAAACTGCTTGGAATCTGGAATACTGAGCCAAGAATCGAGTGTCTGTAACCATAAGATCTCTGTATGATAATCCAAAATAGTAACCGAAAACCGAAGGATCAAGAACTTCAGGATCATAGTGACCAGATCAAAACATAAGACTGCACTGGTAGTGAGAGTATGTTGAGGTCATGGGTTCCTGCAAACCTGTAAACCCCTCCCCATATCACGGGTGTGCTCCGGGACAAACATCACGGACTCTCAAAGCCGAATAGCAATAATACGTTCACCATTTCCGAGAAATGGCTCATGAACAAATCAGGGAATCAATTTAGCATTATGTACTACGCAGGGAGGCCTCAGCTGAGTCCGAGAAAACAAGGTCATCCTATGTGTGTTCCAGGTGGGCCCTCTGGTGCGAATGGGTTTGCCACACAATGTGGTCTGCCACTGTCACCACTAGAGAGGGATGTTTCCACAAGGTTCTCAATGATCGGTCCCCAACTGCACATAACTGTCAAGGTTATGAAATGAGAGAGGAAGATCCCCAAATCAAGACATTTCCAAGATGGTCGCAAATCTGGGCGTGGAACTCACTACTACCCCTATGACAAGATCTCATGAGGCCAAAGTGGAACCATTTTAAGTCCTAAGGTGCACTCGAGCCTTGGTAATGAGCTCACCTCACAATAACAGTATCACCCAAGTCCCTTCAAACAGAAAAAATCCAGTCCAGACAGTCCAGTAATAATATGATGCATGAAAATAAAAATACTGAAAACTGTAAATAAAGCTGTAAATAAAACCGTAAATAAACAACAGTAAAATACAACACACAACAGCAAGCAATCAACACCCCAAAGAAATAGAAACAAACAAGCGCTAGGAGAGACTCACAGGGGAACCAGAGACTCTGGGTTCGTGTCATCATTCCCCAGCAGAGTCGCCAGCTGTCGCTCCCTGGATTTCCATCCTAGTACAAACGCGAAAGTGGCGCGGAAAGAGGTAGAGTCGCCAGCCAGGCATTTTTATCCCGAAAGAACGGGAATGGTAATGCTGCACAAACCAGAAGAAAGAAAAGGAAGGACACGGGTCCTGCGAACCAAAGAGACTGGGTTCGGGAGTCGGTTACAACCTGGGAAGGTATTAGCACCCAGATCGTCCGCCGTACCCGACGGGATCCACGCTTGCAAAGAAACTGTTTCAAAGGGTGAAGAAATAAAAGTTGTTGCAAAAGAAAAGGAACTGGAACTGGAAAAGGAACTGAGAAAGAAAACAAAGAGAAAAAATGGAGGGAAAATAAAGATTGTGCTCGAACGGGCCCTACCCTGCTGCCTACGTACCTCATCTGGACAATGAGGATCAGAGACGCCGTAGTTCCCCTAACTAGGGGTGGAAAAGATTGCTTGTGTCTTAAGGCTTGAACTGCCTATGTCAATGCTCAAGTGTTGCAGGCTCGAACGACGAGTGCGTAACCGTCTTGCAAAATGACAAGTAGGAGCAAGTTCACGTACAGAGCGAAGGAGATGAGAAAAGAATTCCCGAAGGAAAGACGCTTATTGTTTGTTTGTGTTTTTTAGAAGCTTTTATGAGTGTGTCCGAAAGAAGTGAACTCAAGCTCTTTTCCATGGAATGTGTACTTGTCACTACATTCCAAGATGGAATAATAGAACAAGCACACTCAAGTAAAGAGAAGATCCCCAAAACTTGAACCCAAAGATTAGGGCCTAAGCTCACTAACTTATTAACTTATTAAGTGTTTTTGTATTTACAATGAAGAAGTGTGTTTTATTATTTTCTTGGTGAAGATGATATCTTGATCATACTTGTGCATCACAAGACAAGATTGTATTATCCCAAGATGGGAAGACTACAAGTATCTCATGGGATAAGGCTATTGCTCAAGGTATCACTTCAATCTTTATTAAGTGTTTTCTTTAGAGTTTTGAGATGAGAAGAGAAAAGAAACCAAAAGGATCACAAAGGTAAAAGTCTAATGGGGGACTAATGAATCCTAAGTGTTGTCATGCATAGAAAATCCTAGGTAAGTGAGGTTTACTATCCTAAAGGAGGAAGAGAAAAGAAGAAGAACCATGGTGGCCTAAGCAAACCTCAAGTTGAGAAAGAATAAAAGAAGATGAGGAAGAAGAAATTGAAATAAGATAAGATAAGGAGATGAGGATACGGAATGGAGTAGACGAATAATGCACAAACAGAGCCTACACTAGTAGGACTTCCAGATGCAACAGTATGCAATAAGTAAATCAGGCCTCAGTGGTACCTAACAGAGAAGGTCCGTTGCCTCTTCAATACACGCAAGAGAAATCAAGAATAAGAAATTTCAAGTCCAGAACGGATTTACAATTCAAGCACAATTGTCCATTATCAGGATATCAGGCCAAAGTCAAATGTAGGCTTCCCACATCCAGAATTAAGACCACGAATTAGTCCATGCAAAGTCTAAGTTCAATTGGTATCCAGAGGTCTCATTAATTCCAAGATAATCGATCACCAAGTTACATCCTCCATCATCGACCCCAAGCGAAAGGTCTACAAAACACCAAGCACAAACTAGAGCAATATTAAACAAAATTCTATTTATTTAAACAAAAATTAAACAAAATTAAACAAAGCTAAATCGAAATTACTAAACAAAATTAACTTAAATGAAACATCAAATTATAATAAAAAATTAAATCCAAATCTTATTAAATAATTTCAAACAATAAAAGAGAATATTGAAAAAAAAAGAAGCTAGGTAATTAAATAGAACTAGAAAAAAATAAAATAATAATAAAACACAAAAGAAGAGGGGGCGATGTCTGCTGATGAGGGTGCTTTAAGGAAATTTGTACAGGCCCCTGTTTGAGGCCCAACAACTTTTATCAACAATTCCTTCAGGGAGGGTGCAGGGTGAATTGGCGGTGTGCACAACAATCTTCAATGGGCTGAGCCTAACTCCCACAACAACATCAAGACCTAGTACAAAACAAAAAAACAAAAAAAAAACAAAATCAACAAACTCCTTCTCTTAGAATACCATGTTCCCAAAACGGAACCCCTTTCTCTATTTCCAGAAAATCAACCATGGACGTGACTTCCTCTTCTTCAATGAGCATAAGCTCTTTCCCCTTTCCAAACTTCGCCGGAAAGAAGAACAACAAAAACGCCGGAGAAAAACAAAACTAAACCGCCGTGAAAGTCAGTCCGCCAACACGCCGCCGCCGCCAGAGACTCTCATCATGTGACTCGCGCAGTCAGCCTCCACCTCTTGCGGTTTGTTGTTGTCGCACGGAATAAAAGCTTTGCCGCCATTGATGTCTCTCCCTCTCAGCTTCGAAATCGCGGGTCCAAATATTCTTTCTCCTTGTACCCTTGTTATGATTTCTTCCTTATGGTGACGAGAGGTTGTTGGTGAAGATTGTATGTGACACGAAGTGAAGATGCGAACAGCTCCGTCACGGCGGCGATTTAGATCCAATGTTTGGCGGACTCGTCTTTCGGAACGGAAAGAACACGGTAGTATTTTGAAGCTCTCTCTTGGTCCGTCACGGTTTGAAGCTCGCCGATCTCATTCTTCTGCGATTTCAACTCTTTCTCTATTTTTTGCTTTTGTACACGGTGTTGGCTGTGTTGGTGAATTTCTGCAAGTTTGTGCGTTGATGCTCGCCAGATATTGTTGTTGAGAATGGAGGATGTTGGTTGAGGTTATGTTGGCTCAGTTTGAAATGGAGAGGATGTATTTTGACGAGCAAGGTCAGTAGTGTTGTTGGTGGTCGAAAGTGATTATTGAAGGAGATTGAGGATGATTCGATTGTTTGGGTGTTGTGAAAAGGCTGAAGGCTTGGGTGTTCTGTTTGTTGTGTATTGGAAGAAAGCTGCGGCAAAATGAAGGTTGAAGATAGAGGGTTTTGTTGAGGCTGAAGAACAAAAAGAAGATGGTGGCTCTGATTGTTAGAGGTGAAAATAATGTTGTTGTTTCTATTTTGTGTGTGAGTTGAGGAATTAGTGAGTGTGATATTTTGTGTGATGCGTTCTGTGGGTACGGGAATGTTGGCCAGGGAATGATAGAAGTTGGTTGAATTTTTGTAGTGGCTGCCAAGTTTTGTTGAAGGTGGGACCATGTGAATAGGTGGTGAGACTTTAGCTTGTGCTGGTGATAAAAAACGTGAATGAAATGTGTGAGTGGATGGCATTACGAGAGTGGTAATTGAAATTATGAGTGCGGGGTCCTCGAGTGTGTGTAGGCATTATGTGCGTTGCCCATCTTGAGAAGAAAAAATGGGGACTGCAAGTTTTATCAGCATTTTATCTTTTGAAACAAAAATAATATTTGTGAATGTAAATGGATAGACATTAGTGTAAATGGGCCTATGTAGACATGGGTATTGATAATTGACTTATAAAAGAAAATATGGTTTAATACAAATAGTTTTAGAGATAGAGAAAAAAAAGAATACTGAATTTACTATGGTCAAAGAATATTTGGATATTAGAAATAAGGAAAAATAAAATGGATGTGAAATTAAAAGAAAAATGGAAACATATGTGGGGAAAAATAATGAAAATGGTATAATAAAAATAAAAAAGAATAAAAAATGGATTTAATATTGGAAATTGTTTGTGATATAGATATTAAAATTTATGACATATGTACATGGTTATTTATGGATAGTCGGATAATCATGGAATGAATAATCGAATTTGAATGATGAGAAAGGTATGGACCAAATGAATAAAAAATGGGTATGAAAAACAGATTAAAATGAAACAAAGGTTTGAAATTGGATAATGACATGGTTTTAATCTGGGTAGATCACCCCAATCCCAAATTTTCCACAACACTTGAACGCAAACATTCTTGAACAACTTGCGACTGCAACAACAATTTTCTGAATTAATTTTCTTCTGACAAAATGATTCTTAAATCACTTTTAACAATTTGAACCGATCACTAGAAAGTAAATCCTTGAATGAACCACTAATGAACTGTTGGACATAATTTTTGGCCCAAAACTTCTTACGAGTCACAACTTCAAAATCTGATGAATTCAACACACCACATAACTCAACCTTGAATACGCATCGCATGAGGAATCAACCCCTGAAACAAAAACCTCGCACCTGAAGAAATCTCCTGATAACTTGACCAAGACTAGGTCGAATGTCCATCTGATGGATTGCGACTGAATAATCACATGCTTGAACTGAGAAGACAGAAATATCCTTACGACTTGAGGAAGAAGAAAATCGTCTGATGATGGGCCAAATGCATAGTGAATAATCTTTGCTAGTGGAATCCTTGAAGATCACTGTTTCGGGGAAGTAAACCCTAATCCATCGACATGAGGAGAATGATACCACTGATGGCTGCATAGCTGAAACTTTGAATTCTTTGATAATCTGCAGATAAAGATGTGAAACCCTAATCACCATATGATACTGATCCCATGTCTTATGCACATGATATGAACTCTAGAAGTTAATGATCTAATGGAAATGCAGATGAGATGTAAACGAAAGGCAGACGAAGATAGAAAACCAGAGGGCAAATTTAGGGTGTCTACAGATACCTCAATAAATACATCGAAGATGGGGTTCCTCGACAAAAAGAGACGAAAAGAGTTAACGAAGTCACCGAGGATACCGCCCCATGCAAGTCGCCCTATCTGTCACCAGGCCCGAGAACTTATTCATTCCTCAACACCTCTTAAACGCATGATACTTTGCATCGCACAGTCCTTAGGAATGCTTCCCTTTAGCTATTCTCATTTTAGGCGGAGGATATAACGTGATGATTGTCGGATCCGTCAGGAGAAACCTCGAACATCTGGTCGACTCATCACCAATTCAACTTTCATATATTGAGAGAGTCAATGGGAAATCCCAACCAATCACTTTCTATAGGGAAGAAATGCACATAGGGTCCCCAAACTCTCATATCCCTTTACTGATCCTCACAAAGATGGCAAAGACGGATGTGCGCAGAATACTCGTCGACCAAGGAAGTTCAGTCGACATCATGTACACTTCGCTCTTTCGAGCATTGCAGCTTGACTTGGGAAATCTATCCACGTATGTGGGTTCTGATTTGCAGGGATTCAATGGTGCCACCGTTAAGCCTTGGGGCTACATCGAGCTGAACGTCACTTTCGGGGAAGGAGATGCCTAAAAGATAATAAAGACACACTTCCTGGTGATTGTCACTCCCGATAAATGGGAAAGGGCCCTGATAAGGGTACAGACGCGAACGGTCGGCGAGAGGGACAATGAGAACACACAGCAGTGAACTCACTGGAAAAGAAAAGAGTCGCCAGCTAGGCATTTTTATCCCGGAGGAAAGGCAATGCTGCATAGACCTAGAAAGATATGGATAAGACGGTTGCGAACCAGAGAGACTGAGAAAGGGGGTTGGTTACAACCTGGGAAGGTATTAGCACCCAGATTGTCCGTCGTACTCGACGGGATCCACGCTTAAAGGATTTGTGTTATAAAGGGGTAGTGTCAGTGCAATTTGTGTATCAAAGAGCTGGAAAAGGATGTACAGGTGTCAGTGTAAAGTGTATAAGTGATGTGAAGTATGAAAGTGTCAGTGTAAAAAAGGAGTGAAATGCTCAAGATCATGAGGATAAAGAATGAAGCTAGAAGGAGGGGGAATATACAGAGACTTTTGTTCGATAACTGTTAGGTTATGCCTACGTATCCTCTCGTGCAATGAGGAAGTCAGAACACCGTAGTTCGACCCAAAGAGACTGAAAGATGAATTGACTTGATGAACTGCTTACTTGTCTATGCTCAAGTGTATGATCTGTCTGGCACAGATGCAAACTGTCTTGCATTAGACGGAAGAAGCGAGTTCTCGTTTATGAGTGAGGATGATGAGGAAAGAATCCCGAAGGAGACGATTATTGTTTGTTTTTGTATTTTCAGTCTTTTATTGCTTTTGAAAATTTGTCATAAATTAATGAGCTTAAGCCTGAACCAGTGGGTTAGTAAACTCATCACATCTTCCCTCTGATTAGGGGTAATGAGAATACCTTAAGTGTGAAGTCAGATTCTCACACTTAATCACCTTTGGTATAGGATTAAGATCATTAACCTATTTGTGATTATTTAGATGTTTTTGTTGTTTTTGTTTAGTGTTGAGTAATGAGGTTAAGCCATAATCAGGGATTTAACAGACTCATTACACCATCCTAATAGAAGGATAATAGATGAGAATGTTTAAGCTGAGGAAAGCTCCTCAACTTAATCCATGATTAGGGATTAAACTCATGACAAAACAAGCCTTTATTAGATGGATTTTATTTAATGATATGATGATGAAGTGATTTTTTAGGGTTTGTAAGACAACTTGAGGGGGACTTGTCCATTAACACTAGGGTTAGTCCTTCTTAACCAGTTAAGGAAGAATTAGAACCCTAATGCAAGGCCCAAGTTACAAGTGTGATGTCTTGATGATTATTAAGTGAATTGATTAAGAGATTTAAACACATTAAGGGTTTAACACTTAGGATTAAAGTTATACACTCCATCCTAAGAGAAGGATGCAGGCATAAGCTTAATCACAAAGCCTTAAAGCCTTTAGGGTTTAGCCCCTGATTATGAGGTGAGAAGAGAAGACTCAAAGAGACACAAAGGTAAAAAACTAAGTGGGGGACTACTCAATATTCACATGCTTGGATGGTCCTAGGTTAGTGTGGTCTACTATCCTAAAGGAGGAGAAGAAAAGAAGAGAAAGAGGAAGATGAAAGGAGAAACTCCATGGTGGCCTAAGCACACCTCAAGTCGAGAAAGAATAAGAAGAAGATGAGGAAGAAGAATAAGATAAGAAGAAGAATGCAATGGAGATGAACAATGAATAAGATAAGTAGATGAGAATGTGAAATGGAGATAAGATGAATAATGAACAAACAGAGCCTACACCAGTAGGACTTCCAGATGCAACAGCATGCAATAAGGATAATCGGGCCTCAGTGTTACCTAACGGAGAAAGTCCGTTGCCTCTTCAATAAGCGCAAAAGAAATCCAGAAAGCATATTAAGCCCAAAGCGGATTTACAAGTCAAACTCAAATGTCAATTATCAGGATATCAGACCAAAGTCCAATGTAGGCTTCCAGCATCCAGAATTAAAACCAAGAATTAGTCTGCGCAAAATCAATGTCTAAGTGCAAATTTCCTCCAGAGATTCCATTAGTCTGAACAAGATTATGGAAATAAATAGTCACAAGGTCGTTATCACTCTACATCCTCCATCATCAAAATCGAGAAAGAGACCTATAAAACATTCAGCAAAACAAAAAAACTAAAAGCAATATTAAATAAAATTCTATTTTAACTAAACAAAATTAAAACTAAAATCAGGACTATATTCAAAACTATATTCTAATAAACTGAAAACAAATATCTTCAACAACTTATTAATTAACAGTTAACTAAACAAAATTCTAACTTAAACCTAAGCAAACACTTAATATTAATTAAGAAAAGTTAACAGTTCAATGAACAAAATATAGAAAAAAGAACTAACAAAATGAGAATAAATAACAATGGTTAGGGGTTGTCTGCTGATGCTGGGGTGCTGATAACAGAATTTGTCAATAGGCCTAGGAAGCCCACCAACACAACCACAAGGAAGAAGCTGTCCGCTGAAAGGGAGGTGTGGACATAAAATAATGCGGGCTAGGTTTTAAATTAAATCAAATTAAAAATTAATAAAACAAATACAAGGTTTATTTAAACGAAAAAGAAAGAAAAGCAGATCCCTTTTTGATCTTTCACAAACGGCGAACAACAATGAAAGAAGCAAATCCCGCCGGCAAATTTCGTCCCGAAATCCTCCGCTCATCCTTCAATATTCGGCGATTTCGTCAACAAAACCTACTCAAATTTCAATCGATTCACAACCCTCATCCTTTTTGCGTTGTTCGCGATTTGATTCGCTTCTCTTCTCTCAATCAACAAAAACTCGAATCTCACAAAGGACACAACACGATGTAGAACGAAACCCGCGACCCCGTTCCAACATTAGCGGCGTCTTCTCACCGTCGGTGATGAACAAAATGGTCACGAAGAGGACCGGCTCTAATCCGGGTGCGATTCGCACACAACTCAGGTTTTGATTTCTGTCTCCGCTTGATGTTCTTCAGATATCTTTTCCTCCTTTCAGATCCCGGTTTTCGGTTTGTATCTGGATTTGGATCCCTCTTCTTCTATTTTTGTTTCTCTTTCGGCTTTGATTTCTCTCTCAAACTCTCTGTTTTTGGCTTGTGTTATGGTTGTTTAAGGTTTGTGCGAAGAACGGTTTGTGAACAAGAATGACGAAGGTTAGAGTTGCTGAAAGATGTTGAAGATGTGCGCGGCTTTTGTTTGCTTTTTTTGTTTGAAGAAAAATGTTAATGAGGTTGATGGAGATTTTGCTAGATTTATTGGTGCGGAATAGAAGTTTGGCCGCTGCTGGTGTCCCTTTCTCAGCTTTGATTCGGCATCTCGCAGGTTGGAGATTTCTACCTCTATTTTCTGGTTCTGTGGGTCTCAATTTCATCCATCTTCTTTTTCTGTTTACGTGTTCTTCTTCTGGCCTTGTTGGATGTTTTGATGTTGAAGATTGGTTTATTGCTGTTGAAGAGGTTATGTTGTTTTGCAGGTTTGAAAAGGTGTGTTGATGTTGCTGTTGACGAAGAGTGAAGAATGGCGTTTGCTGTTGTTGAACAGGTTATGAGGATGAAGTGTTGTGTGTTATGGTGAATAAAGAAAGGCTTGGTGGTTGTGGAAGAGTGTTGAAGGAGTGATGGTGAGGTGATGGTGAAGGGTAGCAGGTGGAGGTTGAGTGTTGATTTAAAAAATTAGTAGAAGAATGTGTGTTGTAATGATGTTTTTGTGAAGGTTGTGAAGGTTTGTGTGAAGGTTGTACGAAAGTTGTGTAGAGGGTGACAAAGTCACAGTTGGCTGAAAATTGGGGAGTAGTGGAATTGGTGAAAAAGTTGTTGTGAGAGTGGGGTGGTCTGCTGCCTTGTGTGGGTCCATGGGAATAGGTGTTTGTGAAATGATGTAGAAAAGTATGGATTAAAATGAGTCAAAATAATATTATGAGTTATGAGATTAAATTAAAAAATATGGAAATAGAATATATATTAGACAATGTTTAGAATGAATTTACACAAAGGATTTGGACATGGAAAATGGAAAAATGAGAATTGGTTTACGTAATGGAATACAGAATTAAATGAAAAGAAAAAAAAGAAGCGGATAAATGAAATTGATAGGATGAATGGAAATGTATATTGAATAGTGAATAGATATAGAAATGGTCTTGAATGGAAAAGAAATAAAAATGAAATGGAATGGAAATAGAAATAGAAATAGTCTTGAATGGAAAAGAAATAAAAATGTAGAGATCAAAATAAAATGTGTTGTAAGTTAAATGAAAAAGTGAGAAATGGGCTTTGTAGAAATGATGTGGGCTTATGAAATGAGTGAAAAAAAGGTTTAACAAAAATGTAATTTAATTAGAAAAAATGATATATGGTTTGGAAAGATAAATGATCTTGTGGATTTTGGTTAGAAACAATGAGGTTTAAAATGTGGACAAAACTTTAAAGATGGATAGAGTAAAAAACTATAAAAATGGTTCAATAACTTTGTGGAAGTTGAAAATGGATTCGAAAGTGGTTAATGGAAAAAAGAATAAAAATCGGGTAATTATGGATAGGGAATGATGGAAATAAATGGATATGGATACGATCATGAACCAATATCAAAAGTCACGGATGCACACACCACACTTGAGATTTTTCACAAAACATCAGATTAAAATGAATCTCCAACACCATTGAACAATTCGCCATTGATGGATCAATGATAAAAAAACTGATTTTCTGAACCAACCCCACACGAGCCACTGCTTGATAACCTCAAGAAATCCACACACAACCTTGGATACACACTGACTGATAAATAGTCATGAAATAGATAACTTGCATTTGAAGAAATCTCCTGATAGTTTCAACCAAGATTAGGTCAAACATCCATCTGAATTAGATCGCAACTGAACAAACACACTTGAACTGAAACCAAAACTTTTGAGATAAAAGATAGCCTGAGATGCTGAGAAGAAAATAGTGGCCTTGTAATTTGACAAAGAGAAGACCTCTTATTCACCCTCAATTACTGATGATGTTCCAGATGCGCCAAGAAATAGTCTTCACACGTGAAATCCTTGAAGGTTACTAAAACAGGGAAATAAACCCTAATTAGTGACAGGAGAAAATAGAGGATGATGTCACTGATGGCTGTATAGCTGAAACTTTGAATTCTCTGATAATCCGCAGATAAAAACGTGAAACCCAAATTCTTCAGAAAATGTGATCCCATGTCTCAGGAGACTATGCAAATGGTATGCATTCTAAATGTTAATGACCGAATGAAAATGCAAATGAGATGCAAAATGAAAGACAGGCGAAGAAAGAAAATAAGAGGGCAAATTTAGGGTGTCTACAGCTGCCCCTATTCAAACATGAGTTAGATGTGCAGGATGTAAGCTACGGCTTAGCAGGCAAACAAGATAACTTGTGGTTGAATATCAAAGACAGTCCAAAATTTACACTCACAGAATGAAGAAGAAAAGGGATATAGATTGTAAAAGAAAATAAAGTATATCATAAAGTGCGGGCGACGGAGGACGACCGTCGAGCAGAGGACGACTGCTGGGTAAAGAGCAATGACGGGGACGGCCGACATGCTGGAAAAGTGCGGAAAATAAAGCAATGACGGGGACGGCCGACATGCTGGGGATAAAAGAGTTTATGATGGGGACGGCCATCAAGTAAAGCTGTAAGATTCTCTGGGGATTAATGAAAAATGATGGGGACGACCATCAAAGTTCATAAAGTAAAGAAACCAACGATGGGGACGGCCATCGGGCTAAAAAGAAAAGGGGCCACGACGGGGACGGCCATCGGGTTAAAGAATAAATGAAATAAGCTGGTGATGAGGTACAGTCATCAAAGGTGAAGGACGATCACCTAGCAGGGGACGGCTGCTCTGTTGGGGATAAGATGAGGGACGGTCATCTAAGGTGGAGGACGACCCCTGGCAGGGTACGGCTGCCGAAAATATCGCGACATAGGACGAATGCCGGATAAAGGGTCAACGATGGGGACGGCCATCGGATGAGCATGATGGAGGACGACCATCAAGAGGTGGAGGACGACCACCTAGCAGGGGACGACTGCTCTCGAGGTTTATCATGACATAGGATGAATGCCAGATAACCAAAGATCAACAATGGGGACGGCCATTGGATAAAATGATGAAGGACGATCTACTGGGGAATAGTAAACACGGACGAGTGTTTATATCCAAGAAATAAAGGTATAAGTGTTTTGACGCTGTGTATAGATTAAAGATGCGGACGAGCACCCCTAAGACTACGATACGGACGAGTATCGGGTAGAAACAAATACTGACACGTGTTTAGAGATGATGATACGGACGAGTATCAACTGGTTAACAGGGAACACAGATGAGTGTTGATTCTGAGGGGACTCTTCTGGGGAAAAGTAGACACAGACGAGTGTCTAGATTCAAGAAGACGTAAGTGTTTGACACGGTGTATGGATTAAAGATGCGGACGAGCATCCTTAAGACTATGATACGGACGAGTATCAGGTAGAAACAAACGCTTGACGCATGTTCTGAGATGATGGTACGGACGAGTACCAACTGGTTAACAAAGAACAAGGACTAGTGTCGAATCTGTGGGGATATAATGGTATATACAAGATACGGACGAGTACCTATATAAATAAAGTAAGTATGAGTGGTGTATAGATGAGTATTTAACTATTGGGGAGAGTGACACGGACGAGTATCAAATGGAGAAAAGTATAGTATAAACAAATATCTGATACACAAAGTGTTTAGGTTACTTGTGCTGGGGAAAGTGACATGGACGGATGTCAAGAAAGTTATATATATACAAGTATCTGTGAGTGCAAAGGGGACGCTTTGGCTTTCTGCTGGGGATATAACACGAACGGGTGTCACAAGGAGTATATACTGATGTTTGTGAATGTGAGGCAACTGTTTTAGCTTTAACTCTCCAGTGGGGAATCTGGGGAGCATTCTGTATACTGTTGACGGGTCGAAAGCTTTTAACTCTGATGGGAACGAAGTGTTGGCAACCTGATGCTTGTTGGAGAGGTTTTCACTGGAGGAAAGACGACTCTGCGTGAGGTATACTTCGTTTAACTGCTTTGACCATCTGCTGAGGATCCGATCATCCTGCTCTGACTCCACTGGGGAGAATTTCTTCTTGCTCTGCTGGGGAAATCCCTTGGAAATGAGAACCCCGATGACTCTATGGGGAAAGATCATCTTTAGACTTGGCTAGGGAGGATGCTTGATCACACAATCCTGTTGAGGAGGGAATTCTGATAATTCTAACTTTGTGGAGAAGCAAGGCCTTCAGCTTCCTGTTGGGAAAACTTCACTGTGGAAAGATAAGTCCGCTTGGGGACGAGAACGGTTCAATTAGCCTTGAAGTTCTGTTGGGGATATCGTCTGCTCTAACTCAGCTGGGGATGTGTCAACCCTCTGGCATGGTTGAGAAAAGATTTGGCAATGCTCTGCTGAGGAGAGACTTTGCTGGAGAATTAGAGATCGAAATAAGCCAAATTAAGCCCCATGTATAGCATGACAACTGTGCTGGGAAGATATGCCAATGAAAATTGGCTTTGACTGAATGCGAATAACCAACTCCTCATGAGGGAATCTTGTCGGCTGAAAGAAGATCTTTATGCTCGGGGAAGAAATAAACTCCGAATGCCCTGCTGGTAAAATAAATACCAGACATTCCCTGAGAATTGACACAATGCTTCAAACTTCTGAGCTCAACAAAAGCATTACTGATCATCCTGAGTGAACTATCATTCCCCTAACATCTCCATCATACCATACTGCATCATCCATAAAAAGATCGTCTTCAGAGGATTTTACAGAAGACTTGGCATCCAGAATTGCCCCAGTGTCTTCAAACTCTCGCAGAAATTCAACAAGTCTTGAGATAACTGCCCCAGATTACGTCTTGAAACGATTCTTGCCCTACATCAGAGCTAAAACAGAAACCATGCGGTATGAAGATGCAATGCAAATGATGTACAATGCAGACGTATGCTCATAACCAAAGATATGAAACAAGGATGGTTGGGCGCTAGGGCCAGGTTGATAGATATATTTTTTGGTTGCCAAGCAATTGGACTTTTGAAGGTGAATTACCAGACGAGAACTGGTTTATTAAAGGTAGGCCAACAGACAATAACTGATGGGCAAAGAATAAGTCGTCAGACGAGAACTGACTCCTTGGGTTCATTGTCAAACGAGAATTGACTCTGAAAAAAGAATGACTACCAGACGAGAACTGGCGTTCAATGGGTTGAATGAAAAGGTGACCAGACGAGAACTGGTAAAAGGTTCGCCTACCAGACGATAACTGGTATTTGAAATTGGTTTGCCAGACGAGAACTGGACTTGGGGTTTGTCTGCCAGACGAGGACTAGACGTTGAAATGGCTTGCCAGACGAGAACTGGACTTAGAACGGTTTGCCAGACGAGAACTGGACTTTGAAATGTTGATAAGTTGGGGTTACGAGGCCCTCTGATGTGAGATCTGATGTTGTGAGGGGTTATGCTCAATGTACTTATGATGCGTATGCTCTATATGCGACATGAATAACGTATGCAAATAATTTATGCAATGCTTATGAAAAGCTAGAAAAACTCCCAAGGACGGGAAGAAAGGTCTTAGTGACAAGGCTTCTGGTTGAGAAGGGTGACAAAGGCGACGGTGGGTAGCATGATTTCCCGACACTCGTCTTGAACTTGGAGATCACCGATATAACTTGCTCTGCATAGCTAAAGTTTGCCCCTGTTGGGTGAGTCTCTAAACTGACTATCACTGATTATCCAATTCTTGGAATAACAGACTTGGATGTTCTCTCGAGGAGAGTTGCACTTAGTGATCTCTGGAAGTGTCCTGCCCCGGTATGAGCGTGGAAGCGACTTGACTCATTCTGAATGAGCATTGGAAGAATTCATCCTTGGACAACAGAAATTTCGGGTGGCCTGCCCCTGTTTGGCAGATTCAGCTCTGATCAACTGACTTTGAATGACGTTCCTCAATCAACTGATGCTTGGGAACTCTCTTTACCCTGACAGATTCCTTGGTCAACAAAACCACTGGATAACATGCCCCTGATTCATAGGCCTGCACGATGCGCTTGATTCTGGTCATCATTGTTGAATAATCAAGTTTTCTCATGATTTCTCTTTGTATGAACTTTCCTGATGACACAGGCTGACTTGCAATTAAAATTGTTCATTTATAAATGGTAATTTTAATGCAGTACACATGCAAGTTTGGAAATTTATTTATTTGAATTTTGTGACCGTGTGTGACGAATGGACGATTAGTCCAAACGTAGTGTTGAGTTAGCAAATCGTTAGGAGTCAGTTTACGCAACCTTGTCGTAGCATGCTTTCAGAATTGAACCTGATTCAATTAGGACTTTCAAGGGTTATAACGTGGTCTGGTTCACGGTTTTAGAAAGAAAGATTTATGGCTCAAAGTTTATTTGTGCCCATCCATTCTCCTTGATGTTCTCTAGTCCTATGTTCAACTAATTTTCCCTAAGCGCTCGCCTCTCAAAAGGGTTTTATAATGGTTGAGGAACCAATGACGTTGACGGTTTAAGCACCAATGAGGTTTCTTGGAGTAACAGTCACCCATTCTGACTTTGTGTCTGTAGTCACACGACTTTCTTCTAATGGAAGATTCTCTTTCATTTTTTTTACTCCCTAACTTTTGCCTGGACTGGTTCTCTTTTTTTGAATTTTTCGATTTCGAAGTTCAGCGGGATGCCCTAACTTTTGCCTAAGTCATATATTTTCACACATTTTTTCGACTTAGCGGGCTTTATTTCCTTCTTTTTTTCTTTGATTTTTGTTGAACAAATCGTGTGACACTGGCTTGTCATGACTTGCTGAAAGGGTTGACTGCCTCATTCCTTTGTTGGTGAGGGATAACCATTATGGTTTCACGTCCCTTGACCTCTTGAGGTGTAATGAATAAAGGTAATGGATCCTCGGATGCACCCTCCTTTGGAAATTTGAATGCTCGATCAAATTAACTGATAACTACCCTGCCCCGGGTTGAATGTGCGGGTTTTTTTTTGTTTAGAAAAGAAACTCCTACTTCAAGGCTCAAAGGGGTTGACGAGGGTCTATCTCCCTTATATCTCCGGTGTTTGGGAATTGAAGCAATGCCTGTACATCGTCAGCAGGTTCTACTCTGAAAGCATACCTTCAACAATTATGAGTATTCAGTTGTCATCATCCTCCCTCAAACCTGCTAAACAACAGTGAAATAAATGGGAGGTATATGGATGCAATTTTTTTTGTTTTTTTTTTCTTTTTTCAATGCAAGTAAAGAAAAATGAGCGAATGCGACATAATTGATTCAAAAGTGCAAGATCACTACATTAACAATACCATTCAAAAATAACATTGCTTAAAAGACAAGTAGCTGCTAACAGGAAAGAAACTACAATGAAAATGATAAAAGGATACAATGATCACCAACTCTGATGACATACTGTTGTCTGAGCCACTGAAATCAAGATACGCTTCTTCTGAAGTCTTTGAACTCAATCAGGTGAAAAGTTGACGTGCACAACCAAGCTTCCTTTTGGAAAGGAGATGTAGCCATTGTCGATCAATTGTTGTACTTTGGCTTGAAAAGCTTTGCAATCTTCAGTTGAATGCCCCATTGATCCACCATGATACCCACACTGCTCATGAGGATTGTACTCTGGAGGGTACGGCTCTGGCAACGGCTTGAGAGGCTTAGGAACCACCAAAGAGCTCTGAATTAGATGTGGCAAGAGTTCACTGTATGCCATGGGAACTAGATGAAGAGGAGCAATCCTTCTTTCCAGATTGTTGCGAGGCCTAGGCTGGCTCTGAAGTTGATTCTGAGGTCTTCGACCATGAGATTGCAGATTTGGACGAGGAGGAGCCCAGGGTTTCTGACACGGTGTTCTGAGCATTGCCGAATGCCCATAAGAGTAACCAGATTCAGGAAAAGATGATCTCTGAGAAGATGTTGTTCTATAATATTCGACATTTGCCATGACTGCACTGACTTCATTCCATTCTTCCTCTTGGGAGCTAACAACAGACTCACCTTCACTAGCTGGGATATTCGAAAAGTCCTGGATCTTTCCACTTTTGAGCAGGCTCTCAATGCGTACTCCAACTATCATCAAATCAGAGAAGCTTGTCATCCCAATGCTACTCATTCTTTCCAAGTATGGACCCTGCAAGGTGCCCACGAACAGGTCAATTAATTCTCTATCTGAAAGTGGTGGTTGCACTTGGGCTGCCAATTCTTTCCACCGCTGTGCATATTCTCTGAAAGATTCACCACTCCTCTGGGATAGGCTCTGCAAGTGCGTGCGATTGGGCGCTACGTCCATATTGTACTGGTATTGCTTTACGAAAGCTTTGGATAAATCATTCCAAGATCGGATATGACTGCTTTCCAAATCCATGTACCAACTTAAAGATGCCCCACTTAAACTGTCCTGAAAATAGTGAATCATCAACTTATCATTGCAGGCATAAGAAGTCATTTTTCTACAGAACATCACCAAATGACGCTTCGGGAAACTGACACCAGTGTATTTCTCAAACTTCGGAGTTTTGAAGTCTGAAGGAATGACAAGACCAGGCACCAAACACAGGTTTAGAGCATCAAAACCGAAGGCATCAGGATCCGCTAAGGCTTTGAGTTGCTCCTCCAACACACGAAACCTTTCAGCAGGATCAATGACTTGTGGATCCTTGGTTTTCACAAGAGGGATTGCCCCTTGGAAGTTCGGCATAGGGAAAGCAAAACTCCGATAATCTGTAGTATCAGAAGAAGATGAAGGTCCACCTCGGACAGCAGATGGTTCAGGTACATTCTGATTCACGATCGGGGTTTGTACAGGCTGAGCTTGAGTAAGGTAGTTCACTTGCAGAAAATCATCATCAGGAGAAAGACCATACAAAGGATTGGCCATTGAAGTGAAACCAGGTGGAAACTCAACATTCTGACGGTTGTTCTCTGACATAGCTACTGACGGCTTCCAATCTGACCCTTTACCTCTTGACACTGTTCAATCTTCCTTCAAACACTGTCGTCTTCCAACGGTTAACACTTGTTCAAACTGAGTACCGGGAAATCAACTGGCTGGTCATGGACAAAAGAGGAAGGATGAGCTCTCTGGAGGAGGAAAATGCTATGCAGATGCAAATGTAAAATGCAATATGATGATGCAAAAGATACAAAGACATGGGATCACAGCTAGAAACTGCCTGGAATCTGGAATGCCGGACCAAGAATCGAGTGTCTGTAACCACACGATCTGCATAATAACCCAAAATAGTAACTGAAAACCAGAGGTCAATAACTTCAGGATCGTAGTGACCGGATCAAACAATTGTACTGGTAATGAGGGTATGTTGAGGTCAAGGGTTCCTGCAAACCTGTAAACAGCCCAACCCCCTCACAGGTGGTGTTCTAAAACAAGGATCCTCAGACTTGGATTAGTTATGAGAAGTGTAAACACTTCTAACCCGGAGGTACAGTGTTTACAATAACCATAAAAAATCCTCCTTTAATTCTCCTCAGTTTCTGAAGGTCATAATAAAGGTCATCCAGACATAGCAGGCTTCCCAGATAGCCCTAGCACTACAGGAAATCTGTAGCACAGAGTTCTCAAGAAGAAACCCACATCTGAACCGTGTTTCATATTCCCGCACCAGACCGAAATGGAATGGGAAAGAACATGAACCACTCTAGCCTAGGTGTCACTCAGGTCCCAGGTATAGGACCTTAAACTCTCAATAGAACCCCACCCACCAAAGCAACAAAACCAGATACAGCCAGAACAGTATGACAGTATGATATATGTAAAGCTGTAAAGAAAGCAATAAACAAAACTGTACATAAAGCAATAACATAAATACATAAACACTAATAGCACATAACACCCCAGTAAACACAAGTCAAACAAGCGCTAGGAGGAACCCACAAAAAGAACCAGAAGCCCTGGTTGCAGTATAAGGATTCCCCAGCAGAGTCGCCAAGCTGTCGCTCCCGATAAATGGGAAAGGGCCCTGATAAGGGTACAGACGCGAACGGTCGGCGAGAGGGACAATGAGAACACACAGCAGTGAACTCACTGGAAAAGAAAAGAGTCGCCAGCTAGGCATTTTTATCCTGGAGGAAAGGCAATGCTGCATAGACCTAGAAAGATATGGATAAGACGGTTGCGAACCAGAGAGACTGAGAAAGGGGGTTGGTTACAACCTGGGAAGGTATTAGCACCCAGATTGTCCGTCGTACTCGACGGGACCCACGCTTAAAGGATTTGTGTTATAAAGGGGTAGTGTCAGTGCAATTTGTGTATCAAAGAGCTGGAAAAGGATGTACAGGTGTCAGTGTAAAGTGTATAAGTGATGTGAAGTATGAAAGTGTCAGTGTAAGAAAGGAGTGAAATTCTCAAGATCATGAGGATAAAGAATGAAGCTAGAAGGAGGGGGAATATACAGAGACTTTTGTTCGATAACTGTTAAGTTATCCCTTCGTATCCTCTCGTGCAATGAGGAAGTCAGAACACCGTAGTTCGACCCAAAGAGACTGAAAGATGAATTGACTTGATGAACTGCTTACTTGTCTATGCTCAAGTGTATGATCTGTCTGGCACAGATGCAAACTGTCTTGCATTAGACGGAAGAAGCGAGTTCTCGTTTATGAGTGAGGATGATGAGGAAAGAATCCCGAAGGAGACGATTATTGTTTGTTTTTGTATTTTCAGTCTTTTATTGCTTTTGAAAATTTGTCATAAATTAATGAGCTTAAGCCTGAACTAGTGGGTTAGTAAACTCATCACATCTTCCCTCTGATTAGGGGTAATGAGAATACCTTAAGTGTGAAGTCAGATTCTCACACTTAATCACCTTTGGTATAGGATTAAGATCATTAACCTATTTGTGATTATTTAGATGTTTTTGTTGTTTTTGTTTAGTGTTGAGTAATGAGGTTAAGCCATAATCAGGGATTTAACAGACTCATTACACCATCCTAATAGAAGGATAATAGATGAGAATGTTTAAGCTGAGGAAAGCTCCTCAACTTAATCCATGATTAGGGATTAAACTCATGACAAAACAAGCCTTTATTAGATGGATTTTATTTAATGATATGATGATGAAGTGATTTTTTAGGGTTTGTAAGACAACTTGAGGGGGACTTGTCCATTAACACTAGGGTTAGTCCTTCTTAACCAGTTAAGGAAGAATTAGAACCCTAATGCAAGGCCCAAGTTACAAGTGTGATGTCTTGATGATTATTAAGTGAATTGATTAAGAGATTTAAACACATTAAGGGTTTAACACTTAGGATTAAAGTTATACACTCCATCCTAAGAGAAGGATGCAGGCATAAGCTTAATCACAAAGCCTTAAAGCCTTTAGGGTTTAGCCCCTGATTATGAGGTGAGAAGAGAAGACTCAAAGAGACACAAAGGTAAAAAACTAAGTGGGGGACTACTCAATATTCACATGCTTGGATGGTCCTAGGTTAGTGTGGTCTACTATCCTAAAGGAGGAGAAGAAAAGAAGAGAAAGAGGAAGATGAAAGGAGAAACTCCATGGTGGCCTAAGCACACCTCAAGTCGAGAAAGAATAAGAAGAAGATGAGGAAGAAGAATAAGATAATAAGAAGAATGCAATGGAGATGAACAATGAATAAGATAAGGAGATGAGAATGCGAAATGGAGATAAGATGAATAATGAACAAACAGAGCCTACACCAGTAGGACTTCCAGATGCAACAGCATGCAATAAGGATAATCGGGCCTCAGTGTTACCTAACGGAGAAAGTCCGTTGCCTTTTCAATAAGCGCAAAAGAAATCCAGAAAGCATATTAAGCCCAAAGCGGATTTACAAGTCAAACTCAAATGTCAATTATCAGGATATCAGACCAAAGTCCAATGTAGGCTTCCAGCATCCAGAATTAAAACCAAGAATTAGTCTGCGCAAAATCAATGTCTAAGTGCAAATTTCCTCCAGAGATTCCATTAGTCTGAACAAGATTATGGAAATAAATAGTCACAAGGTCGTTATCACTCTACATCCTCCATCATCAAAATCGAGAAAGAGACCTATAAAACATTCAGCAAAACAAAAAAACTAAAAGCAATATTAAATAAAATTCTATTTTAACTAAACAAAATTAAAACTAAAATCAGGACTATATTCAAAACTATATTCTAATAAACTGAAAACAAATATCTTCAACAACTTATTAATTAACAGTTAACTAAACAAAATTCTAACTTAAACCTAAGCAAACACTTAATATTAATTAAGAAAAGTTAACAGTTCAATGAACAAAATATAGAAAAAAGAACTAACAAAATGAGAATAAATAACAATGGTTAGGGGTTGTCTGCTGATGCTGGGGTGCTGATAACAGAATTTGTCAATGGGCCTAGGAAGCCCACCAACACAACCACAAGGAAGAAGCTGTCCGTTGAAAGGGAGGTGTGGACATAAAATAATGTGGGCTAGGTTTTAAATTAAATCAAATTAAAAATTAATAAAACAAATACAAGGTTTATTTAAACGAAAAAGAAAGAAAAGCAGATCCCTTTTTGATCTTTCACAAACGGCGAACAACAATGAAAGAAGCAAATCCCGCCGGCAAATTTCGTCCCGAAATCCTCCGCTCATCCTTCAATATTCGGCGATTTCGTCAACAAAACCTACTCAAATTTCAATCGATTCACAACCCTCCTCCTTTTTGCGTTGTTCGCGATTTGATTCGCTTCTCTTCTCTCAATCAACAAAAACTCGAATCTCACAAAGGACACAACACGATGTAGAACGAAACCCGCGACCCCGTTCCAACATCAGCGGCGTCTTCTCACCGTCGGTGATGAACAAAATGGTCACGAAGAGGACCGGCTCTAATCCGGGTGCGATTCGCACACAACTCAGGTTTTGATTTCTGTCTCCGCTTGATGTTCTTCAGATATCTTTTCCTCCTTTCAGATCCCGGTTTTCGGTTTGTATCTGGATTTGGATCCCTCTTCTTCTATTTTTGTTTCTCTTTCGGCTTTGATTTCTCTCTCAAACTCTCTGTTTTTGGCTTGTGTTATGGTTGTTTAAGGTTTGTGCGAAGAACGGTTTGTGAACAAGAATGACGAAGGTTAGAGTTGCTGAAAGATGTTGAAGATGTGCGCGGCTTTTGTTTGCTTTTTTTGTTTGAAGAAAAATGTTAATGAGGTTGATGGAGATTTTGCTAGATTTATTGGTGCGAAATAGAAGTTTGGCCGCTGCTGGTGTCCCTTTCTCAGCTTTGATTCGGCATCTCGCAGGTTGGAGATTTCTACCTCTATTTTCTGGTTCTGTGGGTCTCAATTTCATCCATCTTCTTTTTCTGTTTACGTGTTCTTCTTCTGGCCTTGTTGGATGTTTTGATGTTGAAGATTGGTTTATTGCTGTTGAAGAGGTTATGTTGTTTTGCAGGTTTGAAAAGGTGTGTTGATGTTGCTGTTGACGAAGAGTGAAGAATGGCGTTTGCTGTTGTTGAACAGGTTATGAGGATGAAGTGTTGTGTGTTATGGTGAATAAAGAAAGGCTTGGTGGTTGTGGAAGAGTGTTGAAGGAGTGATGGTGAGGTGATGGTGAAGGGTAGCAGGTGGAGGTTGAGTGTTGATTTAAAAAATTAGTAGAAGAATGTGTGTTGTAATGATGTTTTTGTGAAGGTTGTGAAGGTTTGTGTGAAGGTTGTACGAAAGTTGTGTAGAGGGTGACAAAGTCACAGTTGGCTGAAAATTGGGGAGTAGTGGAATTGGTGAAAAAGTTGTTGTGAGAGTGGGGTGGTCTGCTGCCTTGTGTGGGTCCATGGGAATAGGTGTTTGTGAAATGATGTAGAAAAGTATGGATTAAAATGAGTCAAAATAATATTATGAGTTATGAGATTAAATTAAAAAATATGGAAATAGAATATATATTAGACAATGTTTAGAATGAATTTACACAAAGGATTTGGACATGGAAAATGGAAAAATGAGAATTGGTTTACGTAATGGAATACGAAATTAAATGAAAAGAAAAAAAAGAAGCGGATAAATGAAATTGATAGGATGAATGGAAATGTATATTGAATAGTGAATAGATATAGAAATGGTCTTGAATGGAAAAGAAATAAAAATGAAATGGAATGGAAATAGAAATAGAAATAGTCTTGAATGGAAAAGAAATAAAAATGTAGAGATCAAAATAAAATGTGTTGTAAGTTAAATGAAAAAGTGAGAAATGGGCTTTGTAGAAATGATGTGGGCTTATGAAATGAGTGAAAAAAAGGTTTAACAAAAATGTAATTTAATTAGAAAAAATGATATATGGTTTGGAAAGATAAATGATCTTGTGGATTTTGGTTAGAAACAATGAGGTTTAAAATGTGGACAAAACCTTAAAGATGGATAGAGTAAAAAACTATAAAAATGGTTCAAGAACTTTGTGGAAGTTGAAAATGGATTCGAAAGTGGTTAATGGAAAAAAGAATAAAAATCGGGTAATTATGGATAGGGAATGATGGAAATAAATGGATATGGATACGAACATGAACCAATATCAAAAGTCACGGATGCACACACCATACTTGAGATTTTTCACAAAACATCAGATTAAAATGAATCTCCAACACCATTGAACAATTCGCCATTGATGGATCAATGATAAAAAAACTGATTTTCTGAACCAACCCCACACGAGCCACTGCTTGATAACCTCAAGAAATCCACACACAACCTTGGATACACACTGACTGATAAATAGTCATGAAATAGATAACTTGCATTTGAAGAAATCTCCTGATAGTTTCAACCAAGATTAGGTCAAACATCCATCTGAATTAGATCGCAACTGAACAAACACACTTGAACTGAAACCAAAACTTTTGAGAAAAAAGATAGCCTGAGATGCTGAGAAGAAAATAGTGGCCTTGTAATTTGACAAAGAGAAGACCTCTTATTCACCCTCAATTACTGATGATGTTCCAGATGCGCCAAGAAATAGTCTTCACACGTGAAATCCTTGAAGGTTACTAAAACATGGAAATAAACCCTAATTAGTGACAGGAGAAAATAGAGGATGATGCCACTGATGGCTGTATAGCTGAAACTTTGAATTCTCTGATAATCCGCAGATAAAAACGTGAAACCCAAATTCTTCAGAAAATGTGATCCCATGTCTCAGGAGACTATGCAAATGGTATGCATTCTAAATGTTAATGACCGAATGAAAATGCAAATGAGATGCAAAATGAAAGACAGGCGAAGAAAGAAAATAAGAGGGCAAATTTAGGGTGTCTACAGTGATCGACTGTCCATCGCTCTATCAGTGCATCCTGGGGAGGTCAACGCTTGCCGAACTCATTGCCGTCCCTTCAACGGTATACCTCCAAATGAAGTATTACACAGAGAATGGCCATGTGGCCACTCTTCATGGTGATTGAGGCAACCCGAAAATGCTTTGAAGTAGCAACCAGAGGTCAGACCGTGATAGAGACCGCGCCAAAAAGCAGTAAGCGCGCAAGAGATGAAAACTCTCCAACCGAGGATATTCAGCCAGACAAGAAGCCAACACCTCAGATCAATGTTATTGACCTCGATCCCCGCATTCCCATGGAGAATATGGAAGACTTCTCCACACAAAAAGCATTTGTTTTGCGCCCTTTGCCCGCGGGTGAATTCGAAATTGTAACCTTGAGAGACAACCTCGAAAGAGGAGTCCACATTGGTGCAGGGCTCCCTGATAATGTCAAGGAATAACTGAAGCAGTGTTTGCGCAACAATGCTGACCTCTTCGCTTGGAGCGTTTTCCGAACTCATCACCGTCCCTTCAACAGTCCACCTCAAAATGAAGTATTACACAGAGAAAGGCCATGTGGCCATTATTCATAGTGACATTGAGGCAACCCGAAGATGCTTTGAAGCAACAACCAGAGGCTAGACCATGATAGAGACTGTGCCAAAGAGCAGTAAGCGCGCAAGAGATGAAGACTCTCCAACAAAGGATGTTCAGCCCGAGAAGAAGCCAACACCTCAGATCAATGTTATCGACCTCGCCCCCCGCATTCCCATGGAGAATAGGGAAGACATCTCCATAGAAAAATAATCTGTTTTGTGCCCTTTCCCCGTGGGTGAATTCGAAATTGTAACCTTCAGAGACAACCCTGAAAGAGGAGTCCGCATTGGTGCAGGGCTTCCTGATAATGTCAAGGAACAATCGAAGGAGTGTCTGCGCTACAATGCTGACCTCTTCGCTTGGAGCGCCGCTGATATGCCAGGCATCTCCCCAGAAATTGCAAGCCATGAGCTTGCCATCAACCCAACAACATGCACAGTTTCCCAGCGCAGGCACAAACAGTCCGAAGAAAAAACTTTAGATGCTGAAAAATTAGTCAAGGACCTTCTAGAGGCCAAATTTGTAATTGAGGCCAGGTACACGACCTGGATCTCAAATATTGTACTTATGAAAAAATATAATAGAAAATGGAGCCTCTGTATTGACTACACTGATCTTAATCGGGGTTGCCCGAAAGACTCTTACCCTTTTCCAAACATAGATAAGTTGGTAGACAACTCCACGGGTTTTAAACTGCTTTCCTTCATGGATGCATACTCCGGGTACAACCAAATACTCATGGCCAACAAATATAAAAGGCATACCACGTTCATGACCCCAACGGGAAAATATTACTACAATGTAATGCCATTCGGGTTGAAAAACGCATGATCCACATATCAATGCATGATGAACAATATCTTCCAATCACAAATTGGATACATGCTAGAAGTATACATGGACGACATGGTTTTAAAGTCCGTCCAAGAGTCCGACCACACCTCTTATCTCCAGAGTGTGTTCTACCAAGCTAGGAAATGTAGAATGCGGTTCAACCCTGACAAGTGCACCTTCGGTGTAAGGCCGACAAGTTCCTCGGTTTTTATTTGACAGAGAGATAAATCGAGGCCAACCCCGATAAATGTCGCACCTTCGTGGAATTTCATACGCTTGACTAAAAAAAGTCAATCCAATCCTTAAATGGTATGCTCGCTTCCCTGTCTCAATTCGTGGCTAAATCCGCCCAACACGCTTCCCCCTTTTTCAAACTACTTCGTAAAGAAGCCGCGTTTCAATGGACGGAAGAATGCGAGAAGGCCATACGACATCTTAAGCAAGCTTTATCAGAACCCTCGATTCTGTCCAAACCGACGACCGAGGAAGCTCTTTACTTATACCTATCTTCCAGTATCGAAGCCATCAACACAACTCTAATAAGGGAGCATTCTGACGGGAAGAAGCCCGTATACTTCACAAGTAAAGCCTTGCACAGACCAGAACTTAGGTATCAACAAATTGAGAAAGTCTCCCTCGCACTCGTAAGCACCGCCAAAATACTACGACCTTACTTCCTGGCACATATGGTGGTCATAAGAAATGATCAGACCATCAAACAACTTTTGGCTCTATCAGATTGGACGACAGAATGTTAAAGTGGTCCCTGGAGTTATCTGAATTCGACATACATTACAAGAGCAAGAAAGCTCTAAAGGCTCAAGGCCTGGCCGACTTCTTCGCGGAGATGACCCCAACATAAACCACCTCAAAAAACGCCCAGAAATGGATCATCTACATCGATTGGGGCATCTGGTCCTTTTGGGAGCGGGGAGGGGATCATCCTCGAAAATGAAAAAGGTCTCGTGATCGAGGTATCCCTAGTTCTCTCTTTCCCAACATCTAACAACCAGTCCGAGTATGAAGCTTTCCTGGCAGGAACCTACCTCGCAAGGGACATGGGTGCCCAGGAAGTCACGATCTTCACTGACTCACAGCTAGTTGCCTCACAAGTAAAGGGAAAGTATCAGGCGAAGAACGACAATCTAGTCGAATACTTGGCTCTAGTATAGCAAATGCTCGTGCAATTTAGATCCTGGGACGTCTAACACATCCCACGCGAACGTAACACGCGAGCAAACATATTGTTGAAATTAGCAAGTACGCGAAAGAAGGGTGGAAAAAAATCCATTATCCAGGAAACGCTTCCTCGTCCTAACATCGAAAAGAATTGCATTGTCATCGATATCAACATTGTAAGTATCAACGGTTGCTGGATGAATCCTGTATTCCAATATTTAACAACCGGGGAACTACCCGAGGACAAGAAGGAAACCAATACCACTAAACACCATTTTCCCTCCTACATCCTTGTAGACGGCAAGATGTACCGCCGAGGACTTTTCATACCACTCCTAAGGTGGATCGAGGAGGAAAGCGTGTCCGACATCCTGCACAAAATACATGAGGGAATCAATGTTCAACATTTGGGCGGTAGGTCTTTGGCCCGAAAAGCATTGCGAGCTGGTTATTACTGGCCAACCATGCAGAACGACACCAGAGAACACGTAAAAAGGTGCGAGAAATGCCAACGCCACAGGGATATGCACATTGCGCCCCTTGACGTCCTAAAAACAACGTCATCGCCAAGGCCATTCCCGCAATGGGGCATGGATATCCCCGGACCCTTCATGGCAGGTTCTTTCCAAAATAAATATCTAAACGTGGTTGTTGACTACTTTACCAAATGGATAGAGGCCGAGACCCTGTCCAAAATCACCGTGTTCAACATCTTACGATTTTATAAGAGAAATATCTTGGCCAGATTCAGCGTACCACAATCCCTTATAACGGACAACGGTACCCAATTCACGGATAGAAACTTCCAAGACTTTGTCTCTAAGACAGGAACCAAACAACACTTCATATAGTCGAGCACCCCTAGACAAACGGTCAGGAAAATGCAGCAAACAGAGTCATCCTACGAGGCCTCAGACGAAGATTAGGCAAGGCAAAGAATATATGGTTCGAGGAGCTCCACAACTTACTGTGGTCCTACTAGACCACTCCACACTCGACTACCGGGGAGACCCCATTCCGGATGACATACGTAACAGAGGCGACCATCCTTGTGTAAATCAGAGAACCTTCTCGTCGCACAAAGTCTTCTTTAGAAAAAGAACTCAACGATAAGGATTTGAGAGAGGAACTCGACTTGGTTGAGGAGGTTCGTTCAGGGGAAGCTCGCCACGAAGAATCCCTAAAACAAAAAATCTCATTACGATACAACAACATGATCGTCAAAAGAGAATTCTAGGTAGGTAGCCTTGTTTTACGCAGAAAATAGAAAGACTCGCGCGAAGGCAAACTGAATGGGGAACCATTTGCTCGACCATGGAACGCTGAAAAGCTTAAATAATATTACAACTAAAAGTCCAGCCTAAGCGCGGAATAACTGCCGACCAATAAACCCCATACAAAGGGGTAGAAGTGTTCGGCCACATGGGTGTATCATGGTATAAATATGACCCTCAAGAAAAACGCGTGCGACCATTTTCCCATCATTCGAACAATTGAAACGCCTAAAGGGTGTAATACCTCAAAATTTGCCCTCATTCTTTTTACCTTAACTGGCTTACCGTTTTGCATTTCATCTGCATTTCTCCAATATGTCATTAACATTCACGATTATGCATTTCAGTGGCTCCTAAGGCATGGGATCGAATCATTTCCTGGTGATTTGATTTTTATTCGAAGGGGATTTGTCTCGCTATTACACGTAAGATTAGGCAAGGGTTGGGTTTCCAATATCATGGATATTTTCCTATCAAAAGCCGCAGGTTTATTTTCTCCAAAAGGATTACTCAAAGGCATCACGTGTCACGGATTTCAATTGAGAGGGCCTTTGTGCAAAGGTTGTTGATTCTTCACATCATGAATTATCTTTATTTAATATGGATGTCAAGAAGAAGATTAGGGTTTGGGACTCATCATAATTGAGTTTTGTTCGATATTCATCATTTGGAAATCATAAGGCGAGAGTTCAAGAATATGTTTCAAGAAGTCCTCAATGCGCTAATGTTTTATCAGTTGATTATCGCTTACGACTTGGGATACATGGTTTATTGGTCGAAGTCGGGGATGGAAGTAGAATACAAGGTTGATATGGATTTGGAGTTTAATGTTGACTAAGTATATGTGGATAAGTCATATGGATCACTTGAAAAAAAAAACAATAATATCATTGTCAAGCTCATTTGAATGTCTGAGTTCATTTAGTCAAGACCGATTTAATCTGTGTCCCTAATCAAGTTCAGAATTCGTTTTATCCTAATTGTTCAATTCATTGCCGCTTGATCCATTCAATTTATTCATGATTTCAACCATGTATTCTAAAGCCCATTTCTGTTTAATTCCAAACCATAACTCATCCAAATTGCATGTCTCGTCAAGCCCATTACAGGTCAAGGTCCAATATTATTTTCCTCGCATTTTTGTTAAACCAAAGGTCCATTCAATCCATATTTAGTTTCATCCTAATTGGTTTCTAGCCCGATTGTCCATGTCCATATTCGACTTTATTAATCAAATCCTATCTTTTGACATTTTTGAACCACTCTTAGAATTTAATTTAATTTTTATATGTTAATATCCAAAACTCTTTGAGTACCAATCACCATTCAAGTTTTAATATCCATTTTAGGATATTCCATTTATGTTCATTACCAAAAAAAGAAAATCAGTTAAAAGAAAAGATACTAATTCAGTTACAATGATGGGGGAATTCAATGATAATAACCATATAATAGATATCAGAAAGAAAAAAAAGAATAGAAAAAAAATGCAATTACACAGAGAAAAATTCAGGAAAAATCAGTGACAATTGTAACTGATATATGTAAAAAAAAAACCAGAAAAACAGGGAGAAAGGAGATAGCAGAATGGGAAAAAACAAAACTCTCACACTCTCTGCAACTTCAATCACACTTCACCTCCAATATTCGATATTGTTCAGAAAAGCAGAATCTGAATATCATCTTCAATCTTCTCCATAACTCCATCTCTAAAAAAAACCCTGCAAAAATCAGAAAAAGATCTCCAAGAAACTCTCCAAAACTCAGGATCTCTTCAACCTCTCAATCCAATAATCACTCTTCTTCCAATCTTCTTCAACCTCAATCAGCAATCTTTCTCAACCCTCACCATAAACCTGTAACACCGCAAATCTATTCGAAACCAGAGTCAATTCAAGAACACCGTAACTGAAAACCTTCATTGATCACCAATCTTTAGGATTCATCTTCGAATCACAACGTCCATCTTCATCTTCAACTTAATTTCGGAGCCTCCAATCGCAACAACCGTTTTCTGCAAAGTCGACCATCATCCTGCAAGATTCAACAATAAGTCTAACAAAAATCACATACACAGAGAATCAAATCATCAACAACACAGCGTGAACTTCAGTATCACAACAACATCAACATCGTCTTCATCAATTAACATGTAAAAGATTGACAACAATGACGATATCAATACACTTCAAGAACAACGCAAACATAGAATCTTTATACCTGATTAAGCTCTGAATTGAGGTGAAAGGAGACAGATTGTGTCACGGTTTGGAGGTATCCGCCGCCGCCGGCTAAGAGTCATGGCGCGGAGGAGCTGTGAGCTCAAGATGCTTGTAGATCTTGAGATGCAATGAGGCGAATCGGCGAGATCAACCTCGGTGTAGGGGATGGAATCAAAACAAAAGCGTTCACGACGACTGTCTTGTTTTCTCAAATTGAATTCGGTGAATCGTTGACGACGTGTTAGGGTTTTCCGGTGATGGCTTGTTCATGCGAGAAAACATCACAGCGGCGAAACGACGTGATCTTGAACAGAGACGATGAAAAAGTCATGACGAAGGGGTTCTCGGAGAATCGTTGACGACGCATTGTTGATCATGATATTTATGGCGGCATTTTTTCTGCAAGATGAAGACGGAAACGACGCTGATGACGAAGAGAGGAGAGGTTGCGCACTTGAAAAATAACCTAGGTTGAGAGAGAAAGGCGCCGTCGTGAAGTGTTTTTCCGGCGAGGGTTATGGAGAACAAAGGGGTTTCGGCGCCGTAACACATTGGGGAAGAAGACATCCGCGGGTTCTTTATTTGACAAAAGCTATTTAGGGTTTGCTGAAGCTAGCTTGGGCTTTTCTTTCACAAAACTTCTATCCACACTCCCTCTAGCTTGCTGACAACACCCCCTGCGAGGCTACCATGGAGAGATTGGGCCTTGGGCCGTTATTTCATTTTATGTACCCTTCGAATTTCTTTCTTCACCCCTCTCTGCAGGTTTTCTGAATGGGCCTAGCTGTCATGGGCTTCTATCCGCACCATATTTTTCAACGTGCACCCCCCCTGCGCTCCTGGGTTTGAAGAGATGGGCCTTGGGCCATTTTTTTATGTCCTGCACCATTGTTTTCCTATTGCATCCCCTTTTCCTTATTTGTTATTGTTGAGATTTTTGTTAATTTGATTTTTATTGTAAAAATCATGATTAATATTTTGTTAATAATTTTTGTGGATTAGAATATTAATCCATTTTCTTGAAAATTTTAATAGGAATTTTTTTTGGCACTAATTCTAATTATGGTTTAGTGTTAATTTGAATTAAAGTGTTTATGAGTTTTTATGGATCGATTTGAATCGATTTCGATTATGGCAAAGCTTCACAAAATGATTATGGAAGATGGGCATTTATTTTGCTCATAGGAGACTACAAGACCTTGCTTAAGGTTTTTTCGGATTTCTTTTATGTGAAGAATCGGCATGTCATTCAAGTAAGTAATTTCGACGTTTCGGGTTTTAAGCATCATTCTAGTCGTATGCGGCTTAGGACCATATAACTTAAGATGCATATTGGGCCCTCCCACCTGAGGAATTGGTTATATTTGTGATTTTTGATGGTGTGTATCGATTTCGGAACTTAGGGATTAGGTTAAGAACCATTAGGATCGCTCCCTTTTATTTCCCCTTAAGATTCACTTTTTTGTCCGTTTCGTAACATTTATTAAAAATAGTTTTAGGTGAGATAAAATTCTGGAAAAATTCATAAGTGACCCTCATCCTCTTAGTTAATTTGTCATATTATTTATTTCCAGATTTGGGTGGTTTTAATATTTTATTTGGATTTTAGATCACAAGCTGTCCCAAAAAGGAAGGTTTTGGCATAAGGGACCAAAATCAATTTTTCCCCATAGTTGTGAAACCTATTTTTTGTATATGATTAATCACTGTAATTTGTGACATTTTGATTCTCATTAGGCATTTTTTCCATATTTTTTAGTGCCCTTTTTGATCCACTTTGTGGAGTTGTTTTTCGATGATCACGTTTTGTTACCTTGCTAGTCAAGGATTTGTTTTGGCACTTTGGTGCATAATTTCAGGGAATCCTTTTGGACCATGTGAGATAATGACTATATTATTCCAGGGATTTAATTTCATAATTTTTAAAGGCTTTTTGCTATTTTTCCATGTCACCTAGATCCTAGGTTGATTCATGTGTCTATTTGTTGCATAACTTAAATGATAGGAAGACATTCATGCCATTTTCTTGAGGGGATTTTTGGTAGCTTTTAGGATTTGATTATAGGTCATTTGTATGTCCTTAATTCCAGTTATAAGCCACTTTTTGAACCATACTGTTGCACCCCAAAATTTGCCCTCACAATACAAGACTTTGTGTGCTAAGAAGGTTCACAAGGTTCACAAGTTTCTCAATGCTTATATAACCTTTCATGAGGTTCATGAAGTCTACAAGTCACTTCTTGAAGGTTCACAAGGTTCACAAGCTTCTCAACATTTACAAAACCTTTCATGAGGTTCATGAAGTCCATAAGTTGCTTCTTGAAGGTTCACAAGGTTCACAAGTTCCATAATGCTTTCAACACCTTTCATGAGGTTCATGAAGTCTACAAGTCACTTCTTGAAGGTTCACAAGGTTCACAAATCCCACAATGCTTTCAATACCTTTCATGAGGTTTATGAGGTCTACAAAGCCACTTCATGAGGTTCACAAGACATTTTATGATGGTTCACAAGGTTCACAAAGTTCACAATTGGTCAAAGAAGTTGACAATTCCCTTAGACAATGCACCTCCTAAGCAGTGCATCCAAAACTAGGGTTTTGACTTTAATCAGGCTAAATGGACTTCCAATACCTCAAGTGAGTTTCATAACAGCTTATATGTGTATGAGAACCCCCATGACAAGTTTCAAGACTTTTCTCAAAAGTTTGCTCAGTCAAATGATCAGATAAGTCAAAATCAGTCAGTGCAGTTAAAAAGTCAAACTGAGGTCAACTGTGGTCAAACCAAAGTCAAACTTCATGATTTTTTGCCAACATCAAGTATATGAAGTAAAATTCATCATTTGATCAAGGGTTGATCATGATTCATCAAGGAGATTCCAGATCATCAATAATCAGGAGTTTCTAAATTGGGGCTTCCTCAGTAAAAGTCAACTGAACTTTGACCAGCCATAACTTTCACATACTTCATCACCAAGTCTCCATCCAAAGCTCATTTTGAAGGAAATTGAATTCTCTACAACTTTGATGTTGAAGGTTAAGCCCAAAAATGCTTCATTTGAAAGATATGATCTAAGACATTATAGGTCATTTCAAAAGTCAACAAAAAGTCAACAACTTCAAAAGGGCATAACTTGAGATTGGTAAATGGTATGGACCTGAAAACAATGGGGTTGTTTAGAGGACTCTTCAAGCTTTCCAAAAAGTCCAAGAACACCCTCATACCTTTAAAATTGAGGGAGATGTGACCTTGCAAAGTTGGGCAATTTTGTGATGGTTTATGTTGAAAATGGAGGCTTAGAAGTAATTCTTTCCAAATGGGCTGCCCAATTTATGACCCAATCCATGTCACAACATCATGCACGACCCAATGGTGAGAAATTCTGATTTTTATATTTTTATTTGATATTTATTTGAATTTTATTCATTTTAAATCAAATTAAATCAAAATAAAATCTAAAAATCAAAGTTTGGACATGATTCTTCTTTTAAAAATTAATCAATGCTGCTTAATATGATTTGATCTTGTCCAAATTCGTGCTAGACCAAATTAGAAGGCAAATATTTGATTTTTTCACACTTTAAGATCATGACATCCCTTCACCATGAAGTTTTCCAAAAGGCCCATAAATCCATCATCTTTTGACCTAAATTTGATCTTATATAAGTATACAATAGAAACCAATCACAAGGGGACGAAATCCAGCAGCTCAAAGGTAGGTTTTACACTTCAAAAAATCACAAGAAATTTCAAATTCGGATTGTGAGATTAAGGCAATTTCAAGGCTTCACAAAGGTTGCATTAGCTTCCTTGACCTTCATTTATCATGATTCCATAATCATAAGCATCAAAACCATGTTGTAATGGCCAAACCGAATCCATGTTCATGGTGTTTTCTTGATTTTTCGATTGTGATCATTCATGATGTTTCATCTGTTTTTGTTTATTAAATCTTGTTTGTATGATGACTTAGATGCTTTCTGGACATTTCTTTTTGAGTTTAACCGCAGGAATCGTAAAACGCCATGGCTAGGGTTTGAAGGTCAAATTTGGGATCTTGAGTTTTAGGACACTTAAATAAAACCTAAATACATGGCTGTGACCTATAACCTTTGTGTAATTAATCTGGGCTTTCAATTTGACTGGATGTTACGATTTGAATGGTGTTCAAAAAAACATAGGAATTCTGGTTTTGAATGTGTGCAGGTAAATTCGCAGGAAATTCCGTGGGTAATTTCACAGCTAAATTCGCAGGTCACAAGGAGGAAGAAGGAGTTTGGCGCGCAGACGAAATTTGAATATTTGTCTTAATATTTTATGATTTTGTTTACAGTTTAATTTAGAAAAGCTGCGTAGCTCAGTTGGTAGTCACATGCGCATATGGAGGAAGGGTCATGAGTTCGAATCCAGCCTCCAGCTATTCTTTTTGATGCGTTTTCATTTAACTTGTAATTTGAATATATTATATTATGTTGTCAATATGCTTTTAGATTGGCTCTCCCAGCCAGGCGGTAAAGCGTGCGCGTATGTAACTATAAGGTCCTGGGTTCAATCCTCCCCCAGGCCTTTTTGGTTTTTTCATTATTTTCTGGATTTTCTTCATGCAAGGCACAAAACAAAGTGAGCTTCCTTATTTGTCACCTGCGTATGGCTGGCTTAGTGGTTGGTGTTTGTTGCTGCAAGCAGACTGACCTGGGTTCAAACCCCAGTCAGGTAAGTTTTTTTCATACTTTTTCTTATTTTTGTTTTATGTATTATAAAATTAAATATAATTTTAGGAATAAATGTTTCTAAGTAATAAAAAATAGTAATAAGGCCTGTTTGTTTTTCTTTATTTTTTTTAAAATATCTTAATTTTTTGTATCTTATAATTAAATTATAAATATGTGTATATAACTTTTATATTATAAATTAAACCCTAAAATATTTTCCTAATAAAATCCTAATTTATTTTTTCTAAATATCTATTAAAAAAAAAACTAAATTGTTTATTTTCTAATTTTGTGATATTATTATACATGTTATAATTTATTTGCAAATATATTCAAATTAATTTTCTTTTAATGTTTAGAAACAAATTCACTTATGATAATTATATTTTTGTATATGATTTAGAATAATTTGTAAAAATAATAATTAATAGAATTAAATTTTATAAACATGATTAATATTGTAAATGTGATATTCAAAACCTATTTTCTTCTTATAATATGTATATATCGTTTAAAAAATAAATATTAATATATGTTTATAATAATTAAAATTTTGTAGTTATAATAAAAAAATAATAATAACTTGATAACTTGTAAAATTAAAGTAATTGTTTATTTATATTTCTTTTCTAAATAATTGCTTATAGGAAAAATTGTTGATATATTATTATTATAATTTTGGTTAATTTTGCTTATTCTTGATTATTACTAACCATATTATTTGATTTTGCTATTTATTAACAATATATTTTTATTATTATGTTTCTAACCTTATTTCTAAATTATTATTATTATTATTTTATTGTTACTAACCCCTTATTATTTATTTTTTATTATTTATTGCTTATGTATATTTTATTTATTTTTGCCATTTAATTATTTTGCTTAATATTTATTTATTATAATAATTTTGTAATTGCTTCCGGGATGTAAATTTTATAATTATTATTGTTGCTATGGTTAGTAATTAGGGAGTGTCAAAAACATGTATGTTATATTAAAATAAATTTAGATAATTTTCATCATAAGATAATTAAAATGAACACTCACACACACGTAAGTCTATTTTTTAATCGCCGTCTCACTTTCTAAGGTTATCCCTCAAGTTGCCTATGAATAATGGTCAAGTGGGGTGTATAAAGCAAGTCCCTAAAAGAAAAATCATCAAGTCCCTCATGGTTGCCTTTACGAATCGAGTCCCTTCGAATAAATGATGATAGTCCCTCATATGTGCTTATTACACCCCACAGTTGCCTTCACAAAATAAGATGTCCCTCTCATGTTCCTTAACATCCAAGGTAAAGACTACCTACTCCTTAATAGTAGGGATAGTCTTACCAAGGAAAGGAAAAAGAACAAGAAAGACTTTAAACATTAGGGTAGGTTCCTCTTATGTACTTGCTCACTTCAAAAAATTTTCAAACTTAAACAAATTTCAAACAAATTTTCAAACAAGTTTCTTACACATCCGTACATGGATTATTATTAAACTATTCTGAAAATTTTTCTATTCACACACTACATTTTCAAAAACAATTTAGAGTGAGCTTAAGTACCTAAGAGCCCATGGATAACCATGGATGAAAAGGGTGCTAACACCTTCCCTTTTCATAACTTACCCCCCGGACCCAAAAATATCTCTAAGGTCTTTCCTGTTCTTTTATAACCTTTCCTTATGGATAAAATAAAAGTCGGTGGCGACTCTTGCTATCCGCAACATTACTTAAAGTCAGTTCTCCCACCGTGTTACAGAACTGGCGACTCTGCTGGGGATTTAAATTTAAGAGGGGTACCCTTAGGAATTAGATCACTTTAAAATTGTTTGCCTTGTTTGCTTTATACTTACTTGTTGGGCTCTTATGTGTGAAAGATCCTAACCCGGATCTAGTGTACCTTAGGTAAATGGCAATAGACCAAGGAAACTGTACGACGTATATCGATACGGTTGATCTGGTGGCCATAGTTAGTGCGACTTCTTGGTTGGTGCTTATATTCCTTAAGTCAAGTTGAGGATAATATTGAGGCTGCCATATGTTGTCAATGCACTAACTAACTTCTAGAACCCTAGTTAACTCATCTTGGCCTTTAGAAAGTAGTGAGGTAACCGGCTTTGGTGCAGACTGAAGTTGGTTGACACTCGATACTACGCTCATTGAGATCTTAAACTTGGAAGGTTTTGGTTGGCAAGTAAGTTGCCTACTGAACAACCACCCTTGTGAAGGATCAATGATATTGAGATCCCTTAGAACCCGGTTACTTTTGTAGGACAGGATGAACCATCTAACTTCAGGGGAGGGTACTTACCTTTGAACCTCATGCAAGCCTTTAAACCTAGGGAAATTGTGTGACTTGTTTGTGTGTGCCACATGTTTGTGATTGAGCGTAACATCATGACATCATCATGCATCATAAGCATAGCATTTTCACTAACCATTTCAAGGACCAAAGGATTTATCTTTGTTCTTTGTTGCAGGTCATGGCTTCTGCTCGTAGAAACACCATCAGGATCAACTTTGTGGGCATACCTGCTAAGCTTAAAGAGTTGGTTTCCCAAGTGCCTGATCATTCCCAGTTCAACAAGAGACATGGTCACCTACTAGATCTAGTCACTTCAGGGTTCAATGAAGACATGATGAGTGTGCTGTTTCAGTTCTTTGACCCTAAGCACCATTGCTTTACCTTCCCTGACTACCAGCTGGTTCCAACCATGGAGGAGTTCTCTAAGCTTCTGGGTATACCTGTTCTTGATCAAAGACCCTTCACAGGCTTGGAGAAAGAGCTCAAACCAGAGATTATTGCTGCAGCTCTACATCTGAAGAAATCTGACATTGTTCTAGAAACGAGAAGTGGAGTCAAGGGTATTCTTGCTAAGGTATTAATGGATAAAGCTCAGATGTTCTTGAAGGCCATGAGCTATGATGCTTTTGAGGAGGTCTTAGCTTTGCTGATATATGGCTTAGTATTGTTCCCCAATCCAGATCAGTTCATAGACGTTCATGCCATCAACATATTCCTGAGTCACAATCCAGTGCCTACATTGCTTGGAGACATCCTGCATTCTCTTCACACCCGTACTACAAGGGCAAGAGGAACTTTGATGTGCTGCATACCTTTGCTTTCTAGGTGGTTTATTTCTCATCTTCCTCGCTCAGTAATGAAGAATGAGCAAGGGTTCAGATGGTCCAAGAGGATCATGTCACTTTCTCACTCAGATATCCATTGGTGCTCCAGATCTATGGAGAATGTCACCATCATTGACCGTTGTGGGGAGTTTCCTAATGTGCCACTTCTAGGCATAAGAGGAGGCATCACCTACAACCCCTCTCTAGCTTTACGACAGTTTGGTTACGCCCGGAGTGATGGTCCACATGACATGTTGATTCAGGGCATTGTATTTGACTACGACAACGATCTTCAGGGTTACCGTCAGAGATTCATACGAGCTTGGGGAAAGGTAAACAGGATTGACAGCAAGACACTGGAGCCTAAGTACACTATTCCTATGGAGGCTTATCTCAGATGGGTACGATCTCGTGCTCAGACACTCATGATGCCATATCCTGCCGTCCTACCAGTTACCATGGAACCTGTTGCTGAAGGAGACACAACTTATACTATCCTTCACCCAGACATGCCTACTGATATGGAAGACTTGCAGAGATCATGGATCCAACTGAAAGAGCAAAGGGATACTTTCGAGGCTCATTACAAAGCAAGCCAAGCAAGAATCCTAGAGCTAACAAAGCAACTTCATGAGGAACGAAACCTCAATTCATACCTCAACATAAAGAGGAAACGTCCATGGGAGACTTAAAACCCCATCTTTTGTACTTATTTTATTTCATTTCATTGATGTACGCCTAAAAGGCAAAACAAGTTATTACTAATAAAAGTTTACTTTCGTGTTTGTCCAAGCAAATTTAAATCCTGCGGTTCTTGAAAACATTGCATATGCATTCCCATATCATTTCATTGCATCACAGGTTTATAATTGTGCACAGGTTTCTCATCTTCTCGCTGTTTATTTCAGCAATGGCTCTTGAACAATCAGTTAAGGATCTTCAGGCACAGAATGCACAGTTCCAGGAGCTGATCTTGAACTTGTCCAAGGGGCAAGATGATTTGAAGGCACTGCTGGCCAAGAAGACTAAGAAGACTAGAAGGTCTGCTGGGTTGCTCAACATGGGAAGAAGGTTCAAAGGTCCTGTCAAGACCAAGGAAGAGGTTGAAGACTATGAATCTGAAGAATCTGAGAAAGAGAGAGGCAGTCTCTACAACACTATGGGGGACTCTGATTCTGAGGCTAATTACTACCATGAGCCTAATGAAGACAAATTCAAGATGCTGGTGGATAGAATGGATGCTATGGAATTACAGAAATCATCTGGGTTGGATTTTGAGGATTTGAGTTTGATATCTGGGGTTGTGATACCCATTGGGTTCAAAGTTCCTACATTTGTTGTCTATGACGGGGTCTCTTGTCCCAAGCTGCATCTGAGGTCCTATGTTAGAAGAATTCAACCCCACACTGCTGATAAGAAGTTGTGGATCCATTTCTTTCAAGAGAGCTTATCTGGAGCTCAGTTGGAGTGGTATTATCAGTTGGAGAGTGTCAACATCAGAGACTGGAATGATCTTGCTGAAGCTTTCTATAGGCAGTACCAATACAATGCTGATTTAGCCCCCACTCGCATGCAGCTTCAGAGCATGTCTATGGGTGCCAAAGAAAGTTTTAAGGAGTATGCTCAGAAGTGGAGAGATTTAGCTGGAAGAGTTCAACCCCCTTTGACTGATAGGGAATTGGTTGATATGTTCATGTGTACGCTGAATGGTCCGTTTTACAGTCATCTCATTGGAAGCTCATCATCTGGCTTCACTGAGTTGATCATGACAGGAGAACGGGTAGAAAATGGTATCAAGAGTGGTAAGATCCAAGTGGGCACTTCTTCATCAGGTGCTGCAAAGAAGCCTCCCACTGGGAAGAAGGAATCCAATGATGTTTATGGTCAACCTGATCGTAACAGAAGGCATTAGTCTGTTAGTGCAGTTCATATTTCAAATCCAACTCCTGCAACAACAGAGCAGCCTCAAGGCAACCAACAGAGGGCTAGAAGACAGTTCACGAAGATCAACATGTCAATGGCTCAGGCATTGCAACACTTGTTGAAGGCTGAACTTATTACCCTGAGGGAGGCTCCTCAGAATCCCAATGTTACCTCTCCCAAGTACAATCCCAATGCACGATGTGCATATCATTCAAACTGTCCAGGACATGATACTAATAACTGCTGGGTCTTGAAGAACAAAATTCAAGATATGATTGATGCTGGAGAAATTGAGTTTGATCCACCAGGTACTCCAAATGTGATTACAGCTCCAATGCCAAATCACGAGAAGACTGTCAATGCCATTGATGAAGACATTGATGAAGATCTGCATGTCTATTCAGTTATGGAGTTGAGCACACCATTGTCTGTTATCAAAAAGAGGTTAGTACAAGCTGGGATCTTTCCAGGTTGTCGTGAAGATTGTCTGTATTGTACCTATAAGCCGGATAGTTGCTTCATTTTGAGAGATGGAATTCAACGTCTCATGGATAAGTATACTATAGTGTTTGAAAGAAGACCAGCATCTGTAGAAGGTATGGTGGATCATCTGACTCGGGGTAAGAAGATTGAAGAGGTTGATATGGTTGACAAAGTACCGGTGAGAATCACTTCAAAGGGTCCCATCAAAATCACTCATCAGGGCCCAATCAAGATTACTGCTGAAGGTCCTGTGAAAGTTGTTGCTGAAGCCAGAGTGGCTCCTCTGATTATTACCACTCCTGGTCCTATTCCTTATACATCTGACAAAGCTGTGCCTTGGCACTATGGGTCTGATGTTTACATCCATGGTGTCAAGCAGGAGCCTTTACCTGATATGCCTGCTGACATTGATAATATTGCTGGATCTAGCAAGATCACTCGTAGTGGAAGAGTCTTCTCTCCTCCAGTTGCTTCTAAGAGTGCAGTTACTCCTGCTGCTACTACCACCACTGATGCTCGGGGCAAAGGTCCTGTTATTGAGCCTGTATCTACTGATGTGCCAGCTGCTGATGATCCCTCTAAGCAGATGGAAGAAGTATTGAAAATCATTCGCAAGAGTGATTATGACATTGTTGATCATTTGGGGCATACTCCCTCAAAGATTTCTATGTTGTCTCTATTGCTGTGTTCTGAGGCTCATGCCAAGTCCTTAATCAAGTTTTTGAAGACTGCTCATGTGCCCAGTGCAATTTCTGTTTCTCAATTTGAGAACTGTGTTGCTCACCTGACCTATGACAACGGGTTAGGATTCTCTGATGCTGATTTGACCCCTGCCAAGAGGGATCATAACAGGGCCTTGCATATTTCAATTGAATGCAGGGGCACTACCCTGTCACATGTACTGATAGACAATGGTTCTTCTCTGAATGTGTTGCCCAAGGAAGTCCTGAATAAGCTGAGTCCTGAAGATACTGTGTTGAAGCCCAGTAATATTGTGGTAAAGGCTTTTGATGGTTCTAGAAGAGTAGTGCATGGGGAAATTGATCTTCCAATCAAAGTTGGTTCTCAGATGTTTACTGCTACATTTTATGTGATGGATATTCGTCCTTCATACTCTTGTCTGCTTGGTCGTCCCTGGATCCATGGGGCAGGTGCTGTGACCTCTACATTACACCAAAAGTTGAGATATCCGGTGAATGGAAAGGTTGTTACTGTCTTTGGAGAGGAAGAATACTTTGTCAGCCATGTAAACACTTTCAAGTATCTGGAAGTGGAAGGTGAATACATTGAGACTCCGTGTCAGTCATTTGAAGTGGTTCCCTGGGTTGCTAATGATTGTGTAGCACCTCCTGCTGTGAAGAAAGTTCCTGTGGTCATCAGAAAACCTCCAACAATGGCAATGGCCTCCCTCAATGATGCTAGAGCTGTGGTGGATGAAGGTGGTTGTACTATTTGGGGTCAGCTTCCTGATATTCCGTACAAGTCTGACAAGTTTGGTTTGGGTTTCACTGCAGAGTCCCAGAAGGCTGTTCGTCGTGCTCGTGCTGCTCGTATCACCAATCAAGGGGTTATCAATGCTGTGGGAGATCAAGATGAAGACTACAACTTGGATGTATGGATTTTTCCTACTGTGGGTGCTGGACTCAATAATTGGAAAGCTGAAGATGTTATCCCTATCTCCTTTAGTCAGGAGTAAATACTATTACTGTGTTATGTTTTTTTTAAGTTTGTAATTTCTTGAACAATAAAACTTTCAAGCCATGTGCCTTACCCGGGGCACAATGGTGTGCTTGTTACGGGCTGTCATTTCATTTGCATACTTCATTCAATAAAATCAGTGGACGTTTCGTTTTCATAAATATTGTGTTCCTTGTCTTTCTTTTCTTTTATTTTTGTTTTATCAGCTATGTGTTCTTACACACACCCACATCACTAAAATGCAGATCCTCATCCACTCTGGATCCTGTTGATAACAGTTCTACTATTGCCAATTATAATTTCGAGAATCCGATCTATCAAACTGAAGGCGGAAATGAGGACGATTGTGAAATACCTGTAGAGCTTGCCAGGTTATTACAACAGGAAGAGAAAGCTATACAGCCACATGAAGAGCCAGTCGAAGTTGTGAATCTGGGAACTGAGGAAGACAGAAAAGAGGTCAAGGTAGGGGCTGATTTAGAGGACAGTGTCAAGAGCAAGTTGATTCAGATGTTACATGACTATGTGGAGATCTTTGCTTGGTCTTATGAAGATATGCCAGGGTTGGATACAGACATTGTGGTTCACCGGTTACCAGTGAAAGAAGATTGTCGTCCAAAGAAGCAGAAGGTTCGTCGTATGCGTCCTGAAATGTCAGAAAAGATCAAGGCAGAGGTAATGAAACAGTTCAATGCAGGGTTCTTAGCAGTAACTTCTTATCCTCAGTGGGTTGCAAATGTGGTACCAGTTCCTAAGAAAGATGGTAAGGTACGTATGTGTGTGGACTACAGAGATTTGAACAAGGCTAGCCCCAAAGATGACTTTCCACTTCCTCATATTGATATTCTGGTAGACAACACTGCTCAGCATAAGGTATTCTCTTTTATGGATGGTTTCTCTGGTTACAATCAAATCAAGATGGCACCTAAAGATATGGAGAAGACAACATTTGTGACACAGTGGGGCACTTTTTGCTATAAAGTGATGCCATTTGGTTTGAAGAATGCAGGGGCAACATATCAGCGTGCTATGGTGGCTTTGTTTCATGATATGATTCATCATGAGATAGAGGTATATGTAGATGATATGATAGCCAGATCTCAGAATGAAGAGCAACATCTTGATCATCTGCACAAGTTGTTTGAGAGGTTGAAGAAATACAAGTTGAGATTGAACCCAAACAAGTGTACTTTTGGAGTTAGATCTGGAAAGCTCCTGGGTTTCATTGTCAGTGGCAAAGGTATTGAAGTGGATCCTGCAAAAGTGAAAGCTATACGAGAGATGCCAGCTCCCCGTACTGAGAAGGAGGTTAGAGGTTTCTTGGGACGATTGAACTACATTGCAAGATTTATTTCCCAATTAACTACCATCTGTGAGCCAATCTTCAAGTTGTTGAAGAAAGATCAGGTGATGGAATGGAATGATGAGTGCCAAACTGCCTTTGATGAAATTAAGAGATATCTACTAGAGCCACCAATTTTGATGCCACCAGTTGATGGAAGACCCTTGATTATGTACTTAACAGTGTTAGACAACTCAATGGGGTGTGTGTTGGGGCAACATGACGAGTCTGGTCGAAAAGAGCAGGCAATATACTACCTTAGCAAAAAGTTTACCGACTGTGAAACAAGATACTCACTGCTCGAGAAAACTTGCTGCGCTTTGGCATGGGCTGCTCGCCGACTAAGACAGTATATGTTGACCCATACTACCTTATTGATTTCGAAGATGGATCCAATCAAGTACATATTTGAGAAACCTGCTCTCTCCGGAAGAATTGCAAGATGGCAAATGATCTTGACAGAATATGACATACAGTACACTACTCAGAAGGCCATCAAAGGAAGTGTTGTTGCTGATCATTTGGCTCATCAAGCAGTAGATGATTACCAGTCAATGAATTTTGAGTTCCCTGATGAAGACATTATGATTATTACCAAAGAACCTGGACAATATGACGGACCTGAACAAGGATCCCGATGGACTATGGTTTTTGACGGTGCCTCTAATGCACTTGGTAATGGTGTTGGTGTTGTGATTAGTTCCCCTGAAGGTTGTCATACCCCGATTACTGCTAGACTTTGTTTCCATTGTACCAATAACATGGCCGAATATGAGGCATGTATCCTGGGTATTAAAGCTGCTATTGATATGAAGATTCAGTTCCTTGATGTGTATGGAGATTCAGCCCTGGTAGTAAGTCAGATTAAAGGAGATTGGGATACCAAGCATGATAACCTCATTCCTTACAGAGAGCATGTGTTGTCTTTGATCCCACATTTCAAAGAGATTACCTTTGAGCACATTCCACGAAGAGAGAATCAGTTGGCAGATGCATTAGCCACCATGGCATCCATGTTTGAGATCAGCTGGGATGATGAAGCTCCCAAGATTACTATTGATAGATTTGAAAAGCCTGCATACTGCAATAAGATTGACACAGAAGGGGCAGAGGAGAAGCCTTGGTTCTATGAAGTGAAAAGATATCTTGAAGCTCAGGAATTCCCTGAAGGGGCATCTGTCAAAGATAGGAAGTTTCTGAGAAGATTTTCTGCCAAGTTCTTCTTGAGTAATGGCATTCTGTATAAGCGCAATCATGATTCAACTATGCTTCGTTGTGTGGATAAGAAGGAAGCTACAGAAATTATGGAAGAGATGCATGATGGGACCTTTGGCACTCATTCTAGTGGTCATACTATGGCAAAGAAAATTTTGAGAGCAGGTTACTATTGGTCTACCATGGAAGCTGATTGCTATCAACACTCCAGAACATGTCACAAATGTCAAATTTATGCTGATAAAGTCCATGTACCTCCATCACCATTGAATGTGTTGACTGCTCCTTGGCCCTTTGCCATGTGGGGCATTGATATGATTGGTGAGATCAAGCCTACTGCTTCTAATGGGCATCGTTTCATCCTGGTTGCTATCGATTATTTCACGAAGTGGGTAGAGGCAGCTTCATTTGCATCTGTTACTAAGAATGTTGTGGCTCGGTTCATTAAGAATAATCTCATATGTAGGTATGGCATCCCTGAAAGGATTATCACTGATAATGGCTCTAATCTGAACAACACTATGATTACTGATCTCTGCACGCAGTTCAAGATTAAGCATCATAACTCTTCTCCGTATCGTCCAAAGATGAATGGGGCAGTTGAAGCTGCTAATAAGAACATTAAGAAGATAGTAAAGAAGATGACTGTTACTTACAAGGATTGGCATGAGATGTTACCGTTTGCCCTTCATGGTTATCGTACTACAATACGTACTTCAACAGGGGCAACCCCATTCTCCTTAGTCTATGGTATGGAAGCAGTTCTGCCCATTGAAGTTCAGATCCCCTCCTTGAGAATTATGAAGGATGCAGGCTTGAATGAAGATGAATGGATTCAGACTCGACTGGACCAGATAAATTTGATTGATGAGAAGAGGTTAGCAGCAGTTTGTCATGGCCAGATGTACCAGAAACGGATGATCAAAGCTTTTAACAAGAAGGTTAAGCCAAAGGTATATCAGGCTGGTGATTTGGTAATCAAGCGTATCATATTACCACAGGGGGATCCTAGGGGCAAGTGGACTCCAACATATGAAGGACCATTTGTAGTCAAGACAGTATTCTCAGGAGGTGCCATGATACTGACTACAATGGAGGGTGAAGACTTCCCACAGCCTGTAAACGCAGACATAGTTAAAAAATACTACGCATAAAAAGAGACCCGCTAGGTTGACAGGCCTAGGCAAAAATAAGGGCATCCCGGCAAACCAAAAGGGTTTGGGCAAAAATTAGGGATATATATAAAAAGATGTACACCCGGCAAGTCGAAAACCTGAAAAGGCGGCTTGGGCAAAAAAGGGTATCCCGGTGGATTGAAAACCTGAAAGGGCAATCCAGGCAAAAGTTAGGGATTAAAGCGTATGACTATGTCTCGTTTGGATCACTCATGAAACTGCAACCAGTTGTACTACTTATTCAAGCTCGAACAGATAAAGCTCAATCCAATCATTTCCGTCTCAACAGCAAGAAGATGAGATACTTGAAGGGCAATAGTAGGATTGAAACTCAATAGGACTGTTCCCCACATAGCTGATTTTCTTTATTCTGTAAAACTTTATGACAAAAACCTCTTACTAGGGTTTATGTCTCCGTGTACAAACTCACCCGTGTATGGGTCACTTTTTGATATAAATAAATTCCATCTTTTGAATCCAGATTTACTTTTACCCTATTTACATAAGCGAAACGTCCATTGGTTGTGTTTGAATGTATGTATGCTTTTGAATATGATTGATGTTTACCAAAAATGCATGTATGCTTTTAATATGATTAATGTTTACCAGAAATGCATGAAAATGCAGTAATAGTATTTACTAAGGACGAACGAGGGAAGGATTTCAATGAAGCTTCGCCGATTCACCTTTACAAGACAGTTATAAACCCTCAGTAGGACTAATCCATCTTCGTAAAGTCTTATTTCCCCTGGAATTTATATCCATCTCTTTTATCCTCATACGGATATTCGGGAAATTACTTTCCAATAAGGGTACGACGAACGAAGACAGGATGTTATACTTATCCTACTATCAAACGAAGACGAAGGTTATATATACCCTACTATCCCCAACAACGGGAGGTTATATATACCTTGCCATCCCCACCAACGGGAGGTTATCTATACCCTGTTATCCCCAGCAGACGGAGGGTTATATATTCTTCAACAACGAATCGGGATTTATTTTCCCTGGCCAGCAGTTGTTATACGAAGATATCCAGACGCTTCCGGCATTATCATATCATACATACATCATTTACATCATACCATAACATATATATCCATAGACATATAGTACATTACCTAAGTGCATCATATCATACATGCATACATAAGGCATAAACTAATGTTATTATAAAAAAGCTACCTTGTTACAGGTTGATCATCCAACAAGCAAACTTATGATCTTTGGGACTGCTTTATTGTAACCTCAGGGTTACTTTATCCTCCTGATAACTTCTCATGACTTCAAGACTGCTTTAGAGCTACTGACTGCTCTATCCTCCTGAGGTCATATTACTACTTCAAGACTGCTTTAGAGCTATTGATTGCTTTATCCTCCTGAGGTCATATTACTACTTCAAGACTGCTTTAGAGCTATTGATTGCTCTATCCTCCTGAGGTCATATTATTATTTCAAGACTGCTTTAGAGTTATCATTATTGATGGCTCTATCCTCCTGAAATCATTACTTCAAGACTGCTTTAGGGTTATCATTATTGATTGCTCTATCCTCATGAAGACATGCTGTTACATCAGTATTACTCTAGTATCCTGAAAGCATATCATCAATATCTCAGGACTGCTCCAAACTCCTGACAGCTTTCATTATACCTCCATATTTTGGACTGCTTTATCTTCCAAGAAATATATCTGAAGAACTTTCCCCTAGTGGCATCTTTAAGCCCACTCAATCATATTCAACCAACCATCAATATCACTCTATGCACTGGTGAGTGCAAATTTTTGGGTTTTTGTGTTCAATCCCCTTCAACCTTCCAGGTCACGACTGGCAAATATACCAATCTAACCCCTCAGGTTTCAGAAAATTGAACAGGGGCAGCTGTTGCACCCCAAAATTTGCCCTCACAATACAAGACTTTGTGTGCTAAGAAGGTTCACAAGGTTCACAAGTTTCTCAATGCTTGTATAACCTTTCATGAGGTTCATGAAGTCTACAAGTCACTTCTTGAAGGTTCACAAGGTTCACAAGCTTCTCAACATTTACAAAACCTTTCATGAGGTTCATGAAGTCCATAAGTTGCTTCTTGAAGGTTCACAAGGTTCACAAGTTCCATAATGCTTTCAACACCTTTCATGAGGTTCATGAAGTCTACAAGTCACTTCTTGAAGGTTCACAAGGTTCACAAATCCCACAATGCTTTCAATACCTTTCATGAGGTTTATGAGGTCTACAAAGCCACTTCATGAGGTTCACAAGACATTTTATGATGGTTCACAAGGTTCACAAAGTTCACAATTGGTCAAAGAAGTTGACAATTCCCTTAGACAATGCACCTCCTAAGCAGTGCATCCAAAACTAGGGTTTTGACTTTAATCAGGCTAAATGGACTTCCAATACCTCAAGTGAGTTTCATAACAGCTTATATGTGTATGAGAACCCCCATGACAAGTTTCAAGACTTTTCTCAAAAGTTTGCTCAGTCAAATGATCAGATAAGTCAAAATCAGTCAGTGCAGTTAAAAAGTCAAACTGAGGTCAACTGTGGTCAAACCAAAGTCAAACTTCATGATTTTTTGCCAACATCAAGTATATGAAGTAAAATTAATCATTTGATCAAGGGTTGATCATGATTCATCAAGGAGATTCCAGATCATCAATAATCAGGAGTTTCTAAATTGGGGCTTCCTTAGTAAAAGTCAACTGAACTTTGACCAGCCATAACTTTCACATACTTCATCACCAAGTCTCCATCCAAAGCTCATTTTGAAGGAAATTGAATTCTCTACAACTTTGATGTTGAAGGTTAAGCCCAAAAATGCTTCATTTGAAAGATATGATCTAAGACATTATAGGTCATTTCAAAAGTCAACAAAAAGTCAACAACTTCAAAAGGGCATAACTTGAGATTGGTAAATGGTATGGACCTGAAAACAATGGGGTTGTTTAGAGGACTCTTCAAGCTTTCCAAAAAGTCCAAGAACACCCTCATACCTTTAAAATTGAGGGAGATGTGACCTTGCAAAGTTGGGCAATTTTGTGATGGTTTATGTTGAAAATAGAGGCTTAGAAGTAATTCTTTCCAAATGGGCTGCCCAATTTATGACCCAATCCATGTCACAACATCATGCACGACCCAATGGTGAGAAATTCTGATTTTTATATTTTTATTTGATATTTATTTGAATTTTATTCATTTTAAATCAAATTAAATCAAAATAAAATCTAAAAATCAAAGTTTGGACATGATTCTTCTTTTAAAAATTAATCAATGCTGCTTAATATGATTTGATCTTGTCCAAATTCGTGCTAGACCAAATTAGAAGGCAAATATTTGATTTTTTCACACTTTAAGATCATGACATCCCTTCACCATGAAGTTTTCCAAAAGGCCCATAAATCCATCATCTTTTGACCTAAATTTGATCTTATATAAGTATACAATAGAAACCAATCACAAGGGGACGAAATCCAGCAGCTCAAAGGTAGGTTTTACACTTCAAAAAATCACAAGAAATTTCAAATTCGGATTGTGAGATTAAGGCAATTTCAAGGCTTCACAAAGGTTGCATTAGCTTCCTTGACCTTCATTTATCATGATTCCATAATCATAAGCATCAAAACCATGTTGTAATGGCCAAACCGAATCCATGTTCATGGTGTTTTCTTGATTTTTCGATTGTGATCATTCATGATGTTTCATCTGTTTTTGTTTATTAAATCTTGTTTGTATGATGACTTAGATGCTTTCTGGACATTTCTTTTTGAGTTTAACCGCAGGAATCGTAAAACGCCATGGCTAGGGTTTGAAGGTCAAATTTGGGATCTTGAGTTTTAGGACACTTAAATAAAACCTAAATACATGGCTGTGACCTATAACCTTTGTGTAATTAATCTGGGCTTTCAATTTGACTGGATGTTACGATTTGAATGGTGTTCAAAAAAACATAGGAATTCTGGTTTTGAATGTGTGCAGGTAAATTCGCAGGAAATTCCGTGGGTAATTTCACAGCTAAATTCGCAGGTCACAAGGAGGAAGAAGGAGTTTGGCGCGCAGACGAAATTTGAATATTTGTCTTAATATTTTATGATTTTGTTTACAGTTTAATTTAGAAAAGCTGCGTAGCTCAGTTGGTAGTCACATGCGCATATGGAGGAAGGGTCATGAGTTCGAATCCAGCCTCCAGCTATTCTTTTTGATGCGTTTTCATTTAACTTGTAATTTGAATATATTATATTATGTTGTCAATATGCTTTTAGATTGGCTCTCCCAGCCAGGCGGTAAAGTGTGCGCGTATGTAACTATAAGGTCCTGGGTTCAATCCTCCCCCAGGCCTTTTTGGTTTTTTCATTATTTTCTGGATTTTCTTCATGCAAGGCACAAAACAAAGTGAGCTTCCTTATTTGTCACCTGCGTATGGCTGGCTTAGTGGTTGGTGTTTGTTGCTGCAAGCAGACTGACCTGGGTTCAAACCCCAGTCAGGTAAGTTTTTTTCATACTTTTTCTTATTTTTGTTTTATGTATTATAAAATTAAATATAATTTTAGGAATAAATGTTTCTAAGTAATAAAAAATAGTAATAAGGCCTGTTTGTTTTTCTTTATTTTTTTTAAAATATCTTAATTTTTTGTATCTTATAATTAAATTATAAATATGTGTATATAACTTTTATATTATAAATTAAACCCTAAAATATTTTCCTAATAAAATCCTAATTTATTTTTTCTAAATATCTATTAAAAAAAACTAAATTGTTTATTTTCTAATTTTGTGATATTATTATACATGTTATAATTTATTTGCAAATATATTCAAATTAATTTTCTTTTAATGTTTAGAAACAAATTCACTTATGATAATTATATTTTTGTATATGATTTAGAATAATTTGTAAAAATAATAATTAATAGAATTAAATTTTATAAACATGATTAATATTGTAAATGTGATATTCAAAACCTATTTTCTTCTTATAATATGTATATATCGTTTAAAAAATAAATATTAATATATGTTTATAATAATTAAAATTTTGTAGTTATAATAAAAAAATAATAATAACTTGATAACTTGTAAAATTAAAGTAATTGTTTATTTATATTTCTTTTCTAAATAATTGCTTATAGGAAAAATTGTTGATATATTATTATTATAATTTTGGTTAATTTTGCTTATTCTTGATTATTACTAACCATATTATTTGATTTTGCTATTTATTAACAATATATTTTTATTATTATGTTTCTAACCTTATTTCTAAATTATTATTATTATTATTTTATTGTTACTAACCCCTTATTATTTATTTTTTATTATTTATTGCTTATGTATATTTTATTTATTTTTGCCATTTAATTATTTTGCTTAATATTTATTTATTATAATAATTTTGTAATTGCTTCCGGGATGTAAATTTTATAATTATTATTGTTGCTATGGTTAGTAATTAGGGAGTGTCAAAAACATGTATGTTATATTAAAATAAATTTAGATAATTTTCATCATAAGATAATTAAAATGAACACTCACACACACGTAAGTCGATTTTTTAATCGCCGTCTCACTTTCTAAGGTTATCCCTCAAGTTGCCTATGAATAATGGTCAAGTGGGGTGTATAAAGCAAGTCCCTAAAAGAAAAATCATCAAGTCCCTCATGGTTGCCTTTACGAATCGAGTCCCTTCGAATAAATGATGATAGTCCCTCATATGTGCTTATTACACCCCACAGTTGCCTTCACAAAATAAGATGTCCCTCTCATGTCCCTTAACATCCAAGGTAAAGACTACCTACTCCTTAATAGTAGGGATAGTCTTACCAAGGAAAGGAAAAAGAACAAGAAAGACTTTAAACATTAGGGTAGGTTCCTCTTATGTACTTGCTCACTTCAAAAAATTTTCAAACTTAAACAAATTTCAAACAAATTTTCAAACAAGTTTCTTACACATCCGTACATGGATTATTATTAAACTATTCTGAAAATTTTTCTATTCACACACTACATTTTCAAAAACAATTTAGAGTGAGCTTAAGTACCTAAGAGCCCATGGATAACCATGGATGAAAAGGGTGCTAACACCTTCCCTTTTCATAACTTACCCCCCGGACCCAAAAATATCTCTAAGGTCTTTCCTGTTCTTTTATAACCTTTCCTTATGGATAAAATAAAAGTCGGTGGCGACTCTTGCTATCCGCAACATTACTTAAAGTCAGTTCTCCCACCGTGTTACACATACTCATTTGGTTTGTTTTAGTGTTTTCAAAGTGCATACTTATGTGAACTAGTTTAACTTAAACAGGTTGTTAATCTCTTCTCATGTTTAACTTGAATTATGTGGAAATCATTAAGGCCTATCCATGAATTCTCATTGCATATCATATCTTGTATGCTACTGACCCATAATCATTTCATGCATATTCATATGTCATTCATCCTTAACTTTCATCATGTGCGATCTTATGCGATTTTTTGTTCGTTTCTTCTCACATCTTCTTCTCATTGCTCCATATGCCTAATCCATTGCATCCATGATTGTATATTCACTCATCCATCTTCATAAGCATTCATTACTGACTTTGAAGTTCATTTCATGTATTAATTCATGCTTGTAAGCCATATGCATTCATACTTCATCCATAAACCCTAATTTGCATTTAGGTGAACTTAGGTGAACTTTTTGTGCATAGTATGACATAGTTTGACCTTGTGAGATATCCTAGTATACTCAGGGACTTATATCATGTAGCTACTGACTTTAGAAGTCATGTAACATTTAGGTACCTTCACCTTTAGACTTAGGTCTTATTTTGAACCCTAGTTCCATTCTAGGGCGTTTATGGTACTTAATCGCTTTCATGCTTTGATTTTACTTCCAATATGCATTGTCATGCTAACTTTTGTTTTGTAGGGGGAAAGATTGAGGTAAGCATTACTTCACTCCCATCTCTTATGCATTCTAATTGTGTTTGCCTTAGCACCTTGTGCTTTGCTTTTAGGTTTTCCCTTTCTTTAGAGACAACTTAACTTCCTTAGGAAGTAAGTTAGTTTCTAAGCTCTTCTTTCTTCTTTTCCTTTTCTTCATTAGGATTAGAATACCTCACTAACCATTAGGACCACTTTGTAAATACATAACAATATTAGGATTGAGTCTTAGTCCCTTAGATTTTCCCTTTTTTCCAACTTGAGTCATTCTTTCTCATCTCAAAAAGAAAAGCAATAAAACATTTAAGAATAAAAGCCGAACAATCTTGTACGACACGAGACTTTGTTGCGGAGTGCTTATACGCGTCCTGTTTTGGGGCGAGGTGTAAATACTTCCCGTGATAGATAGGTCTTAGTACAGGAAAGTTCACAAACAAAATTCAAAACATTTCTTTTAAAAGACCAAAAACAAATAACAAGCGACTATCCTGCGGGAACTTCTCTTCTCATCTCATTCACTCATAACGCGAACTCGCGACGACTTGTCACACATGCAAGACGGTAAACGCACTCGTACCAGACGAGCCTGCAACACCTGAGCATAGACATACGCAGTTCCAGTTGTAAAAAAACACAAACAAATAGTTCCCGCCTAGGTTAGGCGAACTACGTCGACTCTGATCCTCATTATCCCAGTGAGGTACGTAGGCAGCGGGGTAGGGCCCGTTCGAGCACACTCTTTATTTTCCCTACATTTCCCCTTTCTTTCCATTCTCTTTTTCTAGTTTCTTTTCTCATCCTCATTTCCAGTCAGCGGTTTTATTCAGCAGCATTCTTATTTTCTCACCCTTTGAAACAAAACAAGCAAGCGTGGATCCCGTCGGGTACGACGGACGATCTGGGGTGCTAATACCTTCCCAGGTCGTAATCGACTCCCGAACTCAGATCTTTGGTTCGCAAGGCCTTGTCCTTTCCTTCTTCCTCAGGTTTGTGCAACATTACCTTTCCCATTCATTCGGGATAAAAATGTCTGGCTGGCGACTCTAATCTTTCCGCGCCACTTTCGCGTTTGTACTAGGATGAAAATCCCGGGAGCGACAGCTGGCGACTCTGCTGGGGAACTAACCTGATTCTTCCGGTTTCCCTTGTAGAGTCAATCCTAGCGCCTGTTTGGTTTTGCTTCTTAGGGTGTTTATTTGCTGTTGTGTGCTTTAGTTTAGCTTTACTGTTTTTATTTACAGTTTTGTTTACAGCTTTACTTTATCGCATTTATTTACCGCTTTCAGTATTTTATTTTCCATGCATCATATTATACTGGACTTTCTGGCTGTGCTGGTTTTCATTTTTTCTGTGGGTTGGGAGTTACTGTGAGATAAGCCAAATACCCGGCTTGAGTGCACCATAGGATTAGCGTGGACAGACATTGTACTCTTATGGTATCTCACCATGATGGGTGGCGATGTGTTCCACACCCAGATTGCGACCGTCTTGGAACTATTCTGTGTGGGGATTACCTCACTTCAGGGTACGACCTTGATAGTTATGTGCATCTGGTGACCGATCTTCGAGGACCTTGATGGAAACACCCCTCTCCAGTGATGACAGTGGCAGACCACATTTGTTGGCAAACCCACTCGCATCCGAGGGTCCATTGGGAACTCGCATAGGATGGCCTGGTTCTCTCATAGGAATTCAGTTAAAGCAAAACTGTTCGTATGACGGTAGTATTGTACCCTTCGGGATGAATGTACTATTGTTTCTCGACTCAGTGCTTGAAGCTGGAGACTTGTGAGGGATGCTTGTTTCCTTGGACTCAGCTGAGGCCTCCCTGATTAGTACATAATGCCAAACCGATTCCCTGTTTTGGTCATGAGCCATTTCTCGGAAATGGTGAACGTATTATTGCTATTCGGCTTTGAGAGTCCGTGATGTTGACCCGAGTAGCACACCCGCGAGATTGGGAGGGGTTTACAGGTTTGCAGGAACCCTAAACTTCAACATACCCACTTTGCCAGTATTGTTCAGTGTTCTATGGTTCTCCGATTCTGAGATCATGGATTTCTATTCAGAGAAATTGTTACTGTGATTACCATTATGACCTTGATATTGTGACTCTCCACAGATACTTGGCTCGATGTTCAACTTCAACACCATCAGTGACTATTCTATTATGTGATCCAGTTCTACAGTTATTGGGTTCTCAGTTATGGGGTTCTATACAGAGATGGTGTCGTTATTGGGGTTCTATACAAACAGTTGGTTCACTGCTCAACACCAACATCAGATCATCGATCCCATGTCTGTTGCATACATGACACCATAGCATTTCTTCACACATGTTCAGTTATTTCCGAGGATCACATATCTGAATCATGTTGTTGGATTTTTCTGTGTCAAAACTTGAATCAAAGCAGATAGATTCCTCAGAAATAATTGAACATGGCATTTGCATACATCCTTGCATTCTTGACAGGTGTTCAGAGACAATTTCTTTTCTTGACTTGATTTCTCATCAGAAGGGACAACTTGAATCATAGTTATCAAGGTATATATTTGAAGCAACTCCGGGAGGAGGTAACCGAAAGGAAGACCCAGCTGGGGCAATTCAGGGCCGAGGTGCAAACTATATTTCAGAATCAGAAACTGTTGAAAGAGGAAGTCAACCAGATGAAGACTCAGATGAGCCGGTTATGGAAATTCTGAACAAAGCTATTTTCATCCCTATTGAGGGGAACTATGCTGCTCTGATTCTCCATTGGTTAATGGAGATACGTAGGCAGGAGATCGTGCAAGATCTTTCCGAGCAACCTTATCTTTTAACTTTATCAAACTCTTCCCTCCAGATGTCGTTTGTCAGCATCCAACCTGAGCTTCCCGAGAGAATCCTAGGGGCAGAGAATATGGGTAAAGGCCAAAACAACTTGAGAAGAAGTTTGATCATATTCTGATGTCGTACGTGCAACAAGTTTCCTCATTTATGCAAATTCAGAGTGGTTGAGCTAATTGCATCAGGATCATCTCCGATAAAGCTTCCTTTGGGGTTTCAATGCCAAGTATGATTACCATTCTGGGGCACCTGACCTTTTAATTGAAGATTGCAAGTCCTTCAGAGGCAAAGGTGAAGACAAGGTCCCGAATTTGATCGACTCAAAGGTCATCATGCCAGAAAGTCTGCTCACATATTAAAGTCTCCTCATCAAATTGGCATCCTAGTTTGCAAGGGCATCTTCAGAAGCAATAAGTCCAGACGGAGTCAAGTATCCTCAATGATGGCAATGTTCAGCTTCTTTACTGCATTTTCATTTGTAGTTTACATTGTTTGTTTAAACATTTGTATGCATGCATGAAACTTATTTGTTTTTGAATGATAACCATAATAAAATGCACATGTTTCTCTTGAATTAATCCATTCGTATTCACTCATGATTTTGTGTATGTGCATTGCAATACCAACTGTTGTGATTAAACTCTATCAGGGAGGACGACGAAATGAAAACGCAAAAATCTCTAAATGTATGCTTTTGAGAAAGACCCTGTTGACGATATACAGGCATTGTTTCAAGTCCTAAACACCGGAGATATAAGGGAGATAGACCCTCGCCAACCCATTTGAGCCTTGAAATAGGAGTTTATTTTCGCATGAAAAAAACCTTTGCATTTAACCCAGGGGCAGGGTAGGTGTCAGCTAGCTGGACCGATCGTTCAAATTTCGAAAAGGAGTGCAAATCTGAGGATCCATTACCTTTCGTTGTACCAAATCAAGAGGTCCAATGACCAGAACCACCATGGTTATCCCAATCAAGAGGTCCAAAGATCGGAGACCACAATGGTTATTCCTCAACAACAAAGAAGTGGGACAGTCACGACCCTTTCAAAGCAATCAAGACAGACAGTGTCACACAATTTGTTCAAAAAAAAAGAAGAAAAAAAAGAATGAAAAAGCCCGCTAAGTCGAAACTTGAAAACAAGCGACTTAGGCAAAAATTAGGGCATCCCGCTGGACTTCACAATCAAAGATTCAGAAGAATCAGTCCAGGCAAAAGTTAGGGATAAGAAAAATAATGCAAAAGCGAAAGACGAAAAGGATTACACCAGAAAGATCCTTGAACAAGAACAAAGTCGTGTGATACAGACACAAAAGACAATAGGGGTGACTGACTCTAAACAATAATTTGATTGGTGCTTAAACCGTTAGTGTAATTGGTTCCTCAACCATCACAAAATCCTTTTTGAGAGGTGAGCGCTTGTAAAAGCTAGCTGAACATAGAAATGGAGAACATCACGAAGATGGGTGGGCACAAATAATTTTGAGCCTATATCTTTTGTTTCTATAACCGTGAACCAGGCCACGATACAACCCTCAAAAGTCCTAACTGAAACAGGGTTATTTTTAAGAGCGTACTACCACGAGACCGCGTTCCTGACTCCTATGAGTGGTGTTGAAAGATCTTTGTTGGTGTTGCATGTGCACGCTTTCTATTATTCAAAAAATTAATGTCGTATCTTAACCAGTGATTTGCTCACGAAGGTTTGTGACATCTTTCTCAGTAAAACTTCAAGATTGACATGTGTGTTGCATTAGAATTTTCATTCTTAGAATAAACATTTTCTGCTTACATACATTTGTTTGGCATCATAAAAGTCCATGTATGGAATCTCAGTCCAGAAGCTTAATCTTGCCAAGTTGAGAAGTCTGAAACTTCCGAAGGATAATCTGTCGAGGTGCACTTTTCAGGAAAACTCCATTGAGTAGGGACTTTCCCAACAGTCATGGTAAGAGTCAACCAGGCTGGGGCAATCACTTCGAGATTCAAATCTCTCAAAGAGCCATCAGGCGGAGGCATTATTCAAATTTTAGCCAAACTGGGGCAGTTACTTCGAGATCCAATCTCTCAAAGAACAATTGGCATGGGTGTTTTCTTTAAAGCACAGTCCGTCAGAGGTGATCACTTTGAGGATCGTACTGGGGCAGGCCATCCCAAGAGCATGGGAAGTACTTTCTCCTGAAGACGGTTAATCAGAGGCACCTATCCAGAGTTCAAAATACTGGGGCAGAATATCTCACAGTGATATGAGGCTTTTCATGAATCCTTGCGAGGCAAATTTTTGCACAGACCATGCAGTCTGGGGCAGTTATTTCGAGATCCAACGAATCTCTCCAAGAGTTTGAAGACACTGAGGCATTTCATATGCCATGTTTTCTGTAAAATCCTCTTGAGACATTTACTTCTGACGGACCTTAATCAGAGGCGAATTGAAAATTGCAAAGAACCATTGTTCACTCATGATTAGTTGACAACCTATCAACCCGGGGCTAGGGGCAAAGCCATTGTCAGCATAGTACTTCAAGAGTTATTTCATCAGCAAGCTTCATTGATCAAAATTCCTTAGCAAGTCTCATTAGACAATCCCTTCTCCAGTAGTGCGGCAAATGGAAGATTACTTCTTGAGCAGAAGGATATCATCGTCTCTCATCCCCGGCATGAGACGCCTTACATCTCTCATTCCCAACATGAGAGGATTTATCTTTTATCCCCAGCAAGTGGCAACTTGAGCTCTTATCTTCAGCGGGAAGCTTTATCATTGACATTATATGTCATCCCCAGTAAAGTGGAAGTTGAAATCTCTCTCAGCAAGGCAGCAGAATGTGGGTGTCATCCCCAAGTAGAAGTTTTCCTTCAGACAGGGGCAATTCTCAGCGGTATAAGGAGTGTCTTGCCTCCCCAGCAGTTGCTTCCTCAACAGTGTCATGCCTTTGGTTCTCAACCAGATCAGGAGGTCCTCACTTCCCCACCAGAGTCCAAGAAGGGTCCCTCTCCAGCAGGGTCTTGGTTCTCCAATCTCAAACTCCATTTTTTTTGGCAGTGGCGGCTGTTCAGATCCGGTGTATCATCAACAACATTCCCCGCAGAGTTGTCTTCTCCTCATAAGGATTAACCAGATCAATGCAGTGATCGTCTGTTCCTACCCAGTCAAGCCAGTTGGGATGTCTGTTATCTCCTCATCGGGAGACCCCTTTTGCATTTGCATTTGCATCCAGTAATCATCGTTACATTTGCATCCTCCAAAGCGTAGCATTTTCATCGTCATGGAGCATTACGCCATAAATCCAAACATATGCATACCAGCATGGGCCAGTTTTGAGGTATTACATAAGACCCGTTACATCTTAAATCAGATTGAAATATTCCCCACAGAATGCAACTTCATCCCCCAGAGTGGTTACTTTTACCAAGTCTTGTTGTTATCCCCAGTTGAGTCTTGTTTCAGTACATCAGTCTCATTTTTTTCGCGTCTCCGTTTCAGTACAACGGTCGCGTTTTGGGCTCTCGTTTAAGTACAACGATCCCATTCCTCTCGAGTCTCCATTTAAGTACAATGGTATCTTCATTGAGTCTTGTTTCAGTACAACAGTCTCATTTTTTCACGTCTCCGTTTCAGTACAACGGTCGCGTTTTGGGCTCTCGTTTAAGTACAACGATCCCATTCCTCTCGAGTCTCCATTTAAGTACAATGGTCTCGTCATTGAGTCTTGTTTCAGTACAACAGTCTCATTTTTTCACGTCTCCGTTTCAGTACAACGGTCGCGTTTTGGGCTCTCGTTTAAGTACAGCGATCCCATTCCTCTCGAGTCTCCATTTAAGTACAATGGTCTCGTCATTGAGTCTTGTTTCAGTACAACAGTCTCATTTTTTCACGTCTCCGTTTCAGTACAACGGTCGCGTTTTGGGCTCTCGTTTAAATACAACGATCCCGTTCCTTTCGAGTCTCCATTTAAGTACAATGGTCTCGTCTTTGAGTCTTGTTTCAGTACAACAGTCTCATTTTTTTCACGTCTCCGTTTCAGTACAACGGTCGCGTCTTGGGCTCTCGTTTAAGTACAACGATCCCGTTCATTTCGAGTCTCCATTTAAGTACAATGTTCTCGTCTCAGTGCAAAGATAATGGATCGGTTGATACCATTTCTGTTAGATCGGTTGATCTTATTTGAGTTATGAATCGGTTGATATCATTTCTCTTCGAGTTGTAGATCGGATGATATTGCATTCTCGTTTTCCGGGGTGGATCGGTTGATACCATTTCCGTGTTAGATCGGTTGATCATATTTGAGTTATGAATCGGTTGATATCATTTCTCTTTGAGTTGTAAATCGGATGATATTACATTCTCGCGTTTCTTGGTTATGGATCGGTTGATACCATTTCCGTGTTAGATCGGTTGATCTTATTTGAGTTATGAATCGGTTGATATCATTTCTCTTCGAGTTGTAGATCGGATGATATTACATTCTCGCTTTCCGGGGTGGATCGGTTGATACCATCTCCGTGTTAGATCGGTTGATCTTATTTGAGTCGCAAATCGGTTGATGTTGCGTTAAGTCCTGTTTCGCCAACAGGCACTCTCCTTGTGGTTTCGGTTCGCTCAGCAGTCGCAGTGATTGCATTGAGTATATTTCCATCTGGTCTTATTTTCCGCTACCTATTCAGGGGTCAAAATAAAAAAACAAACAAAACATAAATAAGTAAATGGGCAGATGGCATTCCCATTGCCTTCAGTGTGCAAATTTTCAGGTTTTATTCGAGTATTCAATCACTCCATACCTTGAACGTTTAAAAGCTGTTGCAATTATCCGTTCAGGTCTGCAGTTGATTGAATAGGGGCAGCTGTAATACCTCAAAATTTGCCCTCATTCTTTTTACCTTAACTGGCTTACCGTTTTGCATTTCATCTGCATTTCTCCAATATGTCATTAACATTCACGATTATGCATTTCAGTGGCTCCTAAGGCATGGGATCGAATCATTTCCTGGTGATTTGATTTTTATTCGAAGGGGATTTGTCTCGCTATTACACGTAAGATTAGGCAAGGGTTGGGTTTCCAATATCATGGATATTTTCCTATCAAAAGCCGCAGGTTTATTTTCTCCAAAAGGATTTCTCAAAGGCATCACGTGTCACGGATTTCAATTGAGAGGGCCTTTGTGCAAAGGTTGTTGATTCTTCACATCATGAATTATCTTTATTTAATATGGATGTCAAGAAGAAGATTAGGGTTTGGGACTCATCATAATTGAGTTTTGTTCGATATTCATCATTTGGAAATCATAAGGCGAGAGTTCAAGAATATGTTTCAAGAAGCCCTCAATGCGCTAATGTTTTATCAGTTGATTATCGCTTACGACTTGGGATACATGGTTTATTGGTCGAAGTCGGGGATGGAAGTAGAATACAAGGTTGATATGGATTTGGAGTTTAATGTTGACTAAGTATATGTGGATAAGTCATATGGATCACTTGAAAAAAAAACAATAATATCATTGTCAAGCTCATTTGAATGTCTGAGTTCATTTAGTCAAGACCGATTTAATCTGTGTCCCTAATCAAGTTCAGAATTCGTTTTATCCTAATTGTTCAATTCTTCGCCGCTTGATCCATTCAATTTATTCATGATTTCAACCATGTATTCTAAAGCCCATTTCTGTTTAATTCCAAACCATAACTCATCCAAATTGCATGTCTCGTCAAGCCCATTACAGGTCAAGGTCCAATATTATTTTCCTCGCATTTTTGTTAAACCAAAGGTCCATTCAATCCATATTTAGTTTCATCCTAATTGGTTTCTAGCCCGATTGTCCATGTCCATATTCGACTTTATTAATCAAATCCTATCTTTTGACATTTTTGAACCACTCTTAGAATTTAATTTAATTTTTATATGTTAATATCCAAAACTCTTTGAGTACCAATCACCATTCAAGTTTTAATATCCATTTTAGGATATTCCATTTATGTTCATTACCAAAAAAAGAAAATCAGTTAAAAGAAAAGATACTAATTCAGTTACAATGATGGGGGAATTCAATGATAATAACCATATAATAGATATCAGAAAGAAAAAAAAGAATAGAAAAAAAATGCAATTACACAGAGAAAAATTCAGGAAAAATCAGTGACAATTGTAACTGATATATGTAAAAAAAAAACCAGAAAAACAGGGAGAAAGGAGATAACAGAATGGGAAAAAACAAAACTCTCACACTCTCTGCAACTTCAATCACACTTCACCTCCAATCTTCGATATTGTTCAGAAAAGCAGAATCTGAATATCATCTTCAATCTTCTCCATAACTCCATCCCTAAAAAACCCCCTGCAAAAATCAGAAAAAGATCTCCAAGAAACTCTCCAAAACTCAGGATCTCTTCAACCTCTCAATCCAATAATCACTCTTCTTCCAATCTTCTTCAACCTCAATCAGCAATCTTTCTCAACCCTCACCATAAACCTGTAACACCGCAAATCTATTCGAAACCAGAGTCAATTCAAGAACACCGTAACTGAAACCCTTCATTGATCACCAATCTTTAGGATTCATCTTCGAATCACAACGTCCATCTTCATCTTCAACTTAATTTCGGAGCCTCCAATCGCAACAACCGTTTTCTGCAAAGTCGACCATCATCCTGCAAGATTCAACAATAAGTCTAACAAAAATCACATACACAGAGAATCAAATCATCAACAACACAGCGTGAACTTCAGTATCGCAACAACATCAACATCGTCTTCATCAATTAACATGTAAAAGATTGACAACAATGACGATATCAATACACTTCAAGAACAACGCAAACATAGAATCTTAATACCTGATTAAGCTCTGAATTGAGGTGAAAGGAGACAGATTGTGTCACGGTTTGGAGGTATCCGCCGCCGCCGGCTAAGAGTCATGGCGCGGAGGAGCTGTGAGCTCAAGATGCTTGTAGATCTTGAGATGCAATGAGGCGAATCGGCGGGATCAACCTCGGTGTAGGGGATGGAATCAAAACAAAAGCGTTCACGACGACTGTCTTGTTTTCTCAAATTGAATTCGGTGAATCGTTGACGACGTGTTAGGGTTTTCCGGTGATGGCTTGTTCATGCGAGAAAACATCACAGCGGCGAAACGACGTGATCTTGAACGGAGACGATGAAAAAGTCATGACGAAGGGGTTCTCGGAGAATCGTTGACGACGCATTGTTGATCATGATATTTATGGCGGCATTTTTTCTGCAAGATGAAGACGGAAACGACGCTGATGACGAAGAGAGGAGAGGTTGCGCACTTGAAAAATAACCTAGGTTGAGAGAGAAAGGCGCCGTCGTGAAGTGTTTTTCCGGCGAGGGTTATGGAGAACAAAGGGGTTTCGGCGCCGTAACACATTGGGGAAGAAGACATCCGCGGGTTTTTTATTTGACAAAAGCTATTTAGGGTTTGCTGAAGCTAGCTTGGGCTTTTCTTTCACAAAACTTCTATCCACACTCCCTCTAGCTTGCTGACAACACCCCCTGCGAGGCTACCATGGAGAGATTGGGCCTTGGGCCGTTATTTCATTTTATGTACCCTTCGAATTTCTTTCTTCACCCCTCTCTGCAGGTTTTCTGAATGGGCCTAGCTGTCATGGGCTTCTATCTGCACCATATTTTTCAACGTGCACCCCCCCCCCTGCGTTCCTGGGTTTGAAGAGATGGGCCTTGGGCCATTTTTTTATGTCCTGCACCATTGTTTTCCTATTGCATCCCCTTTTCCTTATTTGTTATTGTTGAGATTTTTGTTAATTTGATTTTTATTGTAAAAATCATGATTAATATTTTGTTAATAATTTTTGTGGATTAGAATATTAATCCATTTTCTTGAAAATTTTAATAGGAATTTTTTTTGGCACTAATTCTAATTATGGTTTAGTGTTAATTTGAATTAAAGTGTTTATGAGTTTTTATGGATCGATTTGAATCGATTTCGATTATGGCAAAGCTTCACAAAATGATTATGGAAGATGGGCATTTATTTTGCTCATAGGAGACTACAAGACCTTGCTTAAGGTTTTTTCGGATTTCTTTTATGTGAAGAATCGGCATGTCATTCAAGTAAGTAATTTCGACGTTTCGGGTTTTAAGCATCATTCTAGTCGTATGCGGCTTAGGACCATATAACTTAAGATGCATATTGGGCCCTCCCACCTGAGGAATTGGTTATATTTGTGATTTTTGATGGTGTGTATCGATTTCGGAACTTAGGGATTAGGTTAAGAACCATTAGGATCGCTCCCTTTTATTTCCCCTTAAGATTCACTTTTTTGTCCGTTTCGTAACATTTATTAAAAATAGTTTTAGGTGAGATAAAATTCTGGAAAAATTCATAAGTGACCCTCATCCTCTTAGTTAATTTGTCATATTTTTTATTTCCAGATTTGGGTGGTTTTAATATTTTATTTGGATTTTAGATCACAAGCTGTCCCAAAAAGGAAGGTTTTGGCATAAGGGACCAAAATCAATTTTTCCCCATAGGTGTGAAACCTATTTTTTGTATATGATTAATCACTGTAATTTGTGACATTTTGATGCTCATTATGCATTTTTGCCATATTTTTTAGTGCCCTTTTTGATCCACTTTGTGGAGTTGTTTTTCGATGATCACGTTTTGTTACCTTGCTAGTCAAGGATTTGTTTTGGCACTTTGGTGCATAATTTCAGGGAATCCTTTTGGACCATGTGAGATAATGACTATATTATTCCAGGGATTTAATTTCATAATTTTTAAAGGCTTTTTGCTATTTTTCCATGTCACCTAGATTCTAGGTTGATTCATGTGTCTATTTGTTGCATAACTTAAATGATAGGAAGGCATTCATGCCATTTTCTTGAGGGGATTTTTGGTAGCTTTTAGGATTTGATTATAGGTAATTTGTATGTCCTTAATTCCAGTTATAATCCACTTTTTGAACCATACTCATTTGGTTTGTTTTAGTGTTTTCAAAGTGCATACTTATGTGAACTAGTTTAACTTAAACGGGTTGTTAATCTCTTCTCATGTTTAACTTGAATTATGTGGAAATCATTAAGGCCTATCCATGCATTCTCATTGCATATCATATCTTGTATGCTACTGACCCATAATCATTTCATGCATATTCATATGTCATTCATCCTTAACTTTCATCATGTGCGATCTTATGCGATTTTTTGTTTGTTTCTTCTCACATCTTCTTCTCATTGCTCCATATGCCTAATCCATTGCATCCATGATTGTATATTCACTCATCCATCTTCATAAGCATTCATTACTGACTTTGAAGTTCATTTCATGTATTAATTCATGCTTGTAAGCCATATGCATTCATACTTCATCCATAAACCCTAATTTGCATTTAGGTGAACTTAGGTGAACTTTTTGTGCATAGTTTGACATAGTTTGACCTTGTGAGATATCCTAGTATACTTAGGGACTTATATCATGTAGCTACTGACTTTAGAAGTCATGTAACATTTAGGTACCTTCACCTTTAGACTTAGGTCTTATTTTGAACCCTAGTTCCATTCTAGGGCATTTATGGTACTTAATCGCTTTCATGCTTTGATTTTACTTCCAATATGCATTGTCATGCTAACTTTTGTTTTGTAGGGGGGAAGATTGAGGTAAGCATTACTTCACTCCCATCTCTTATGCATTCTAATTGTGTTTGCCTTAGCACCTTGTGCTTTGCTTTTAGGTTTTCCCTTTCTTTAGAGACAACTTAACTTCCTTAGGAAGTAAGTTAGTTTCTAAGCTCTTCTTTCTTCTTTTCCTTTTCTTCATTAGGATTAGAATACCTCACTAACCATTAGGACCACTTTGTAAATACATAACAAAATTAGGATTGAGTCTTAGTCCCTTAGATTTTCCCTTTTTTCCAACTTGAGTCATTCTTTCTCATCTCAAAAAGAAAAGCAATAAAACATTTAAGAATAAAAGACGAACAATCTTGTATGACACGAGACTTTGTTGCGAAGTGCTTATACGCGTCCTGTTTCGGGGCGAGGTGTAAATACTTCCCGTGATAGATAGGTCTTAGTACAGGACAGTTCACAAACAAAATTCAAAACATTTCTTTTAAAAGACCAAAAACAAATAACAAGCGACTATCCTGCGGGAACTTCTCTTCTCATCTCATTCACTCATAACGCGAACTCGCGACGACTTGTCACACATGCAAGACGGTAAACGCACTCGTACCAGACGAGCCTGCAACACCTGAGCATAGACATACGCAGTTCCAGCTGTAAAAAAACACAAACAAATAGTTCCCGCCTAGGTTAGGCGAACTACGTCGACTCTGATCCTCATTATCCCAGTGAGGTACGTAGGCAGCGGGGTAGGGCCCGTTCGAGCACACTCTTTATTTTCCCTACATTTCCCCTTTCTTTCCATTCTCTTTTTCCAGTTTCTTTTCTCATCCTCATTTCCAATCAGCGGTTTTATTCAGCAGCATTCTTATTTTCTCACCCTTTGAAACAAAACAAGCAAGCGTGGATCCCGTCGGGTACGACGGACGATCTGGGGTGCTAATACCTTCCCAGGTCGTAACCGACTCCCGAACTCAGATCTTTGGTTCGCAAGGCCTTGTCCTTTCCTTCTTCCTCAGGTTTGTGCAACATTACCTTTCCCATTCATTCGGGATAAAAATGTCTGGCTGGCGACTCTAATCTTTCCGCGCCACTTTCGCGTTTGTACTAGGATGAAAATCCCGGGAGCGACAACGGGGATACCTCGAATGAGCTCCACTGTTGTCATACCAGCGTGGCAGACCCCTAGCTCGCGATAGGAAAGGTCTAAGCCTTAGGGAACAGGGACACAACCGTGTCCCCAAACCCCTCCAGCGAGAACAAATCTCGCCCCTTGGCCAGTTCCATACACTATCAAGTTTAACATTATCACGTCGAGGATTCACCCAATTCTCGCTAATCTTAAAACTATGAAAGCATGCATACAATTTAAGTAACAATACATAAAGTATAACATAACAATAAGTTAACAGAAAAAGTATCGACCATATGGTCGGTATTGTCATTACATAAAAAGAAAGGGAACTAATCCCCAAGCAAAAAACTTATCAAAAATGGCACGCAGACCAAGATAACAACGACACACATGCTAAATAACTATTCATTTGGAGGCATGCCGACCCTATCCTCCATGCGGTGCAGGGTACCAATACATTCAACGACTAGGTCAACACCAGGGTTAGTCACCTTGAGTTGTTCCACGGTGTTGTAAAAGCCGAACAAAGCCATGTGCAAGTTATCCTGCGCTAACAATTGAATTCGGGCGATCAGTTCAACCCTGGTTGTCATGGCAGCCTTCTCCTCTATTTCATCTTCCCCAACTTCCACCCTGCTCTCCGCCTCCGCTGCCCTTTTCTTCAAACGCTCGTTCTCATTAGTAAGGTCCACCAGCTTGTCCCTAATTTCGGTAACCTCCCTCATAAGCTCGAGCTTACTCTCGTAGTGCCTCTCGAGTTGAAGTAGCCTGTTATGCATCTCCGCACTCTCTTCCTCGAGATCAGTTATCTTCTTCTAGGCAGCCAGCAAATATTTCTTGGACACCAGGTCAGTGTTTCCAAAAGAAAGGGCATTCTCCAAGATCCGGATCATCCCCACAACATCCTCACACAATCCTGCTCTCAGAACCTTGCGGTCAGCAAAAAGGATGGCAGCGACATAAAGATCGGGAACACAGACACATGACCCTCCGACGAACAAAGACCTGTGAGTTACGCACAGGGGAAAGTCGAATGGGCTTGTCGAGGATGTGTCATTTTTCGAAGGGGATGTGGCTCCTCGGTCCTTTGCCTCTTATCCAACGGAAAACCACCAAGAAGAGTGGTCCCCGAAGTAGAGCTGCCAGAAGCAACAAAGTCATCCAAGGTGGTCTGGTCCTTAACGATATCAACCCGACTCTTCAGTCCCTTCTTTATATTCCCTTTGTTCATCTTTACCAGACGGTCTCGAATCTCGACCATTTATGATGCAAAAACAACAGGAAAAACAATTAGTTCCCGATCATATCCACGAACTAAAAACTGAAAAACTACAAATCCAACTAAGAGTCACATCCATTCTCTTCGTTCGGGAAACTGAGTAATGACTTCACGTTTATTAGCCTGTCCAAAGTAGTCGGCGTCCCGTCAGGCCGAAGGAGGGCATGCCCGTCAGAATCCACAAGCTCCATGGGATGGAAACTAGAGACATAGTTGAACAGCGTATTATAAGCCACTATGTATTCAACACTCAAGTCCTTGGGTTTGGTAATGTAGTACTCGCTGGAATGGCGGAAATATGCGTTCACCCACTCCAACGGAAAATGGGCCACCATTTTCTCTTTCTCGTCAACCATCTCCCTGTCGTACAGCGAGTCCTTGGCAGCCTACGAGCATGGTTAGATCACATAGAAATGATATTTGAAATCCCGAACAGAATCCAGGTAAGCCTTGAAGAGTCTGCTCGCTTGCTTTAACGACACCCAACTATGTCGACCATCTTGGGACTTCCTCTGTAGACGGAAGATCCTGAAGAATAAATTGATCATCTCCCCTATCTCCAAGTAGCGATATACCAGTTCGCAGACCTTATGAAGGCCAGGGCATTGGGATGCAGTTGGGAAGGCGCGAGCTCAAGGTGGGTAAAGACCGCCTATTGGAAATCAGTAAAAGGCAGACGATACCCAGCCTCGTGATACGCAAATTCATACATCGAAAATCGGAGGGCAGGAAAGCGCAAGCAAATCCTCTAGACAGGTTTCAGAGGCAAGGCTCGCCATTTAGCAGCTTCCCTTTTCTTCTTCTTCTAAATCTTGGCCCACACGTCCGAAGCGTCCACCGCGAATTGAGATGCTGTTTCAAGCGGCTCATCCATTATCCATAAACATTCACGTGCGGGGACATCCGCGCCATCAGCATCAGTGATATCCTCGACTTCGTGAGTGTTCTTTTGACTCCTTTCACCTGAAAAGCAGAGGAAACACAGTGAATTCGACGAACTCAAATCCACCCTTCCACTGCAAATCAAGTGAAAGGGCTTCGATAAAGACGGGGGACATGCCCCCGCGTCAGCCCATTTAAGTCAAACACTACGAGGGAGAAATTGACACACCGAGCTCACCTTCGCCGTTCTTAACTTAAAATCGGCAGGGATAAGCCCCTCCATGACCCTATGCTCGGTCAACTAACACTAAGTTATCACTACTAAGATCTATCCTAGATTTAACACTAACCTAATTACTAACCCTAGAGATTCATGAACATTCATACGTTTCTAAAGAACATTCAACAGGATTTCCAAAACTTCATAGGAATTTCCAGAAATTGTAGATGTTTAAGAATTGGCAGAATTTTTGACCAAACAAGAAATGCTAAATTCAGTTCAGAATGTCCTATCAGATGTTGGGACATTATCAAACAGAGTATGTGAATTTATTTCAGGATGTCTCATCAGATGTTGGGACATTGTGTGAATAAATTAAGTTCAGTTTTTCAGGATGTCCCAACAGATGTTGAGACATCTCAGACCTGCTACCAGAATTAATTATTGATTAACAGATCAGAGATATTTAAGGAGAACTATCTGGAATTAATTAATGCTGGATAAAAACAGAACAAGGCGCATCTGTAGGGAGTTTTAAATTGAAGATTCAGATTAAAACAGAAGACCTAATGCACCTAGAATATAGGAGGTAACAAACCCTAAATTCAAGGTGACAGTTGCTGCACATTAGGGCTGGATCATTCTACAGAAAGCCCAAAATTCAGATACCTATTTAAACAACAGAAACTCATAGAATTGAGTACGAATTTCAGAAGACCAAATAGGGTGTCTAGTGTTTTAATAGCAGGTTGTTTTTATGTACCACTTTATGAGCTTTTAAGCAAAAGTGCATTTGTGACTTGATTGAAACTGTTAAGTAAGATCAAGCTGTTTTGTTTGAAGGATGTCTTCAATTTCAGTAAACTTGTAAACTTGATCACTGGGTGATTGAGGGGGAGTGAGTAGGGTACTCTTATCTAAGTGAGTCTTAGGTAGAAATTGCATTGGGTAAGTATTAAGTGATAGATTAAACAGGGTGGTTTAAGTCTAGAATTAATATTACTAATAGTGGATTTCCTCCTGGCTTGGTAGCCTCCAGATGTAGGTGTGGTTATACACTGAACTGGGTTAACAAACTTCTGTGTTGTTTACTTTTCTTGCTGTTTAAGTTTTGGTTAAATTTGTCAAATGTCCTATTAAGTGTTGGGACATCTCTTAGGACATCTCATACCTGATCACAGAATTTCAATTGGCATCAGAGCAGGCACCCTGCCTGTTTATACTGGGTGAGATCTAGGGAAAACAAATTCTGTAACATGGACAGAGATATAGGGTCAGTAAATAGACCACCTATACTGGATGGTTCTAATTATGACTACTGGAAGCCAAGAATGATTGCATTCTTAAAGTCACTTGACAACAGGGCATGGAGAGCAGTAAATGTTGGATGGAAACATCCTGTTCAAGACACCAAAGATGGATCAATAGTTCTGAAACCTGAAGAAGAATGGAGTAAAGAGGAAGAAGATTCAGAACTAGGCAACTCAAAAGCCCTAAATGCTTTATTCAATGGCATTGATAGAAATATTTTCAGACTAGTGCATCATTGTGAGCTGGCCAAAGATGTTTGGGATACTCTCAAAACAACTCATGAAGGAACATCAAAAGTAAAAATGTCAAGACTTCAACTTCTCACCACCAAGTTTGAAAACTTGAGAATGAAGGAAGATGAATCAATTCATGAGTTCTATATGAACATCTTGGATATAGCCAATACTTCTGGAGCTTTGGGAGAAAAGATGACTGATGAAAAACTTGTAAGAAAGATTCTCAGATCTTTGCCAAAAAGATTTGACATGAAAGTCACTGCAATAGAAGAAGCTCAAGACATATGCTCCATGAAAGTTGAAGAACTCATTGGTTCTCTTCAAACTTTTGAGATGGGAATGAATGACACAAATGTCAAAAAGAACAAAAGCATAGCCTTGGTGTCAAATACAGATGAAGAAGAAGATGATGAATCAGCAAATGACAAAAGCTTATCAGAAAACCTTGCCTTGCTTGGAAGACAATTCAAACAGATTCTCAGAGGAATGGAAGGCCAATCCAAATCCAGTGGAAGAAACACAAACTCTGAGAACAGGAGACCATATGATGCTAACAGAAAGTCAAAGTTTGCTGAAAAGACCAGTCAAGATAAAGGAGTCAAATGCCATGAATGTGAAGGATATGGACACATCAAGTTTGAATGTCCTACCTACTTAAAGAGGCAAAAGAAAGGACTCTCTGTGACCTGGTCTGATGAAGACTCAGGAGAGTCAGAAGAAGAATCAGCTAAGCATATTACTGCTCTAGCTGGACTGTGTGAATATGATAGTGATTCCAGTTGTGGAGAACTTACTTATGAAGAACTTGAGCAAGCATTCAAAGATCTTTACAAAAGAAGCTCTGAAATATGCAGTGATGTTATAAAGCTAAAGAAGCAGAATGAGACTTTAGAAGATGACAAAGCAAATGATCAGGAGATCATTGAAACCTTAAAAAGTGAAGTTAGCCTTCTCAACTCTAAATTGGAACATATGTCCAAATCTGTTAGAATGTTGAACAGCAGCTCAAACACACTGGATGTTATTCTCAGCAATAATAAACATTCAGGGGACAAAAGTGGACTGGGATATGACAGAGATGAAGCAAGCTCTAGCAGAACTACTTCAAAAACTACACAGTCAAACAAAATGTCCCAACAGATGCTCCAACATCAGAACACAAAGACAAACATAATGTTCCAACAGATGCCTCAACATTCTGGAAAGAACAAAATGAAGAAAAAATATCAAAGATGGAGATGCCATCACTGTGGAAGATTTGGGCATATCAAACCTCACTGTTATAAGTTACATGGATATCCAAATCAGATGTGTCAGCAACCTTCCAAGCAGAAAGTAGAAGGTACCAAGAAAGTGCTGCATAGAAATCAGCAACCTCCTAAGCAGAAGACAGAGGTCATCAAGAAAGTTTGGAGACCAAAAGCTGACATTCAGACTGATCTAAGCCACATATCCAAGAACAAGATCAACAATCAAGCTTGGAGATCAGCTGAACAACACTCAGAGCAGAGGCATCAAAAGAAATCTCATCTCATCTGGTCAAAGAAAAGTACTGCATACATAGCACATACATCTCTGAGAGTATCAGCTAAAGAAGACTGGTACTTTGACAGTGGATGCTCAAGACACATGACTGGATTAAAGAATTTGCTAGTAAACTTAAAATCACATTCATCCAGGTATGTTACCTTTGGAGATGGAGCTAAAGGAGAAATCAAGGGAGTTGGAACCTTGAATTGTCAAGATGTTCCAAGACTAGATGATGTGCTGCTAGTTAAAGGTTTAACTGCTAACCTGATCAGCATAAGTCAACTATGTGATCAAGGATACATTGTAAACTTTACCAAATCTGAATGTATAGTGACTAACAAAGAACAAGAGGTTGTCATGAAAGGAGCCAGATCTAAAGACAACTGTTACATGTGGGAATCCCAAAATCTCAGTCTCACTTCAACCTGCTCTCTAGCTAAAGAAGAAGAAGTGAAACTGTGGCATCAAAGACTAGGTTATCTTCATTTCAGAGGCATAAAGAAGATCATATCTATGGATGCTGTAAGAGGTATTCCTAAACTGAAGATTGATGATGGCAAAATATGTGGTGAATGTCAAATAGGCAAGCAAACCAAGATGTCCCATCCAAAGCTCCAACATCTGACAACTTCCAAAGTTTTGGAACTTCTACATATGGATCTTATGGGACCTATGCAGGTTGAAAGTCTTGGTGGTAAGAGGTATGCCTATGTTGTGGTTGATGATTTTTCAAGATATACATGGATAAACTTCATCAAAGAAAAGTCAGATGTATTTGATGTATTCAAAGAATTATGTCAAAGATTGCAAAGGGAAAAATCCAGCTGTGTGATCAGAATAAGAAGTGATCATGGAAAAGAATTTGAGAATCAAAAGTTCTTAGATTTCTGCTCTTCAGAAGGAATCAATCATGAGTATTCTTCTCCTATCACTCCTCAACAGAATGGGATTGTTGAAAGGAAGAATAGAACTATTCAAGAATCAGCAAGAGCTATGATCCATGCTAAAAAGTTACCTCTGTATTTCTGGGCTGAAGCTATGAACACTGCCTGCTACATCCATAACAGAGTTACCTTGAGAAAAGGAACCCTGTCCACAATATATGAAGTCTGGAAGGGCAGAAAACCCACTGTGAAGTACTTTCATGTGTTTGGAAGTAAATGCTATATTCTGGCAGATAGGGAGCAAAGGAGAAAAATGGATCCTAAAAGTGATGAAGGGATTTTCCTTGGATACTCTATAAACAGCAGAGCATATAGAGTATTTAATTACAGAACAAAGGTTATCATGGAGTCCATAAATGTGGTAATTGAAGATGTTTCTACAGATGTCCCAGAAGATGTTGGAACATCTGCTGATATCAAGATTGAAGCTGAAGAAAAGAATGATCAATATAACTTCACTCAAAATGATACAAGGTCAGAAGATTCAAGCAAACCTCCCTCCATCAGAATACAGAAGGATCATCCCAAAGATTTGATAATTGGTGATCTCAACAGAGGTGTGAGCACTAGATCAAGAGAGGTGATTTCAGGTTCTTGTTTTGTTTCCAAAATAGAACCTAAAAATGTCAAGGAAGCTCTCACTGATGAATACTGGATTTGTGCTATGCAAGAGGAATTAGGTCAATTCACAAGGAATGAAGTGTGGAATCTTGTTCCTAGACCAAATGACATAAATGTGATTGGTACAAAATGGGTGTACAAGAACAAGTCAAATGAACAAGGAATTGTTACAAAGAACAAAGCTAGACTTGTGGCTCAAGGATACACTCAAATTGAAGGAGTAGACTTTGATGAAACCTTTGCACCAGTAGCAAGGCTTGAATCAATAAGACTACTGTTGGGAATTGCGTGTATCTTAAAGTTCAAGCTATTTCAAATGGATGTGAAAAGTGCCTTTCTTAATGGTCATCTTAATGAAGAGGTATATGTAGAACAGCCTAAAGGATTTGTTGATCCAAGCTGTCCAAATCATGTATACAAACTCAAGAAAGCACTTTATGGTCTGAAGCAAGCTCCAAGGGCATGGTATGAAAGACTTACCACATTTCTTATCAAGCAAGGATACAGAAAAGGTGGGATTGATAAAACCCTGTTTGTTAAAGATGAAGAAGGAAATGTCATGATTGCACAAATATATGTTGATGACATTGTGTTTGGTGGGATGTCTGATAAGATGGTCAAACATTTTGTCAAGCAGATGGAAGCTGAATTTGAAATGAGTCTAGTAGGTGAATTAACCTATTTTCTTGGTCTGCAAGTTAAGCAAATGGAAGACTCAATGTTCATCTCACAAAGCAAGTACTCCAAGAACATAGTGAAGAAATTTGGAATGGAAAATGCTTCTCATAAAAGAACTCCTGCTCCTACACATTTAAAGCTGACTAAAGATGAGAAGGGTGAGAATGTAGATCATAGTTTATATAGAAGCATGATTGGAAGCTTGTTATACTTGACTGCTAGCAGACCAGACATTGCATTTGCAGTAGGAGTTTGTGCAAGATATCAAGCTGATCCAAAAGTCAGTCATCTCAATCAAGTCAAGAGAATCCTTAAATATGTTAATGGTACTTGTGACTATGGCATAATGTACTTTCATGGTTGCAAACCTATTCTCACTGGCTTCTGTGATGCTGATTGGGCAGGAAGTGCTGATGACAGAAAAAGCACTTCAGGAGGATGCTTCTTTCTAGGAAACAATCTGATTTCTTGGTTCAGTAAGAAGCAGAATTGTGTATCTTTATCTACAGCTGAAGCTGAGTACATAGCAGCAGGTAGCAGTTGTTCTCAGTTGGTTTGGATGAAGCAGATGCTCACTGAGTACAATGTCCCACAGGATGTCATGACATTGTACTGTGACAACTTAAGTGCAATCAACATATCTAAAAATCCTATTCAACATAGCAGGACAAAGCATATTGATATCAGACATCATTTCATCAGAGATCTTGTAGAAGAGAAGGTGATTTCATTGGAGCATGTTGCTACAGATCTGCAATTAGCTGATATCTTTACCAAAGCATTGGATGCTACACAATTTGAGAACTTAAGGGGCAAACTTGGAATATGTTTATGTGATATTTAGCAGTTAATGAGATGTGCCAACATGTCATATGACATTGCATGGCATAAGTTCCAGATGGCAAAGCTAGTCTGGACAAGATCCTTGGGAATTCCATTCTTAATCATTTGGACTGTAACGGCTACTTATTTAGTAACTACTTATAAGAAGCTATCAAGATTCTCATCATATCATCACAAGCGAATCACATTAACTCTCAAATCTTCAGAAATCATAAACCCTAAAGCTGTTCATCCTTCTTCCTCTACAATGTCTCAAAACCCTAAAACAGCTGAGGAAATTCTCAACAAGGAAGACGTGGTTCATGCCACTCCAATCTCTGTTGTGCCAATGCCATCAACACCATTGGACGAGCTCAGGGGAAGCGCCTCTCACACTAAAAAGGCAAGAACACCAAAGAGATGTAAAGATCAAATCAGAAGCAAAGCTAAAGGCATTCCCTCTCCTGCTAACATGTCTACAAGATACTCCAAATATGTTGATGATTCCATCAAGGAGATTGTTAACCAAGTCTTTTCTGAACAAAGAGTGGTGAAAGGGATCTCTGTTCCTTTGAACACCATTCCTGCACCTCAAGAAGAACCAGCTCAAGCTACAAAGGACACTGCTGCAGAACAAGATGTCCCAACAGATGTTGGAACATCTGAAGATAAGAAAAAGAACTCATCTGATGTTGATCTGGAACAATCTAAGGACAAAGTCTCAAATGAAAATGATGAAGAGGTCTCTGAAGGACAGACTCAAGGCTCAAATGAAGATCAAATTCCTGCTGATCAACCAGCTGAAGAGGAGGCTGCTCAATCTCCTCCAGTGGTCAATCTGGAGCAGGACTCTGATGCAGAGATCATAGCATCTGTGAAACCCAGCATTGCTAAAAGACTAAGGTCCAGGAAAGGAAAGATGCAAGCTGAACCTGTCATCTCTGAGAAAAAGAAGGCTAGTCCAAAGAAAGGCAAAGCTAAAGCTACCTTTGGTCCAACAAAACCATGGAGCAAAGTTCAAACCCAGAAGAGAAAAGCTGCAACACCATCAGATTCAGATGTTGGATCAGATGTCCCAACATCTCCTCCCAAGAAGAAACCAGCACCAGCTAGAGTTTCAACTGCTGTCCCAGAAGCTCCCTTGGACAACATATCCTTCCATCATGTCTCCAGTGTCAACAGATGGAAATATGTGTATCAAAGAAGGGTTGCCTTGGAAAGAGAACTAAGCAGCAATGCACTTGAGTGCACAGAACTGATAGACCTCATCTCTGCTGCAGGACTATTCAAAACAGTCTCAGACCTCTCTCCCTGCTATGAACTACTTGTCAAAGAGTTCATTGTGAATCTTCAGGAGGATTGCTCAAATGGTAAGTCTTCTGAGTTTAGAAAAGTTTTTGTTAGAGGTAAATGTGTACAGTTTTCTCCTCAAATCATCAATGAGTATCTAGGAAGAGAAACAGATGGACCTAATGAATTAGGTAAGACAGATAATCAAGTCTGTAAAGTAATCACTGCAAACCAGGTCAAGGCATGGCCTGTGAAGGGAAAGCTCTCTGTGAGCATGCTTACCAGAAAGTATGCCATGCTGAATAGAATTGGAACTGCTAACTGGGTGCCTACCAACCACACTTCCTCAATCTCAACTGGTCTAGCCAGATCCATCTTTGCTGTGTGGGATAGTGCTCAATCAATACCCTGGCATTCTCACTGACAAGGATACAGCATGCAAAAGAGAGAGCCCCCTGGCTTTTCACTACAAATTATTTCTCAGTCACCATGCTGCAGATGTTGAAACACCTGCTGGGACATCTGCTGGTCCCTCCTCTGCTAAGAATTCAATCTCCAAGAAAGCCTTAATTGCTGAACTCAAAATCACCTGCAAAGAACTTGAAGCTAGAAAGCAGAAGCTTGAAGAAATAATTAAAAGATTGGAAAGTGAAGAAGATCAGAATGTTGCAACTGATGAAGACAGTGAAGCTGGTGAAGACAGTGAGGCTGCTGAAGAAAGTGAAGCTGCTAAGAATGAAGACACTGAAGTGGAGGAAGCAACTGAGAGTGATGAATCTGAGTGATCTTTGTATGTGAGGCATTTGTAATGACAGCAATGATTTGTAATTCTGGATAATAGTTCTTTGGCCCCTAATTTTGTGCCTACCAAGGGGGAGAACAACATCAAATGTAATTGCTGTTTAAATGATTGAAAGATCTGTTTGTTTCTGTCTGAACTGAATCAGTGTGTATTTCTGTTGCAACAAGACTGGACACATATTTGTTTGAGGGGGAGTAATCTCAAATAAAAATCAACAGAAAAGTAATGATATACTCTGATAAAAAGAACTTCTGCTGCACTCTGAAAACCAGGAAAGATGTTAGCCAAAAATTAGCCAAAGGGGGAGTTTGTAGATGTTTAAGAATTGGCAGAATTTTTGACCAAACAAGAAATGCTAAATTCAGTTCAGAATGTCCTATCAGATGTTGGGACATTATCAAACAGAGTATGTGAATTTATTTCAGGATGTCTCATCAGATGTTGGGACATTGTGTGAATAAATTAAGTTCAGTTTTTCAGGATGTCCCAACAGATGTTGAGACATCTCAGACCTGCTACCAGAATTAATTATTGATTAACAGATCAGAGATATTTAAGGAGAACTATCTGGAATTAATTAATGCTGGATAAAAACAGAACAAGGCGCATCTGTAGGGAGTTTTAAATTGAAGATTCAGATTAAAACAGAAGACCTAATGCACCTAGAATATAGGAGGTAACAAACCCTAAATTCAAGGTGACAGTTGCTGCACATTAGGGCTGGATCATTCTACAGAAAGCCCAAAATTCAGATACCTATTTAAACAACAGAAACTCATAGAATTGAGTACGAATTTCAGAAGACCAAATAGGGTGTCTAGTGTTTTAATAGCAGGTTGTTTTTATGTACCACTTTATGAGCTTTTAAGCAAAAGTGCATTTGTGACTTGATTGAAACTGTTAAGTAAGATCAAGCTGTTTTGTTTGAAGGATGTCTTCAATTTCAGTAAACTTGTAAACTTGATCACTGGGTGATTGAGGGGGAGTGAGTAGGGTACTCTTATCTAAGTGAGTCTTAGGTAGAAATTGCATTGGGTAAGTATTAAGTGATAGATTAAACAGGGTGGTTTAAGTCTAGAATTAATATTACTAATAGTGGATTTCCTCCTGGCTTGGTAGCCTCCAGATGTAGGTGTGGTTATACACTGAACTGGGTTAACAAACTTCTGTGTTGTTTACTTTTCTTGCTGTTTAAGTTTTGGTTAAATTTGTCAAATGTCCTATTAAGTGTTGGAACATCTCTTAGGACATCTCATACCTGATCACAGAATTTCAGAAATGATGAAGATCCTATGAAGTTCATAGGAAATGGATGAATGTTCATTAGTCAAATGTAGGAAACAGAGGTAGAAGATGAAGATTTACCTTGATCCATGAAGGTTTCTGGGATTCGTACGGTGGCGACGACGAGAATCCGACGAGGAAGTTGCAGACAAAATTTTATAGCGAGAGGAAGAGTTCGTGCGAAATGAACAAATGAACTTTTCTCCCCCTTTTTATAGTGTCTTAAGCTTGCATAGAGAATCACAAAAGCCAAAGTAATTATTACCTAGGGCTAGCCCCCAGGTGTCATAAATGGATTACGACGCTTTATTACATGTATCATTAAAATCTTAGGCATTTTGTCTTCTCAAAAAGAGAATCTTTTTGAGATCTGTTCAAATCCCTTCGATGGACAGATGCCCAACGTAAAAAGCGAAAGAATCATACATCTCAACGTTCGCATGAAAGCCATGTTGATCACGATCTCAGCGCCTTAAGTCACTATCCCTGTATGGCAAAGCGACTTGGGGGGATCCTATTTTGGAACACCCTAGCACGTGCCCTATGCCAAATTGAAGCCTAACCCAGAAGTCGACTGGGTACAGGCCCATTAAGGATCATCGAGGATATGACCGTTGCAATAAAAGAGGCGTTGGCGTATAGCCGTTGGGGGACATCCCCTCACACACCATAATGCCTTCCACACAACCAACTTCCCTCCAGATTTACAGGAGGCAGTTGTGCTTATTCAAAGGCTACGCGCCCGCTTTATACGGGAAAATGCCTTTATAAAAACCCTTCATTCTGGAGGGTCAGGTATTCTATTCTTACCATTTCTTCCTTACACTTTGGTTTGTCTCACAGTGAAACTTACTTGAGCATCGGAGTACCTTGCATGTACCCTACCCCTTCTCCTACCAACACATCACAACTCCAGTCGGAGGTCACAAAGACATATCCGGATTCTTTCTGTACAAATACAATAAGTTGTTTTAAGCTGAATTTTATGAATCCGCTGCGTAGTAATGAAATATTTTGTTTTAAAGACTAACCAGGTGTTGAATGTGTTTTTAAAGTTGAAAATGTATCATCTCATTTGTTTGTCGAATATTTTGTACTCTGATTTTATTAATAAGTATCAGGTAGAAATGTGGTGTTACAGTAAGACTTACATATAAGCTACTTCACCAATCCTCTCTAAAATTTGATATGGTCCCACGTATCTCAGACTTTACTTTCACGACTTAAACGATCATTTCAATCTTAATCTTGGAGTAACTTTCAAAAATACGTGGTCACCTTATTCAAACTCCAAGGGTCTCCTATGGTTATCTGCATAGCATTTTTGACGATCTTGAGATTTCTAAACCTTGTCACAAATCATTCTAATCTTTTATGTAGTCTCGTGAACAATCTTCGGTCCTAAAATCCTTTCTTCACCAACTTTCGTCAAACACAAAAGTGTCCTACATTTTCTTTCGGTCAATGCTTCGTAAAAATCCATACAAATACTCGCGTTGCAACTATTGTTGTATGAAAACTCAATCAACGGTAAATTTTCCTTCCAATTTCCTCCACTTTCAAGCACACAAGCTCTTACCATGTCTTCTAAAGTTTGTATTGTTCATTCTGTCTGTCCATCCATTCGAGGATGATCCGACGTACTCAAACATAACTTATACCCCATGGACAAGCTTCATAACCGATTCCCACAAATCTGAACACAAGGATTCAAAGATAGTCCGAGCATTAGACGTATCAATGACGTTGATATGCTCAGAACCGTGATAGAACACCTACCATAATAAATGTACCTTTAAAGATATTTTCAATAAGTTTCTTCTAATCTGGCGTGAGAGACTTTCAAACTTTGATCATCCCTACACCTTCAACTTCTATAGTAATACCTTTCTCAAGGATATTCTACAGACCTTCAACAAAACCCTTTATCAAGACCATTGAATTAAAAATATATTTTACTTTTCCATCATTTAAATTCAGCGGAATCACCCTTTGAATATGATAAGCAAAACACTGTAATATTTTTCATCTGGAACTTGATTCCTTCTTGAAGGAAAGTCTTTAACATACATAATTTTCTCATTGGATCATTATCTGCACCACTGTTAAGTGTTATGCATAGGCCACACTCTGATACCAATTGAAGGTGAGAAAAGTACACAAGAAGAGGAGGTTGAATTGTGTTTTCCGTTTTCTTAATTTGTGCTTGACCAGAGTTCAGAATCTAAATTGGTGTTCTGATTCTGGTTATACTTAGCATTAAAATGTTAACAAAAGCAAATCAACAATAACAAAAGACACATAGATTTATATTGCTTCCTCCCAAATGAGAGTAGTCCAGTTCCCTTTCTTCACAAGATATTTTCACTATAGTCAAATCAGGATTACAATCACTTACGCATTTTGCATAAGAATTTTACAATGCTTAGACCCTCAACCCGAGACTTCTTGCTTACACCCCCTAAGGCTCAAGACTTCCTAATTAGACCTTCAGCCTAAGACTTTCCTTCTCAGGTCTCTCAGACCCGATAATTCCTGCTCAACCCCCTCAGGCCTAAGACTTCTGCTTAAGTCCTTTATACTCAAGGCTTTTGTTCAGGTTCCACGAACCCAAGACTTCCCTGCTTAGATCAACGGTCCAAAACTTCCTTGCTCAGGTTCCACGAACCCATGACTTCTGCTTAGACCCACAATCTAAGACTTCTGCTCAATCAATTCACTTGATTAAGAATTTCAATGCTCTAGCACATAGCTGGACACTTACATGGATTAAGCATCTTGGCGAGAGACTTGGGTTTACTCAATCAATCCACTTGATTAAGACATTCAATGCTTTAGCACATAGCAAAAGACTTATATGGCTCAAACATCTTGGCAAGAGACTTAATCTAAATTGTTAAACAACATGTTCAACAGAATAAAAAATAAGGTGTAGTTGATACAAATATCAGAGGTACAGGGAAATCACCATAACAAATACCTAAAGCTCTTAAGATTTCTAATATATACAATGTTTAAGAAATCTTAAGGCTTTTACAATTACAACATACAATATAAATTCAGCATACTCAATTGTGTTGATAATTGATGATCTTGTTATTCCTTCATCAGGTTGATCCTTGTTAGAGATTCAGTTTGAACCTTTAGCTACTTATATAGTAGTTGCAAAAGACTAGCCGTTGGAAGAGATAACTTGATCAAGTGTCTTTGCTTTCTCTATAATACAAGAGACGTTGAAAATAGATACAACAAAAGATCTTGATCCATTGTGTAACATATTTAACCATTGCGTCTTTAATGAGATCATGTACTATAGAGTCGTTGAGAGTACATATCCGTAAATCATGTCAACTCTTCTTAGCCTTGTGAACATAGACTCTAGCTGACAAACTGATTTGACAATACATCATGATTTCTGCAGTACGAATGATTTCAACTTTATCACTAACTCTGAATGATCATCAAAAACCAATTAAATTCACCAAGTGTAGAGATAATATGTTGCTTCTTCTGATGTTGAGACCTTTAGCTTCAGAGTCTACGCCAGACATCACTTAGAGAGTATTCCTTAGATTTTAGAGCACCAAAAGCTAACAATTCAACTTCTCTCAAGTGTCTCCTTATATATATATATATATATATATATATTCGATTATGAATATATTTTTAAACATCAAGAACCTGCATACTTGAAACACACATCAAATATTTCTATTGTTCTTTTAATACTTTATTATCATCAAAATTCAAGGAATATATGTCATAAAAAAATCTTGTTCAAATAACATGTTCCCGTTGGTTGTTTTTTCCGTCGAAGGTCACTAGGAAGAAGGTTTGAAGTTATATGGGACAAGTGTATCCAAAATCTCGATGGAGAGAGGTTGAGGATTCAAAACCTTTATACCCTTTTGTTCGTTGCTTTCTAGATATTGTTGTTTGTTGTTGAAGGTTGAGAACACGATTTTGCAAGAATTTGTTTTGATGACATAACTCTTCAATATTAGCTTGTGTCTTTGTTGTGACATCTTGGTCGCTGTTACGTTAACGACAACTCTTACCATTGTGAAATGGTGGTTAGGCTAATGAAAGCTTCAAGTGAGACTGTGGTCTGAGACAATTTGACTGAGACCCCACTGTTGTACCAAATGTACTTGCGATTAATAGAATTATTATGATTTTGGCAATAATGAACTAGAAAAGCCTTAATGTTTTTGATATGTGAGTAAGTGATGATCTTTTTTGATCTTCTACTAGTGTATTTATAGTTATTTTTCTTATTTTTGCTTTTTATGCCATTAACCGTTATATATTTTACTATATTATTGATTTTTATTGCCTTATCCCTTCTTGGTCTAAGATTAAGATTCATAATTTATATTTGAATCTATTACACGACTCGAAGTTGAGTCAGCATTTCTAACCCAAGGTCGAGTTCTCGTGATATGATGACCTCGCTTACCAAATATGACATGGTTAGTTTACCCATATGACTTGGAGATTGTTTCACCTTGGTTATTTTGATTTACACATTCTTTAAGGTTATATTTAGATATCATAAACTGAACGAAGTAGAATGAAGTGGAGCGGAGTGAGACGGAGCAAAATGTAGTGGAGCCGAACAAATGTCTCATTCTATTGTTTAGAAATTTTAGAACAGAATAAGACAAATTGTTCAATCCGCCAAAATTAGAGGGGAAGAAATATGATGGAATATGATGGAATGAAATTGAATGCATACCACTTCATTCTTTTTCACTCCATCGAATTTTGATCCAAATAATAAAATATCATTTTGATCCAAATAATAAAATATCATTCAATTCCATTTTATTTCGCTCCACTGCATTCGATTTCATCAATCCAAACAAAATCTAAAAATTTTAAGTGTCCGAAAATACATGAGTTGAAGTCTTATGCTAAAGGCAATCGGGTTATTTATTATATATAACAGTCGTTAAATGTAAACCTATAAAAGTTAATTGATAAAGAAAGAGGTATAAGGGTTCATATTCATTCTAGAAAGAAAAAAAAGCTCCCATAATTTTGAAGAAAAAAAACATCATTTTTCATGTTTCATCTATTGACATATAAACATCAAAAACAAGAAAAGATGAAGACAATAATACAAGTAAAAAAGAACAATGAAGAGAACAAATGCTATTCAATCTTCAACAAATCCTTAACTCAAGAAGAAAACAAAACGTTAGCAAATGGACATGATAGAGACACCATACTCTCATCTCATGCTCCTCACCTATGCACAAAGATTCTTCTTCCTTTCTGCATCATTCATCATCTATACAAAGCAGAATCATACTCTTCAATCCCAAATTCAGTTAACCAGTTCCGAAACCCATCCAAAATCCGGAACAGGAACCGAAACAGCACCGTCGTTGAAGTTCACCGTACTGAATTTCCCATAAATTTTGGCTCTGAGATCTCTTCCAGATTCCACCCTCTCCATACTAACCCCTTCATAGTTTACCGGACGACTAAAAAACCCACCCTGCTGACACCCGACCCGACCCGAATCCGTAATTCGAATATCTCTCATGCAGTCAACTAACTCCCGCATATTCACCGGAACGCCACCGTATCGGGAATTTCCGGGAGGAGAATCAAGAACCGAAGTAGGAGAAGAAACAAATGATTCCGGTGAAGCCCTACCCGATAGACGAAGCTGATCAATGGTGTGAGCAAAGAAACAGACTCGCCGGCGACAAGCGGTTCCGTCGTTACAAAGCTGTGTCCTGTAACGAGAAGGATGAAGCCAGCATTCGAAAACACCATGAGCAAAGTAACAAGAATCACCTTTGGTACAGTTTCCTAATCTGCGAAACTCGGAGCACGGTGTCCCGGAGTAATTAAACTTCCGAGGGTCTCTCCGGCGAGCTTTCTCGCCGGGATGTGAGTACGGACATTCTGTCCAGTCGTGAGACCTGCCACGCTGGCATGACCTCACTTTGAATTCAAACATTCGGAAATGGTCGGTAGAGAAAACATGAATGGGTAAGTCGAAATCTTCGGGAATGAAAAATTGTGTGTCGGAGTCGTTTGAAATGAAACGGTTTAAGAATGATCCTCCCTCGTATTGTGTCGTGTCCCATTCGGGGATTTTAAGGTTTGGAATCTTGATCATGGTTAAGGATTAAGGAATTTTGAATCAAGTTTTTGATTCTTGTGTGTTTGACAATGGCAATATATAGGAAGAGATGAATGAATCAATGTAGTATGTGATTTGTTAACCATGGTTGAGTGAGTTGTGGCTTCTACCTTAAGACACGTGTTTAAGGAAATTGTATTTTTTATTTTATTTTTTATTTTTGCTAAAAATGGTAATGAAACTCCAATTTCTTCAAATACAAATCTAGTAAGCTTCTCTCCTAAAATATATAAAAATCTATTTTGTCAACATGTTGTGATAGAATTGAGAAACCAACCTCCATTTTGTCTTTATTTTCATTCAAAATATCCATCCATCTTTCTCATATTAGGTTTAGGTATTACATCTATCTCCATTTATATTAAGGGCATGTTTATTTTAATTTAAAAAAGTAGTTTTTTTTATATGTTTAAAATTTAATTTTATGAAAATGTATTTCAAATTATTTTTAAAAACTTTATATTTATTATTTTAATAATTGAAAGACTAATTGACATCTTATAATCTAAATATATATTATTGAAGATCAATACACAGTTAAAATCATAATTTTTTATAAAAAAGTTATATTTAAAAAATATTTTTTATGAATTTTTTTTTGAAATAGTTCAAAATTAAGTGATTTTTTTTTAAAATTTTGATATTCAATTTTTTAAATAAAATTATAAAATATTTAAAATAATATTTTAAGAATAACTATTTAAACTAAATTTTTATTTGAATTTTTTTTAAAAATTTGTAAATATTTTTTTACCAAAAATATATAACACTTAAAAGTTATTTAAAAGAAGAAGCTAAAACAATCGGAAAGAAAGAAGAAAGTATTCTTTAATGTGTTAGGAAAATTCATGTTCATTTTACATCTCTACTTCAATATAAAAAATTGATTATTTTGTGTTAATAATAATAATAATAATAATAATAATTATTATTTTTTTTTTCTCCCAAGCTAAGTTAGTATCATCAATACATGATTTTTTATATGTATTTAATAAGTTGCAATAAAATTTATATTTAGGGATTTTTTTTCCTCTTTCAAATTGATGTATAGATAGGTTAGAAGTGGTATTATATTTAAAGTATTTATTTATTTTATTATTTATGATAGTTTAAAGTATTAACAAAACATACACAATTTTTTCATTAACACTTTAATCTATATATTCCATTCGTTTCAAAATATAAGTTTCAATTGATCAATTTTTACATATTAAAAAAATATAAATAAAAGAGAGGATAATATTTTTAATAAAATATTTTTGTTATCAATTAATGTATTTTTTTTATAAATTGTGTAAAATATATTAAATTGAGATTGACGCATGTAATATTAATAAATGTTATAAGTAATTAGTATATTGAAAATTAAAAATTATTAGTCATTTTAATTTTTTGAACACTTTATTGTAAGTTAATCATTTTGGGAATGATATATATTTTTTTTTAAATTTAAGTGTGAGTGATTAAGTCATAAATTATTAATAAATAAATAAAATAATAAACATATAAGAGATTGGCTATGTATCTAATACATTAAAGTTTTTGTAGAAATTAGTGTTTTCTTTTCTAATCCTGAGTTGCGATCACAATATTGTACATGAGCGAAAGTTGAAAAAAATAATTTTCATTTTAATCTACAAAATAAAATGTTGGCCAATTAATAATAACACATGAATAAAATATGTGTATTAGATATAAAGATCTTGCATTAGATGTGTGGTAAGGTTATGCATGATGGATCATAAATGAAAATATTAGAGAGTGTTAGGGGTAAAACTTATAGTATAAAAGATTATGAAAAATAGACTTAGGTAGTTTGGACATGTAAAGTGAAAACTTTAGATTTGGTGGTGTGAAGAGTAGATCAGATGAAGAGTTATAAAAGAACTAAAGGAAGATAATGACCTAGAAAGACTGTAAAAGAAGTTATCAAGAAAGAACTCGAGATTAACGATTTCATTACTACAAATAATACATTTTTATGACAAAACTTTCATCTTAACAACTGCAGTTTAGACCTAAAGAGACCGTATAATTCATGGATGAACCATGTTTTTTTATAAATATAATTTATTTCCCCAGTTTTAGTATATAACTGAGGGGAAAACTAATTCAGAGTACATACTTTGAATCTCAACAACTGCAATTTATGTTTTTATTTATGTAAACATGTCGCTTATTTATTTATTTATTTAAAAACTAAATGATCTATTCCTTCGATTTCATTAATACCCGAGGGCTCAGATACCTAGATTTAACTATAAAAGGATTTATTCATTAAGGTGTACCATGAACCTAACTTATGTACAACCACTTCAAATTCGTATGCATTATTCTTTAGAACGAATTGCAAGACAAAATAATCTTCAAGTTTTCTTAGTTAGTTAAAAAATCTATCAAGGTTATGTGTTGTTGTTTTTCTAACACCAACCTTGAGCAAAATAATTTTCTGTTCTTGTAATCTATTTCACATAATGACGTTGTTGTTACGGTTGTTGTTGTTGTTGTTGTTTTTGTTATTGTTATTTGTTGTTGTTGTTGTTATTGTTGTTGTTGTTGTTGTTGTTGTTGTTGTTGTTGTTTCTACCTCTTGTAAGACCATTGTTATATTTTGGAATAACTTCCCAATGTTGTTAGTAAAAGAAAGAATTCTATAAATTATTGTTTTTCTCGGCTGACAATATTGAGAAATTTATACCTAATCATACTGATAATATATTGCAAGCAAAGTTGTTATTTCACAAAATATGATCCTGAAAATTTTGTTTTGAATATAGTTCTATTTTTAATTTTCAACACAAAAAAATTGATGAATGGTAAAAAAAATTAAAAAAGAAAATAATGCATGTTATTTTCAATTTTTCACCATTCATTATTTAAAAAAATATATAATACGAAAAAAACCATTCATCATCTTGCAGTAGAAGTAATTTATTACCTCGTTTTATTTAGAAACCGAGAGGAAAAGTCCCTATTTTAATTTATTTTAATTTAAAAAAACCCTTTTACCTCTCTATTTTACATAAGAATCGAGGGGAAAATAACTCAATTTTGTCTACAACGGGTCTTTGTCTTACATTCTTAAGGTAACAACGCTCACAATATTGCCAACACTTCAATTCACAAGAAACCTATACATCCAATAAGGATGCGAACACCACCAATATATATTTTGGACGCTACGTTGTGAAACTCAAACATTGATACCGAAAGTTTTTGCCATGAAGACAATGAAACATAAAGAAGTTTGGAAAAAATCTCTGACATGGATTACAAGTGTAGAAAACATTTTGGTACAAAGTTTGTGTTCTTACATAATTTCTTATCTTTTGACTGAAAATTTATGTTATTTATCTAATCTTTTTTTATATAAAAAACAAATGCATGCAAAAGCCATTGAGAATATACTACATGCGAAAATTACTGAAGTTGAAAAGTAATGAATATGCAACTATTAGTTAGGATTTTCGACTGGGTAAAAATCTTAGCATATTGAAGAGACTTAGAACAAGTTGAAGTCTTAAGATGAGAGATACAGATTGAGGACTTAGTATTTTTCTTATGAGAAATATTTCATCTAACATTTTCGACGATAACTTAGGTTGGCATTTCGACGATAACTTAGGTTGGCATTTCGACGTTAACATGACACTTCAACTAGAAGTGTTTTGATGCAAAGAAACATTGGTTCAAAGCAAGTAAATGTTTATCAGTTTTATCCAAAAGGACACGTGAGAGACATTCAAAAGCGAGAAGCATGCAAAGATCTACGTGGCGAGTGCTGAGGAGGGGAACATTGCAAAACAATTATTTACACTTATATAAATAGGAGTTCTAATGTTATGATTCAGGGTGTTCATTTGATTTCACTACATCGACCACATTCACTTTTAAAGTTTTCTCTTTTTAACATTGTTGAAATTCATTTATATTCCAGAAAATATACTTTTTACATTACTTATTCTCAAAGATTTCGACCACATCGAAATTTCACTTTACAATTCAAGACTATAAGAGACCTTTTAGCACTGTGTCCTAGGATTATCTGGTCAACCTTGTATGTAACTTTCACAAAAAAACTACCATTTGTTTACCAAGTTTCACAGTAAACAACATCAAACTAACATTTGTTTTTTTTCAAGATTGAAAGTGATGATGATGAATCAGATTTGTCAAAAATTTGTATTTGTAATTTAAAATCAAAACAATGTAACATAAAAAACTTATATATATATATATATATATATATATATATATATATATATATATATATATATATATATATTCTAAAAACTAAAGGTAGAATAACTCGTTTTAAAATAAAATTATAATTATTAGGAATCGTACCTACTAAAAGTTACACCTTTATCCTTGGTTGCATGAACACTGAGGAGAAAACAGAGATTACCACGACACCCTTCGTCACGTCATCACCAAAGTGATAATCATTTCTCAATCCTAAAATAAGTTATTTGTAATAGTATTTGTTTGAAAATATAATTATAAATATAATATTATAATAAAAATTGATCCATATAACCAACCTTATTTAATTGGATAAAATTTGATTATTGTTTTATATTATTCTCCTAATCCGTGATGACAATAGTTAGCCTTTAAGTAAATAAAATGGTGTTTGCTTATTCATTGTGTATGAACAATGTAACTAATGTTTTAGAATGAGTTCTATAGACAAAATCAATTATATATATAAACTAAACATTCAACATTAATTTTAGGGTTTATAGCACTAAACTTTCGTTAACAATGAATGCTAATCTTCTTGAATTCACCTTTCATAATCATGTCCCCTCTTAGCCATCTTTATTACTCATTACTTCAATTTCAAACAAGCATTTTACAAAGTGTCCCCACGTAGAAATTGTGCATTCTTGACCACATCATACATCGATTTCAACCACTTAATCTTTTCACATCAATGGATATTATCAACATTATTATATTTTGTTCATCGAATAATATTAAAGAAATGGGCCAACACAAATTACAAGTGGCCTATAATAAAATAAAAAAACAACCACAAGTGGCACCAAATGGATAATAATAAAGTTTATGAAATATTCTTTTGGAAACAAAAAATATTGAGGATAAGATTGGCCTTGTCAGCTTCTCTATCCATGTCATATGTCTAATCTGGTTTATCATAAAACCTTTGTGCGTTATTATTAATGCAAATTATTTGTGTTAGAGATAAGATAAACCTTCTATAATATTCTATTAGTTCTTAATCATCACTGTCTGAGATGATTAGATTTCAAAATCGTGTAAAGCACGAATTAATTATGTTTTTTTGGAATAGTATTGTTTTTTTTTTAATAACAAAAATGATATGATTCTAATTTTAATACATTGAAAGAGATAGGAATAGTTTATTCCTCTAATTAAAATTATAAATTATAAAGTTTTAATTATATTTTCTCATATAATTCTGTCACTATTTCTAAGTTTTTAGTCATCTTTCTTCTCCAAAACTCCAACCAATAAAAAACTTACAGACATGGTTTATGAAATTAAAGAAATAGACAAAATAAATTGTCAAATGTAAATCTTCAAATTAGAGTAAATTTTCTTACCCAACACACTTCATAAAAGTTAATCCGGAAGATAGAAAACATCAACAATACACATTTGAAAGATTTCTTTTTTACTTATACTTGTTATCAATTTTATTCACAAGATTCTTTAATTCATCTCAATACTTCAAAGGCAACTTTAATTATGCTTTAATGATATTAAAAGATCAATTTACAAATGGACAGTGGAGTGAGAAATAAAAAGTTCAGGCAATGGAAATAAATTTATTAAGAGAGATTGAATCTAGTGTGATATGAATTATTTGGATAGTATAGACTATTTTAATCGCATTGATAAAATTGAATAGTACACAGATGAAGGATTTAATTGTGATCCATCGTCCTAGAAGTTATCATGTGTAAAATATATTTTTGCATTGTCATTTGAATGAGTTTTATTTTTATTTTTTATTTCTCTAATATATTTTTAGCATTGTCTTTGGTAAAAAAATTGTATCCATAGGTACATGCAGATAAAATCCATCACGGACACGGAGTTAAGAAATATGAATTCTTTAATCCACCCCATGATACTTTTAGTTATCAGATGCATTTTTTTATGTCCCCTACTTTCAAAGATACATATTCGGACATACCATTTTTTTCTTCAAATTTTGGTTGTTACCGAAGATGGATATATGAAAGTATAAATACTGCGAAAAACTCCAACCAAATTCAATTCAGGGAAACTTTCGTATATGCATCTCCGGAACGTCTTGCGCCAGATTATTCCGAAGGTGCATATTCAGAAGGTTCTGCTATATTTTAAACATGCATGATCACTCTCCATTGTTGTCTTTTCTTCTTCCACACTCACCTTCACCAACCTAAAAAAACATATATCATCAATACCATTTTTCACTCCAAAACTTCAACTTTTTCGTGTAACAAATCAAAGGGAGCAAGAGAAGACTGAATTTCAGGTAAAGATTCAACTTTGTCCACTACATTGTTCACATTAATCATCAAACTTTTGTTAAAAAAAGTAACGTTGACAAGGAAGGGCAAAACACCAGGGCGGACTTTCAAACTCACCGATTTCACCTCGCTCGACGATTTCATCGACGAAATTCACTATCTCCTACCTTACAACGACAAAAGAAAGGTGTAGAAGCTCGAATACCGTTCGTCTTCGGTTGACAACAAAGGGAACATCGTGTTCAGAAAATTTGGGCTATAGACTAGAGCGAATGTTAGGGCTATGTGGGATACGTATTTCGATTTTGAGGAGAAATTTCTGCTCAAATTGGAGGCGACTATAAGAAGAACGGTTGATGAAATCTTGAAGATGTGCGAACGTCCAACGAGTTATTGAAATTTAGTATTTAATTTTATGTCAAAATCATCAATGTAATGTCTATTTTATTTTATGAATGTTGAATTTATGGTTGTTATGTTCATTTGTTGAGATACTTCCTCTGGTTTTGTTCCGCATTTGACAGAACGGATTTGACCAACGAAGATCAAGAGCAAACAAGGAGGAAAAACCATATGCGTGTAGAACGAATTTGACAGAACAACGACTTCAACAACACTATGAATGATATGCATGATCTTTTGCGCAACGATAATATATGAAAAGACATGTAGTATATTTTTAATTTTTAGAAGACTTTATATTTATTTTTTATTTTCTAATATGTACCTAGAGAAGATAAATAGTTACTATAAGTGTTCTCCCCTTCCATTGTATTATCCATGTTTGTCTTTAATAAACAAGTTTTATAGATGTTCTTTTTTTTCTTCAGATTTACAAGTTATAACTTTAACATTGAACATATGATCCAAGAAAAAAAGGAATCGATCATCAGGAAAACAACAGACAACTTGAAGGCAAAGGATGATAAACGAATCAAATGACTTGTACTCAACCTTCAAATATCTCATCTAGTAAGGTTTGATCCAAATAAATTCCAATGTTCACTTTTCTTTCTTTTTGAGTGTATCCATGCATGATTATTTTATCTAGTTTGATCTATTTCTGATTAAGTTTATCTGGTTTGATTGACACACACTGAGACAATTATTTATTTATGACTTTGAGCATTTGTAACCACCATGTAGTAATAGGAATATCCATTTGCTGACCACTTTGAGCTTGACCTTTCTTTCAATGACGTAGCCTAAAACTCTTAGCCATATGACTTGAATGATCTTTTCTTCCCACCTTCCCTTTGGATTTAGGTAGAAGTATAGTTCTTAAGTTGTATGAAAAAAATTTAAGTTTGGGAATGCTCTTGGAAATGAGTAAAGTTCTAAGTTTGGGTTTGGGGTACTAGAAAGAATTGGCCAAAATTCAATTTTTTTTACAACATAAGAAGTGGAAAAATATTCTTCTTCAAAAAAAGAGTAAAAATGAGGACAAAATCTCTAGTAGCATAAAGAAGGAACAAAGGTGTGAGAAAGCGTCTTGGTATTTTAAGTGATGTCAAAACTAGGATAAATATAGTGTTATGTATATTGGACGATATCTACTCATTCTAAATGTGCACCTTAGCATTATGCACCATTCAAATGAGGAAGAATTAAAGTCATATTTAAAATTGCATTAAAAAGCATGTTATTGAACATTGAAATCAATATAGGCCGACCTATGCAAGAACAAGCCGAGCTATACGCAAGTCACGTTAAGTACAGGTCGACCTATGTAAATTTTAGGTAGGCTCCTACAGAGCAATATTGAAGCCTGTAGGTTTTGTCCACAAACTGCATTTCAGGCTGCATCATAGGCCAGCTTGTTAACCTTAACACACCGACCAATTGCCTTCATAGGCCGACCTAATCACCTTTACAGGGCGAGTTATTTCCTTCACAGGCTAACCTATGCTCGCCCACTCTTCAAAATTTCATTTTTCTCTCCAACTCAATGCATTCCTTTTATTATTCCTCCACTTACACACACACATACACATACACACACACATACACACACACACACACACACACACACACATATATATATATATATATATATATATATATATATATATATATATACACTCATGCATGCATCTCATTCTTTTCAAGGGGTTTTCTTAGAGTAAAAAAACATGAAACACAATAAAAAACGTTGCTCATCATCTTCAACCTTTCTTTTATGCATACACACAATTGAACTACACATAATCATTTTTAGATTGGATGACCATCTAGATTAGGGTTGATAATGTCTAATTAGGTTTGGTGTAACCGAGAATATTGGGTTGAGAACTTTGTGGGTTTCAAATAAGAAAACCAAGGTGGGATTTTCCTTCAAGACCAAGAATTGATTTGAAGGTTTTTGACAAGATCACGCCAACACAGATTCAAACGAGTGAAAGCCTTGGGACAAGATGGGATCCTTGCACGGGAGTAGCGCGAGCCAATGAATTATGTTCGTGAATCTTGGGTTTCAACATTGGTGGCCTTAGTACAATCGGTGGATTGGAGTCACATTGTTGGTCACTTGATCAAGCTTTGATCAAGGGTTTGAAGGTGGAAGAATAAATACAAGACAATAGGGTTTTTGGGTTTTGTGTTTGTTATCTATTGTCTAAACATTTTGAAAGAAACATGTTAATTGCAATATCTCAATTCTATTTGGAATTGAGGGCAAACATACCCATAAATAGGCCGATTGGAGAACTGCCTAACCAATTATTGGTCCCTCTCTTTTATCTTTTCATTGCTTTTATTATCGTTTACGCAATTTATCAAATTCATTGTCGTTTGATCGTTTCGATTCGAAATTGTTTTTGACTATCTTTTAAAAATGTTGTTATTGATATAATCATAATCACTTTGATTGTGATTGAATTCTAACATCAAAAAAATAAAATAAACTTCCAATAGAGATCAATTGCACTCCAAGTGTTCAATAAATTGTTTGTGCTACTTTTATTTGTACTTTGGTTCATTGGATACACAAATTACTAGTGGCATATCATTTAATTGATTTGTAACTTGCTTATGCTTGAACATTTATATTCATTATCATTTTGTTTAGTTTGTGTTACGCATATTGTTTTTCAATAGTAGGTTCAGATAGACAAATCCATTTAGTTAGTTTTTTTTCCTGTTGCACTACTTTTTAATAAATGAATTTTAGCCAAACTTTTTAGTTGTAAGATTTGTGATCTATTCACCCCCTTTAGATCGAATCATATCGTCTAATAAGTGGAATTAAGAGCCAGATTCATTTCGTGCTTGAGATACATTACTTATAAGTATGGCCTCTGAACCTAAGGGTGCGTACAACAGATCACCAATTTTCACAGGCAAAAATTATGGCTATTGGAAAACACTTATGCGTATATATGTCAACTCCATTGACAAAGGTATTTGGGAAGCTATTTAAATGGTCCAAATAAAATCACTATTACCTATGAAGGTGTTATAATACCTAAATGTAAGCATAATGAGATGTTAATGAGTAGAAATTATAGTCACACGATTGGAAAGCGTAAAACATCTTAACTTTCGCTTTGAGAGTTGATGAGTTTTATCGCGTTTCTCATTTTGAGACTACTAAAGCTATGTGGGATGAATTAGAGATTTCCCATGAGGGTAATAATGATGTCAAACAAGATAGGATCAACATATTAAAACAAGAGTTTGAGTTGTTCCATATTGAGCCTGATGAAACCATTGCGGAAATGCGGAAAAGGTTCTCACATCTTATAAATCGATTAAATGCACTTGGTAATCCCGTTTCCAATGAACTTGCTACTAAAAAATGTTAAGATGTCTTAGCAGGGAATGAAAACCAAAGGTCACTTCTATTAAAGAAGAAAATTATCTTAAGACGCTTGATCTTACAACTTTATTTGGTAAACTGGAAGAGCATGAACAAGAACTTATAAACTTAGCCAAATACAAGAAGGAATTTGAAAAGTGGACGAAGAATAAGAAAGGGAAAGACAAAGAATAAGGTAAGAAGTCTATTACTCTGAATACTTCAAGCTCTAGGAATTCATATTGTGAGCATTATGGTAGTGAAAGTTATGATGACAAGAACTCTTGTGAGGAAGACATGGGGTTGTTCGTAAAATATACCAAAGGTACATTAGGAAAAATGGTGTTAAAAATTATGACAGGAATTTAGCCAAGTTTATAAGGTTGACAAGTTCCTCAAAGGATGATGAATAGAGAAAGAGCAAGCTTATAAGATCTTTATATAATTGTAGTGAATTCAGTCACTATAGACCGAAATATCCCATGAGAATAAAATAAAAAGAAATAAGCAATCACAAGTCTTCTAGAAAGTCTAAAAAAGAACACGCCACTTGGGAAAGTGTTAGTGATGAAAGAAATCTTGAAGCTATTAAGAAATCTATGATAGAAATTCAAAGTGAAAAGAAAAAAAGGACATTATACCTCCTAGGTTTGGTTGTGAGTATTTTCATAATATACAAGAAGAAGTCAAATCTCTTCAAGTCAAATTAGATAATGCCTTGCATCCTAAGATAATGTTTGTTATTGATCCTTCTAAGGTTGAAAAGCCTTTGAATAACTCTAAAAAGAAACATAAAAATATGCATAAGGATTCTAATAGCAAGGACATGTCTCATAAAAACCTATCTTGTCATTATTGTTGCAAAAAGGGCCACACCATTGAAAAATGGAAATTTAGGAAACTATTAGTTTCTAAAGGAGTTTTTCAATGGTTTCCTAAGAGAAACTTTGATCTCACTCACACTCTAAAGGACCCAATGAAAATTGGGTACATGTCGCCTTTGTTTAATATTTCAGGTTGAATGCCTTGAATCTACTGAAAATATTTGGTATCTTGATAGTGGATGTTCAAGGTATATGACGAGTGACATATCTCTTTTCATTGACTTCGTGCAAAAGAAGAAGGGATTCATCACATATGGAGACAACAACAAAGGTGCTATAATTGGAAAAGGTAGTGTAGGTAATCCCTCATCTACTACTATCTCTAAACTTATGCTTGTTGATGACCTTAAACATAATCTTCTAAGCATAAGCCAACTTTGCGACAAGGGCTTCAAAATTACCTTTACAAAATCTTGTTGCTTATTTGTGCATGATTAAAAGAAGGAATGTATGTTTAAAGGTTTGAGGGTAAATAATATCGATATGCAAGCCTAGACGATGTAATTGGAGGTGCTAAGTGTCAAGCCACCATGAATGAAAATTCTTGGTTATGGCATAGACTCCTAGCTCATCTTAACTTTGATTTGTTGAACAAAGTATCCTCAAAGGATTTATTAATTGGTATGCCTAAGATAAAATTCACTAAAGACCACTTATGTGAAGCTTGTCATACGGGAAAGCAAAAGAGGATCTCTTTTAAATATAAAAATTGTATTTCTACCTCGAGACCTATTGATCTCTTTCACATGGACCTTTTTGGTCACTCTAGGAAAAAAAGCATAGGTGAAAATTACTATGGATTTGTCAATGTAGAAGATTACTTAAGATATTATTGGGTCTTGTTGCTATAAAGTAAAGATGAGACCTATCCGACTCTTAAGCAATATGCTAGATTATTTCAAAATATAATGAATTTGAACATCATTTACATTCAAAGTGATCATGGAAGGGAATTTCAAAATCACCTCTTTAAAAATATTGTGATAAACATGGGATTGAGCATAATTTTTCCGCTCTTAGCGCTCCACAAAAAAATGACGGGGTAGAACGTAAAAATTGACTACTTGAGGAGTTAGAGAGGACTATTCTTAATGAGGGTAATTTGCCTAAGTATTTTTGGGCGGACACCATTAACACAGGTTGCTATGTCATGAATAGGGTGCTTATATGTCCTATTCTAGATAATACCCCCTATGAATTGCTTAGAGATATAAAACCTAATGTTTCTCACCTACATGTCTTCAGATGCAAATGTTATGTTTTGAATAATAATCATGATAATCTTGGTAAATTCGATGCAAAAGCCGATGAAGGTATCTTCCTCAGATACTCACAATCTTGTAAGGCATATATGGTTTATAACAAGAGATTTCCTATAGTTGAGAAGTCTGTACATGTTACCTTTGATGAGTCCTACCCAAAATATGTTGGGAAGGGTATTGTTTTTCATGATGTAGGTGTATCATCTCAAGACATTCTCAACGGAACCGAAAAAGGGATTGATCAACCTAAAGCGGTAGATGATGAGAATAAAGAAGACGACGATGATGAAAAGAAAGAGGAATAAAGTCCAGCTCGAGAGGACGATCTAAATTTAACTTGGAAAACATCAAAGGATCACTTCATCGACAACATCCTTGGAGACATATCAAAGGGAGTAACCACTCGCTCTAAGATATATAATTTATGTTATCATTTCGCTTTCGTGTCAAAATTAGATCCTAAAAACGCTAAAGATGCATTGCTTGATGAGCATTGGCTTATGGCCATGCAATATGAGTTGAATCAATTTAAAAGAAACGACGTTAGGGACCTTGTACCCCATCCCTAAGATCATTAAGTGATTGGCACCCAACGGGTTTTTAGGAACAAACTTGATGATAATGGGATGATAACCTAAAATAAGTCCCAACAAGTGGTTCAAGGATATAACCAAGAGAAGGGCATCGATTATGAGGAAACTTATGCTCTGGTGGCTCGACTTGAGGCTATACGTCTTCTACTAGCCTATACTTGCACTAAGAATTTCAAGTTATTTCAAATGGACGTGAAAAGTGTGTTTTTAAATGGGTTTATCAATGAATAAGTGTATGTTGCTTAACCCCCAGGTTTCGAAAGTCATGAGTATCTAAATTACGTGTACAAGCTCAAAAGAGCATTGTACGGTCTCAAACAAGCCCCTAGGACTTGGTATGAGCGATTGAGTAAAATTTTAATTGACCAAGGATACTCAAGGGGAAAAGTGGATACTACTCTTTTCATTAAGTTCCCAGAGAAACACACATTTCTAGTTTAAGTTTATGTTGACAATATTATATTTGGATCAACTAGTATGCAACTTGTAAAAGAGTTCTCTAAGCTTATGCAGGGGGTGGATTTGAGATGATTCTCATGAGAGAGTTAAATTACTTCCTTGGGCTTCAAATCAAGCAATTGAAAGAAGGTACATTTGTGTGTCAAGCAAATGGTAGATACACATATGGACACAAATGGTAATTTGTAAAAGGACTTGTTATGTAATGATGTAGATATGAAGAAGTATAAGGTATGATCGACTTTCTTCTATATTTAACCGCATCTAGGCCCGATATCATGTTTAGTGTATGTATACGTGCCCATTATCAATCGACTCCTAAAGAATCTCACCTAAAATACGCTACGCATATTATTAGGTATCTTCATGGTACTTCTCAATACGGGATTTGGTATTCCAAGGGAAATGATTGTAACTTGGTTGATACACTGACTTCGATTTTTCCAGTTGCAAATTGGATAAGAAAAGTACTAGTGGAACTTGCCATATGTTTTCAAATGCCTTAGTAAGTTTCCATGGTAATAAACAAGTTTATATTGCTTTGTCAACCACCAAGGTGGAATATGTTGTGGTCGGTAGTTGTTGTGTACAAATCTTGTGGATCAAGCAACAATTACTTGACTTTGATATAACTTTGTAACATATTCCCATTATGTGCGACAACACTAGTGCCATCAATATAACCAAGAATTCGGTGCTACATTCTCGCACTAAACATATCGAGATTCGTCATCAGTTCCTACATGATCATGTTGAGAAAGGCAACGTCGTATTTGAGCATGTTGATAGCAAAAATCAACTTACGAATATTTTCACGAAACCAATTGTAACCGAATCGTTTTTAACATCCAAACGGAATTAGGGATACTCGATATCTCTATTTTTTCCTAGCATATTATTTTTTATTGAATGCACATTGTACATATTCTTTTGCTAATGTTTATTATTAGCATCATACTATGAGGAATGCATTGCTTGTCTATCTATTATCAAAGGTAATATCGTTCCTTTCCTTCCCTTGCTTAGTTATTTTACTTTCCTTTACTTGTTATTAGTATTCCCAATGCCAAATATCATTGATTTATGTAATAGTTCTTCAATACTCACTTCCAAATAATTTCTATTGAACTTTGTCGATTACATGCTTATAGTTATATTGTGCTATTTCATTCAATACTTGAAGTGTTATCATGGTGCATATTGGCTTGTTATGTATTCCATTCATTAACCTTGGTTGAACATGTTATGACGTTAAATGAATTCTTATGGTGTGTCATTATTATGATTACAACTCTCTTTTTTTGTATGTTTGGTGTTGACCTCGTCTATCGCCTTACTAGAGCACATGTGTATGCAAAATTTTGGGAGCACCAAAAGCAAATGTCATATAAGCGTGTCTCCTTTTCATAGAAGCTCAAGTATTTGTTTGTATGTTATATCCTTCAATGTTCATATCTTTGTATATTATGTGTCATTACTTGTATCAATCATGTTCTATTGCTACTTAGTGGGTTTGTTTATATGTTTAGGCAATCCAAATCAATGTGTATATCATTCTATGTGAATGTTTGTCATATTGATAACTTTTTTTTTTGCAATTGCCTATATATGGTATTTTTATTAGTTTGTGATTATTGATACTTCTAATTGCCTTCCTGTTCTCTTTTTGATGTCATCAAAAGGGGAGAAGTGAATATAAGTTAAAGTTGTATGCATATATTCAGGGGGAGTCTTCAAAAAGACATCAATCATCGCTAAACATATCGTCTCATGTTTTGCTATCATAAAAAAAGGGAGTTTGTGAGAAAACGCCTTGGTATTTTGAGTAATGTCAAAACTAGGATAAATATAGCGTTATGTATATTGGACGATATTTACCCATTCTAAATATGTATCTTAGCATTAGGAACCATTTAAATGAGTAGGAGTTAAAGTCATCTTCAAAATTGCATTATAAATAATGTTTTTGACATTGGAATACGTATAGGCCAACCTATGCAAGAACATGCCGCCCTATACACAAGTCACCTTCAATACAGGCCGACCTATATAAATTTCAGGCCGACTCCTACAAAGTGGTATTGAAGTCTATAGGTTTTGTCCACATGCTGCATTTCAGGATGCATCATGGGCCAACCTGTTAACCTAGACATTCTGACCTATTGTCTTCATAGGCCGACCTAATAACCTTTACAGGCCAACCTATTCCTTCACAGGCCGGCCTACGCATGCCCACTCTTCAAAATTTCGTTTTTCTCTCAAACTCAATGCTTTCCTTTTGCTATTCCTCCATTTACACACATACACACATACATACACACACACACAAACCTATATATATACTCATGCATGCATCTCATTCTTTTCAAGAGTTTTTCTTAGAGTAAAAAATCTAATGAAACACAATCACAAACGTTTCTCATCATCTTCAACCTTTCTTCTATGCATACGCACAATTGAACTATACATAATCACATTTCGATTGGGTGACCATCTAGATTATGGTTGATAACGTCCAATTAGGTTTGCTGTAACCGAGAATATTGGGTTGAGAACTTTGTGGGTTTCAAATAAGAAAACCTAGGTGGGGTTTTCCTTCCAGATTTAGAATTGATTTGAAGGTTTTGGACAAGATCACGTCAACATAGATTCGAACAAGTGAAAGCCTTGGGACAACGTGGGATCCTTGCATGGGAGTAACACGAGACAATGAATTATGTTCGTGAATCTTGGGTTTCAACATTGGCGGCCTTAGTACAATCGATGGATTAGAATTACATTGTTTGTCACTTGATCAAGATTTGATCAAGGGTTTGGATGTGGAAGAATAAATACAAGACAATAGGGTTTTGGGGTTTTGTGTTCTTCATCTATTGTAGAAACGTTTTGCAAAGAAACATGTTAATTACAATATCTCAATTCTATTTGGAATTGAGGGCAGAACTACCTATAGCGAGGCCGATTGGGGAACTCCCTAAACAAATCTTGGTCTCTCTCTCTCTCTCTCTCTCTCTCTCTTATCTTTTGATTGCTTTTATTATCGTTTACGCAATTTATCAAATTCATTACCGTTTGATCATTTTGATTGGAAATTGTTTTTTGAATATCTTTTAAAAGCGTTATTGTTGATATAATCACAATCACTTTGATTTTGATTGACTTCTAACATCAGAAAAACAATTAAACTTCCAGTACAGATCGATTTCACTCCAAGTGTTCAATAAATTGTTTGTGCTAGTTTTATCTGTACTTTGGTTCATAGGATACACAAATTACGAGTGACATAACATTTAATTGATTCATAAATTGATTGTGCTTGAACATTTACATTCCTTATTATTTTGTTTGGTTTGTGTTGCGCATATTTCTTTTTGATAGTAGATTTGGATAAACGACTCGATTCAGGTAGTTTTTTTTCTTCTGCTGCATTACTTTTTGATAAACAAATTTTAGCAAAACTTTTTGGTTGTAAAATTTATGATCTATTCACCCCTCTAGATCGAAGCCTATCGTCTAATAAAAGGGGTGAGATAATAAAAGGGGTATGATAACCTACTTTCCTACAAATATCTTACCTAAACATAAGCCAAGATAGAACTTGAAAAGCCTTCAAATGCGTGTGTTAAGATTTCTGTGATAAATTATATTAGAATATGAACAAGCTAAGCATAACATTGTTTGTAGGTTGATTCAGAAATGACCTTTGTAACACACGTATTTAATTAAATATTATTGAGAATTTTCCGAATATTTGTTGAATATGTTGAATAAGTCGTTGAGCTGATAAGTTATTAATCGGGTAAATAGTTGATTTAGTCGGGAGAAACTAATATTAGAAATAATATTAATTTTCTTAGAATATTAATTAATTTGGTTGGGTTAAGTTGTGTGAGAGAAATAACAAAGTTGGGGGTATTGTGTAGTAGACCCATAAAGAGAATTAGTAGACCCATTATTTTATTAAGTGATTAGAATGAGATAATGGAGTTATGTAGCAAACAAAATAAGGCAGTTAGGTCATATAGTTTTAGCAAGAAGTGGAAACAAGGGTTTGGAAGCACAAGGGTTGGAGAAGAGAGAATGCGAGGGTTGCTGTCAAGCCAAGTTTCAGATTCGATCGGGAAATTCGAGTTATAGTCAATCCAAGGTAAGGATAGGTTCGAATTTTATAACCGGGAATACGATAATAGATATGTAGGATTGAGATTTATATAATTTTTCTACTGTGTGGTGTTGATTTATGTTGATTAATTTGTTATGGTTTATGTGGAAAAACTGTGTGATGTTGATTTTATATTGATGAATCATTTTTGTAGTAAGTGATTTTATAAACCAGAAACGAGTATTGAATGTTGAAAAATTGGGTTGAAATTAGGTGTAACGTGTAGTCCGAAATAATACCAAAACTGGAAGGAATACTGAAAATCGTAAAATAGAAAAAAATACTGGAAACTTTGGTGACAAGAGCCACCAGGAGATGTGGCGCAAGCCACATGTGGTGTAGGGGCCCACCCACACATGAGAAGTGGCGCAAGCCACTTGGGTTGTGGCAGAAGCCACATGAAAGGCTTGAAGGGTGGTGCAAGCCACCTACTAATGTGGTGAGAGCCAAAATAAATGTGGCGCAAGCCACCTGATAATGGGGTGGGGGCCACTTTGTTTCATGTGTGTATACTTAGTTGTTTAAATTAATGGTGACATGGATTAATTAATTTAAATAATTAGTTGGATTAATTAGTAGGTAGTTTATTATAAAGGAATAAATATAATATGGTAGAATTTAGAAATAGCAGTAGTAAGCTTTTAGCGGAAAATGAGAAATTAGCAAATACTGGTATATTATATCACAATTGAATTTTGATGACATCAGAAATAGTAGCAGAATAATGTATGTATCAGTAAGGTACAATTTCACAAAATTAGTGAAACTTATTAGTAGAAATAACAGGGTGTAAAACAGTACCGATTTAGTCGAATAAGTGAAATTAAGCGTAAGAAATTAGTTGTCTGGAATTAATTGAAACTTGTCAGGGTAGTTTGTATAAACTAGTAGGTGATTTTGATTGATTTATTTTGTTGGAATCTGGTCGAATACGTGGATTTGTAGGTACTGCTGAATAAGTTGATTTGTCCCGATTTATGGGCATATTTGAGTTGAAAGTATGATGACAATGTTGATTTAAGTTGTTGCAGTTGATGCATATTTTGTTGTCATTGTTGTATGCCATTCATAATAGTCGCATACTTTGCATTTTCTAAGTTGGAGCTAATGCTCAAACACGTTGGCCTGGATTGGCAAAGAAATATAAGTTGAAGTTGAAGGCTTATGTCTTGTTGTTACCTCGATAAACTAGCACTTTCTAAGTTGGGAGTTCTACTCCAATGATACCACATGCATACGCATAGTTGAGTCGCATTTGAGTTGCATATTATACATATTTTGTTGATTGTTGTTTTATTGTTGTTGGATAGTGGAGAAATTGTATGATTCTAGTCTAATGTATTGATTATCATACTTCTGTTTATATCTTTCGATATCTCACCCATTCTATTTGAATTTTTTCCTTTGTTGGTAACGTGCAGGTAATCCAGAGTAGAGTGGAGTACCTTAGTAGATTCGAGTTGCTGTTGTCACTCTGATACATAGCACTCGGGGGATAACACATGTTTTCTTTTGATATTGGATTTTAATATGTTGATGAATTTTAGATGCCTTCGTTAAAGATTTGATGAATTAATTTGTTTCGATTTTGAAAAATATTTGTGATAATTTGAGTTTAATATTATGAATCCGCTACATAGTAATGAAGTATTTTCTTTTAAAGACTGATTGGGTGATTTCGTGTTGTGATTTAAGTTTAAAATGTATCATTCCATTTGTGTTGTTGAAATTTTATACTTTGATTTTATGCTTAATTACGGGGTAGAAATGGGGTGTTACATTAGTGGTATTAGAGCAGGTTGGTCCGTCCAGTCATGTTGTCTAACTTTGTTTAAACCTTAGTACGCGACATATGTGTGGAACACTGTCGGTACTTGCTTGTAGGTTTCTAATCGTTTGTCTCCAGGAGTTGGCTTGAAACAAGTAGGGGAGAAGTTTGATTCTCAGATATGATCGTGGTATGTGAAGTTGGTTCAAGGTGGTATTGATTACAAGAGTGCGAAGCGACGAGAGTATGAACTCATGATTTTATCCGTCGGTCAAGTTGAGATGCCTTTGAAGGAGTACAAGTCGGTATGGTTAATGTTTGCTTCTAGGAGAAGAGAGAGCATTGTGATGAATAGTGATATGCAAGTGGAATATAACTCTTAAGGTCTCTTGAACATGATTGCGACTTTACTTTTTAGTATAAGTTGGAATTGGAGTCGGTTGAGGAATGGTGTTTTATCCCCTAAGCAAGTAAGATAACTCATAGAGGATGAAGCTTATATGAATGTATGTATATGATGGCGATTATATGAGATATGCTCGGAGTATGGACGTTGGGTTAAGAAGGTGATTGAGAATAAGAATCCATCCCAAAAGAATCGTCGATTTGTTTGATCAACTGATAGACTTGTATGTCTTGAGTATAGTCAGATTAAAGTCAGATGATTTTCAAAGTTGGGTGAAAAACAAGGATATTTGGAAGAGTTTGGAAGCTAGAGAAAGAGGTAGAACTCATGTTCACCAATTTCAGTATTTATTTTCGTATTTATGGAGCAGCCTTCAGTGAAAGAGGTATAACTTTCTGCTTGTGAATCTGATGAGAGCGATTCTGGACTTTTCGGAAAGCTTACAAAATTACCTACAGTTTGCATATAAAGTTTGTCTTTGACATGCTTTTAATGAGAGAGAAAAACGCATTTGAATATTTGGGTATAATGTTGATGTTTGTTGCAAGTTCGTATACGGGATTTCTTGACCAATCTCATTTCTAGGATGATAACTTTTTACTAGTAACTCAGATTTGAGTGATTCTTGAAGTTCTGGAATCTACATGAAATTTCCCTGAGTTTGGAATATAATTTTATGTTTGGGAGGTCTGTATTGAAGAAGATAATTGTGTTTTAAGTTGGACAAATCTTGTTGGGAATAGTTAGATGAAGTCAAGTATAAAATGTGTGGTAATAGGAAGAAGGTAAGAGTATCAAAGACACAAATTAAAGTGAGACGTATGATGGTTGATAATGATTAAAGTATGTAAATATTTGAGGAAAGTTAAATAGTAAAGTGGATTGTTTGTTATTGACGAGATGTGTTGGTATGAGTCGGAATATTTTTGGAAGTTTCTATCACCAACCAGATGATGAGATGGTATTGTTGAGATTGCAATTGGAATGAGAATCAAGTATGAATCTATACGAATCTTCGAGGTTATGAGATTAAGAAGAAAGATGAATGATTTGTTAGTGTTGTTAAAGCTCTCAACTTAGAATAAATGTTTCGAGTGAAGTGGACCGATTTGGATTGTACTTGATGTGGTAACAATTCCAGTATTAGGAGGATATTTAATGATTGTGTTGTGCGACTAGCTGGTATAAGAGAATATGTGTTAGATTTTGGACATTGTGTATCACTGACGAGATTAGGAATAAAGAAACTAAGAAAACGTTTGTAAGCCTTAGAGGGATGATGGAGCAGTATGCTTAGGTAACCTTGAGCACAAGGTAAATGAAACTATTGTAGTTAGGTAATGATGATGATGATTGATGCCACCATTATGGTTGTCGGTTGTCTATTGACAAATTGAGGAACTGACCACCCTTAATATCTTGTTGATAGTAGACAAAATCATGTTGGATGGAATAGATGTGTCTTGCCAACTAGACTAGTATGCACAATGAATTATTTTGAGTTGAGCCAAGTGTTTATGAATTGTTTTGATTAGTCGATGCAGATTCTTATATAGAGAAATAAGGTGGAATTTGATGATGTTAGTATGAGGTTGCGAGTTGATCGGTGAGTAGTATGGAAACTCTCGGTTGTGTTCTGGATAACTTGAGTTTCGATTGGTGGTGGCTCGAGAATCCGATTGACTTGAGACTTGAAGCACTGTAGAGATGATCCAAGGAGTAAGTAGATGAAAATGTAAGACCATGAGTTGACCAAGGATGTCGGATAGAGAATGTTAGTAGCTAGTGTGCCTTAAAGTGTATATAGGAAATATAAATTTCATTTTCTGTACCTGTTTGGGTAAGTTGTCACTGGTGTTCATTGTAGATGTTTTGATCTGTTATGAAATCAAAAGGAGAACGTGTAGAGTATTTGAGAGTGATTTGCAAGTAAAGAAAGAAGTGAAGCTATATGTTGATTTAGCAAAGTGTGATTTTCGAGTTGTAAAGATGAGTTTCTGTGGTTGTGTTACTTTAGATGAGGGATTTTCGAGAATTGTGCTAGTATGAGTAGTACTTAATTTAGTTGTTTGATTGGTTTGGTTAATGTGAACATGATAATTGTAGGTTATTGATGCAAAATCGGCAGTTCATGGGTGTTAAGAACTGCGTGAAAGATGATTTTTCTTATTGAGATTAATTGGACATTATATCCTTATGATGCTGTAATTTTGTTATGTGTTGAGATGAGTTTGGACGGTGTGTTAATATAAGATGGTAAAGTTGTAGTTTATGTTTTATGATGATTGGCGATTCATGAAAGTATCTATCCTATACAATATCTAGGATTGGCTGCAGTTGTAGTGTGTTGGATATTTAGAGGTAGTATTTTATGGACCTAAGTTCGAAGTATTCAGTAATCACAAGAATGTAGAATACCCGTTGGTTAGAATTTCCGATGAATTAACTCGAAAGTCGTTTATAAGGTCAACTTGATGGTCAGAAGTTGATGCAAACTTGGTAGATTTGATAGTTGCTAGTACTCAGAGTGCACAACAAAAGCATGGTGTAGCGTAGTTGTTCTTATGTGGGTAACAATGGTGTTGGTAGTTTGATTAAGTTGATGTTGTATTGAGGATTTTGTGTTATTATCCTTGTTGTTGCCTCGTTATCTATGGTGATGGTTCGAGTGCGAGTAGCTAATTCCTATAATGGAGAATTATGGGAGTGTTTCCATGGTGATGGTAACTGTTGTATTCTGTTCTGGTTCGTAGTGAACACGTGTGCTCTTAAGTTGGTTATTCCTTGTGTTTTGAGTTGGTCGTCAAGTGCATCGCATGAGCATTGCATTTTGTTGTTGATGTCCTTGATAAGGTGTATTGTCGTGTTGTGTTATTAGCAGTGTTGACATTCGTAGTATGGGAGTTGATTGTTTAGTTGTGAGAACGTGTTTAGATTGGCTACATTGGGTAAATTTCTGAGGACGAAAATATTTTAAATGGAGGAGAGTTGTAACACCCGTATTTAATTAAATACTTTAATTAAATATTATTGAGTATTTTTCCGAATATTTGTTGAATATGTTGAATAAGTCATTGAGCTGATAAGTTATTAATCAGGTAAATAGTTGATTTAGTCGGGAGAAACTAATATTAGAAAAAATATTAATTTTCATAGAATATTAATTAATTTGGTTGGGTTATGTTGTGTGTGAGAAATAACAAAGTTGAGGGTATTGTGTAGTAGGCCCATAAAGAGAATTAGTAGACCCATTATTTTATTAAGTGATTAGAATGAGATAGTGGAGTTATACAGCAAACAAAACAAGGCAGTTAGGTCACATAGTTTTAGCAAGTAGTGGAACTAAGGGTTTGAAGTCACAAGGGTTGGAGAAGAGAGAATGTGAGGGTTGCTGTCAAGGTAAGGGTGGGGTTCAAATTTTATAACCGGGAAGGGTGGGATTCGAATTTCAATCCGAGGTAAGGGTGGGGTTCGAATTTTATAACCGGGAATACGATAATTGATATGTAGGATTGAGATTTATATAATTTTTCTACTATGGTGTTGATTTATGTTGATTAATTTGTCATGGTTTTTGTGGAAAAACTGTGTGGTGTTGATTTTATATTGATGAATCATTTCTGTAGTAAGTGATTTTGTAAACCAGAAACGGGTATTGAATGTGGAAGAATTGGGTTGAAATTAGGTGTAACATGAAGTCGAAAATAATACCGAAACTGGAAGGAATACTGGAAATCGTAAAATAGAAAAAAAAACTGAAAATTTTGGTGATGGGAGCCGCCAGGAGATGTGACGCAAGCCACTTATGGTGTGGGGCCACCCACACATGAGATGTGGCGCAAGCCACTTGGGTTGTGGTGGAAGCCACATGAGAGGCTTGAAGGGGGCACAAGCTACCTACTAGTGTGGTGAGAGCCACGTGAAATGTGGCGCAAGCCACCTGATAATGGGGTGGGTGCCACTTTGTTTCCTGTGTGTATACTTAGTTGTTTAAATTAATGGTGGTATAGATTAATTAATTTAAATAATTAGTTGGATTAATTAGTAGGTAGTATATTATAAATGAAAAAATATAATATGGTCGAATTTATAAATAGAAATAGTAAACTTTTAGCAGAAAACGAGAAATTAGCAGATACTGGTATATTATATCAGAATTGAATTTTGATGACAACAGAAATAGTAGTAGAACAATGTATCTATCCGTTAGCTAGACTTTCATAGAATTAGTGAAACTTATTAGTAGAAATAACAGTGTGTAAAGCGGTACCTATTTAGTCAAATAAGTGAAATTAAGCGTAAGAAATTAGCTGTCCAAAATTAATTGAAACTTGTCGGGGTAGTTTGTATAAACTAGTAGGTGATTTTGGTTGGTTTATTTTGTTGTAATCTGGTCGAATACATGGATTTGAAAGTACTGTTGAATAAGTTGATTTTTCCCGATTTATTGGCATATTTGAGTTGAAATCCCGATGACAATGTTGATTTAAGTTGTTGTAGTTGATGCATATTTTGTTGTCGTTGTTGTATGCCATTCATAATAGTCGCATAAATTGCATTTTCTAAGTTGGAGCTAATGCTCAACCACGTTGACTTGGATTGGCAAATAAATATAAGTTGAAGGCTTATGCCTTGTTGTTGCCTCGATAAACTGGCACTTTATAAGTTGGGAGTTCTACTCTAATAGTACCACATGCATACACATAGTTGAGTCGCATTTGAGTTGCATATTATAAGTATTTTGTTGATTGTTGTTTTGTTGTTGTTGGATAGTGGTGAAATTGTATTATTCTAGTCTAATGTATTAATTATCATACTTTTGTTTATATTATTCGATATCTCACCCCTTTTGTTTGAATGTTTCCCTCTGTTGGTAACGTACAGGTAATCCAGAGTAGAGTGGAGTGCGTTAGTAGTTTCGAGTCGGTGTTGTCGCTCTGATACATAGCACTTGGGGGGGGATAACATATGTTTTCTTTTGATGTTGGATTTTAATATGTTGATGAATTTTAGTTTCTTTCATTAAATATTTGATGAATTAAGTTATTTCGATGTTGAAAACAAGTTGTGATAATTTGAGTTGAATATTATGAATTCGATGCGTAGTAATGAAGTATTTTCTTTTAAAGACTGATTGGGTGATTTCGTGTTGTGATTTAAGTTGAAAATATATCATTGCATTTGTGTTGTTGAAATTTTATACTCTGATTTTATGATTAATTACTGGGTAGAAATGGGGTGTAATAACCTTACCCATTGAGTGAGTCATTGTGAGCTGAGAGACTAGTTAGGTAATCGTCAATGTTTGAGGACGTTATCCGAATTTGCCGGGTGGAAGTTGGAAGCTAGAAAAATGGTTAGGTAACGAATATATATATATATATATATATATATATATATATATGTATATATATATATATATATATATATATATTATGATGTTCAATTGTTATTGTGTGACTAGTTTTCTATTGAAATATGCAGTTACAAGCTAGTTACTTGAGGACAAGCAATGATTCAAGTTTGGGCTTTTGATGACAGTACGTCATTGCATTAAACTAAGTAAGGAATCAGAGGAAAACAAGTGAAAAATGAGCCAAAAGGAAGAATAAATACCAAAGAATAAGGAAAAAATAACTAAGTGTGAAGAAATTGAACTTAGTGAAAAATCAGATGAAGAGGGGAGCAAAATCGTACAACTACTGGAATAATCACACACAGCATCGCGTGCACGATATATTTGTACTAGCTGCATCACGTGCGCGATACAGTTATAACACACATGATTTTTTCTTTTTCTGGGCTTTTTGTGACGGGTTCTGATCCATTCCAAGCTCTTTTTAAGGGGAAACTCTGCACTTTTGCAAGAGTTACGAAAATTGGTACTGCAATAATGATTTTTACAACATCAAGGGTGATTAGAAGAGCATTTAAAGCCAATGGAGGTCAAAACTTCAAGGGAAATCATATGTTATTCTTATTAATTCAATTATTATTGTAATTTGAATTATGATTAGCTAAACTCCTATAGGTTACATTGTGTGTGATGAACCTTGCTCTAGATTGGGCCTAAGACTGACCCACTATCGGGCACAACCCAACCTAGCTCGTGTTGAGGAAAGTCCAATATGATGGCCCAATCTATTTAGTCCATTGAAGAACACTTCCCGACGTGCTCCTCACCCAAGGACACATGGACAACTGATCTCGCGCATCTCGCAGAGACGTTTCGCCCTATGTAACAGACAAGTCCTCAACTTCCTGAGAATGCATAACGGTTGACCCAAAACGATGACCACATGCTGGTCATTGCTACTTCCACGTAGAAGTCCTGAAAGTCATCCATTATGGGCCTAAAGATCCAACCCATCATGGAGACCGTTGACCCAACGTTGGGGGCTCATTATAAATACCCTCCTGTAAATGAGGGTCCGATATTCTAATTCATTCATTCTAGACCTTGTAGTTTCCTTCTACACTCTGAATTGAATTTAGCATCGAGTGCCTTGTAGGTACACCCCTTTTTCCTTCTCCGTCTCCATGATTGACTGAAGTCCACAACGTGTTGCTGGTCACTGAAGAATCTTCTGATCGCAATAAGATCAAACCTGTTTCAATATTGTTGGATAATATATTGATTTGACTTTATATGAATCCTTTGATCTATAATTCCATGCAATTGCATATTATTCGGAATGCTTTCTATGTGACATACTCTTTTAAATTGATTTTAGGCACATAGAGAATACTAACCATTAGTCTATATGGTGGATCTAGGGAAATTGTGGTACTTAAGCTGGTTCAATAGGAATAGGAGACCTAGTGTAGTGGCATAGGGAATTAACATTTTGTGCATCGCCTAATCATGCTTACGCTGGTGGAATAGGGATAGGAAACTCCGTGTAGTGATTAGTGAGCTATTTCTCGAGTGATCAATTTAAAAGAGAGAAGGGAGCAAATTTCTCCCCTTTGAAACCAAATACAGAGTGAAAGAGAGAAGGGAGAGGAAGAAGAAAGTTCAATTGAAGAATATGATGAAGAAACACTACTACAAAACGCATAATTAATGACGTCATGGTCACCACGGTTTTTCCCTAGACCGTGGTGACATATCTTAACTAAGGCGCTACCTTAATTTTTTTTTTGAATAAAATTATTTATATATAACAACGATTTCAGAATCAACCGCTGTGATACAATTAAACTTTCATCGGTTCGAACCTCAGCGCAATAATATATTGGCTAAATTACTTACAGGGTCCTTTAAGTTATTTAATTGTAACAATATGGTCCTTTATATATATTTTTGCTACAAGTAGGTCCTTTAAGTTATTTTAAAATATCAAGTTAGTCCGTTAAGTTTTTTTTTTGGTAAAGCTTTGGTCCTTTTTTTTTTTAAAATTCCGTTAAAATAAATTGCAAACTCATATACCATTTGAACTGGTTTTTCACGCTGATCATGAATATGTAATTAGTTTTGCATTTGATTGTGTATTTTGGTCGGATCGACGATTTTTTCTTTATGTATTTCGTCCATTTTTACCTGATTTTCATGAAATGTAACTTTTTTAAATACATTTGATTGCATATTCATGATCAACGCTAAAAACCAATTCAAATGGTATATGAATTAGCAATTTATTTTAATGGAATTTTTAAAAAAGGGACCAAAGCTTTACAAAAAAAAACTTAAGAGACACTAACTTGATATTTTAAAATAACTTAAAGGACCTACTTGTAGCAAAAAAAATATAAAGAACCACATTCTTACAATTAAATAATTTAAAGGATCCTATAAGTAATTTAGCCTAATATATTTTACCCCTTTAACGTTAAGGCGCACCTTTTCTTTTTTATTTATTTTAAAATCACCAATAAAAAAGATATCACTACGGTTACAATTATAAACTGTTGTGATTTACTTATAATATTTATAATACTTAGAATCTTGTGCTTCATACATTAAGGTATTAATCTTCTTTTATATAGTGTAACATATTTTCCATTATATCGTTTGTTCTACTTTAAGGTTTAATAATGACGCATCTGAAGACAAACTTATCCAAATGTGTTTCTATGTCTTCAACCCGCAGTAAAATCTCGATCTGGAACTTATCAAAGGAAGGCTTTTTTGGAGATGTCAATTTTGGAGGAGTGATGAAACGTGTAACTTGTTCATATGGGATGAAGACATGGGAGAAAGAGATGAAAATGAAGATAAGAGCATTACGAAGTCAGAGTTGGAAGTTGTGTGTTATTTGAAGATTATGTATGAGGATTCAAAGAAGAAGAACATTAATTTAAAGAATAAACTAAAATCAGAGAGATTTTATGGAAATCTCAAGATGTTATGTTTTTTAGTCTCATTTATTTTTAATGTTTACTTTGTTATGAAATATAATAGTTAGGATTTGAATTACATTGTTGATGTTTATGTTTCTCTTCTTAATATTTTTAAAAGAGTTATCACTACGGTTTTCCTTGGTAACAAATGTGTTATATTTATTATTAATAAATACTTATAGTTTGGGTCTTTTTTTATTATATACTTATCATTACAGTTCTTTTAGAAAACCATTGTTAAATATTTACCTATATAAGGGAATTAACTTTCCTTTATTGATAGTAGCGTCATTTCATTCACAATGAAACCCCTAACACCCATTGTTCCTCAACATTTTTGGAAGCAAGGCTTCATCTTTTTTTAGAATCTGCAAAAAGGAATACAAGAAGTATGAAGCTTTTTATTTAGGCTTCTTCATCCTAGTATTCCTTCTTGTAGAATCTAAAACTAAATGAATATGGTGATGATGCTGGAGGTAGCAAGCGTAATGTATATATTGTTTATGGAAAATAAGGTATTCTTCAAGGGTTTTGTTTCAAATTTTGCTTGTTTTGTTTTGAATAATAACTAATTTTCTTCATTGCGTCCCATCTCTTAAGGTTTTGTTTCACATGGTGGTACTATCGTACCTCGAAAAATACGATCCTCGCAAATGCTGTCGCGGCTAGGATGACATGAGAGTCTCCATTTAATTTTGATTTATTCCCAAAGAGGGAAAGGGAAAATATAGATAAAACCCGGGAAGAAAGGGATAAGGACAAAGTCATTGTAACCATTGCCTGGGTTCGAAAGTCGGTTATGCAAGGGGAAGGTATTAGCACCTCTTACATCCATCGAACCTGATGGGAACCATCTAAATTGTCATGTGTGAAAGGATGCCTATGCTTAATGAGTTACTTACTAAGGGAAAAAGTTTGATTAGAAGCTTGATTGATCCTAGGGGCTCGACAAGGATTGAGATCCATGTGCTTACATATTCCCTCGTGCAATGGAAAAGTCAGAGCTTCGTAGTTCGGCTCACTACGGTTGGCTGTTAATTTTATTTACCTTTCTTTCAAAAAAATAATTTAGGAGTCGAATTGCACTAACGACTATGGGTAGATGTGATTATTCCGAACCAACAAGCCAAGCGTCTTGCGACAGAATAATTGGAGCGAGTAACAGGATTCCCATTATCTTCCTTATACCACTTAAGGCTCGTGACGTACAATTCTTCTCGTATTATTAATGTGTTTTATTACCTAAGACCACTTGATGTTGGATCAAGGGTTTAGATCTAAAAGAATCATTTTGGTCAAAGGGTAGGTCGGTTGTGAGGCACAAAGCACTCGACACGAGTGAATGCAAATGGAGTGTAAGGGTTGATTGGTTAAGTCAGATTGAGTCCTAGTCCTAAGGAAGGCGCCTAGTAAACGAAATCAAAACCTAAGGAAAGTGCGAGTGTGCATGTGAAACTACTTGGCGTTGGACCCAAGGTTTGAAACGAGGGAAAGCAATAATATAAACAACATACATCGGAATCGGGAGAGGGTTACAAAATAAGTTACACGGGATTGCACGAAATAAAATGGTTCATTGTATTTGCCCAAGAGGAAGCGTGTGTGAAAGTGTCATAAACTATACGAAACCATTGGAGTTTGAGATTAAACCGAAAGCATCGAAATGTAGCTCTTTAACTATCTTAAAATGGATTCAATGTTAGAACCATTCTATGAGAAGTCGAGCATCGTTTTATGCATCCAAACGGTTTTCGAAAGTTAAATTGAATTTTAACTTTGAAATCGTAATGCAAAGGTAATCGAATAATAAATAATTATTAAATAGGCTTAAATACACCTTTGGTCCCCCTTTTTTGAGGTTTTTAAAATTTTAATCCTCCCATTTTAAAACCCAGCTTTTTGGTCCCTGAAATTTGGGTCACTTGGGATTTCCTTGGTCCCCCTCCACATGACCGACTCATTAATGATGTGGCAACGTAAATAGATGTCCATGTCATTTAGCTTGAATATTTAAATATACAGTCATTTATATTGTGATTTAAAATTCTTTTAAAATATAATAATGAATTAAAAAATGAATTATTTTATATTATTTATTCTATTTATTAATGGTGACATAATTTCTCACCCAATGTTCATCTTTCACTCAGTAAACGTTTCTTCATCTTCTTTGTTTATGCGTTTGTGTTTTTTCTCCATAATTGTTATCTTAATCCTAAATTCCAAATACCCTTCATCTTCATTTTTATTTTTGAAATTCTGTAATCAGGTATGAGATGTCCTATGAGATGTCCCAACACTTGACAGATTTAACCAAAACTTAAAGTGCAAGAAAATTAAACAACACAGTAGTTTGTTAACCCAGTTCAGTGTATAACCACACTTACATCTGGAGGCTACCAAGCCAGGAGGAAATCCACTATAAGTAATATTAATTCTAGACTTAAACAACCCAGTTTAATCTTTCACTTAATATCTACCAAATGCAATTTCTACCTAAGACACAACTTAGATATGAGTACCAACTCACTCCCCCTCAATCACACAGTGATCTTGTTTACAAGTTTAATAAAATTGAAGACATTCTTCAAACAAAACAGCTTGATCTTACTTCACAGTTTCAATCAAGTCACAAATGCACTTATGCTTAAAAGCTCATAAAGTGGTACAATAAAACAACCTGCTATTAAAACTCAAAGCACTCTATTTGGTCTTCTTAAAATTCGTACTCAATTCTGTGAATTTCTGTTGATTAAATAGGTGTTTGTAATTTGGGCTTTCTGTAGGTTAATCCAGTCCTAAAACACAACAGCTTCCACCTAGAATTAGGGTTTGTTACTTCCTAGATTCTAGGTGATTTAGTTCTTCTGATTAATCTGAATCCTCATAATAAAACTCCCTACAGATGCGCCTTGTTCTGTTTTTATCCATCCATAATTAATTCCAGATAACTCTCCTTAAATATCTCAGATCAGTTAGTCATTAATTAATTCTGGTAGCAGGTTTGAGATGTCTCAACATCTGTTGGGACATCCTGAAAAACTGAACTTAAGTCATTTACACAATGTCCCAACATCTGGTGTGACATCCTGAAATAAGTTCTTATACTCTGTTTGATAATGTCCCAACATCTGATAGGACATTCTGAACTGAATTCAATATTTCTTGTTGGTCAAAAATTCTGCCAATTCTAAACATCTACAAACTCCCCCTTTGGCTAATTTTTGGCTAACATCTTTTCTGGTTATCAGAGTGCAGCAGAAGTTCTTTTATCAGAGTATAGCATTATTTTTCTGTTGAATCATATTTGAGATTACTCCCCCTCAAACATACATGTATCCAGTCTTGTTGCAACAGAAATATTTATCAAAACACACTGATTCAGTTCAGAAACAAACAAACAGATTTTTCATTCATAATTAAACAGCATTACACATTGTTGTTGTTGTTGTTCTCCCCCTTGTTAGACACAAATTTGGGGCCAAAGTCAGTAATTCTAAATTACAATGCAGCTGTCATACATTTTTCCTCACATACAATGATCACTCAGATTCATCACATTCAGTTTCTTCATCTTCCTCAGTTTCTTCATCAGAAGCAGCTTTCTGATCACCTTCACTCTCCAGCCTTTGGATAATTTCCTCAAGCTTCTGCTTCCTAGCTTCAAGTTCTTTACAGGTGCTCTTCAGTTCAGCAATCAATGCAGCCTTAGAGATTGGAGTCTTTGCATTTGAAGAACCTGCAGATGTCCCAGAGGGTGCTTCAACATCTGCTGCATGATGACTCAGGAACAGTTTGTAGTGAAAGGCCAGAGGGCTTTCTCTTTTGCAAACTGTGTCCTTCTCAGTGAGGATCCCAGGGTACTGACTTAGCATTATACCACACAACAAGGAAGGAAAAGCTATTGGCAGCTTTGTGGCAGATGAGCTAGCATGCTTCAAAGTCTGATCAAATATGTAGGCTCCATAATCCAGCTTAGTCTGAGTGCCCACAACATAAATAAACCTGTCCAAGCCAGTGGATATTGAAGATGTGTGATTTGTAGGCACCCAGTTTGTTGTACCAATCCTGTTCAGCATGGCATATTTTCTTGTCAGCATGCTCACTGAGAGCTTTCCTTTAACTGGCCAAGCCTTGACCTGGTTTGCAGTGATAACCTTGCAGACTTGGTTATCAGTCTTCCCTAGCTCATTTGGTCCATCAGATTCTCTTCCAAGGAATTGGTTGATGATCTGAGGAGAGAACTCTACACACCTACCTCTAACAAAGACTTTTCTAAATTCAGCAGACTTACCATTGGCACAATCTTCCTGAAGATTGACTATGAATTCTTTGATAAGTAGCTCATAGCAGGGAGAGAGGTTGGAGACTGTTTTGAAGAGACCAGCAGCAGATATGAGATCAATTAATTCAGTGCACTCAAGTGCATTACTGCTCAGCTCTCTTTCAAGTGCTACCCTTCTTTGGTACACAAACTTCCATCTGTTTACACTTGAGACATGATGAAATGAGATGTTGTCCAAGGGAGCTTCTGGAACAGCAGTTGATGCCCTAGAGGGTGCTGGTTTCTTCTTTGGAGGAGATGTTGGGACATCTGCTTCAACATCTGAGTCTGATGGAGTGACAACTTTCCTCTTTTGGGTTTGGACTTTGCTCCATTGTTTTGTAGGACCAAAGACAGTTTTGGCTTTGTCTTTCTTTGGGGTAGCTTGTTTCTTCTCAGGAATTGCATGTCCTGCTTGCATCTTTTCTTTCCTAGTCCTGAGCCTTTTGGCTATGCTAGGTCTTACAGAGGCAATGATCTCTGTATCAGAATCCTGCTCTAGGTTCACCACAGGAGGAGATTGAGCAGTCTCCTCTTCAGCTGGTTGATCAGCAGAGATATGTTCTTCAGTTGAGGCTTTGGTCTGATCCTCAGATTCTTCTTCATCACTTTCATTTGAGGCCTTTTTCTGGTCCTCAGATTCTTCTATAGCAGCATCAGATGAAACCTTTTGTTGATCCTCAGATGTTTCAACATCTATTGGGACATCCTGTTGAGCAGGAGTGTCCTTTGCAGCCTGAGTTTGTTGATCTTCTTGAGGAGCAGGCATGGTGTTTAGAGGAATAGAAATGCCACTAACCACTCTTTGTTCAGATAGGATCTTGGTAACCAACTCCTTTATGGAAGCATCCACATATTCAGAAGATTTTTGAGGCATGTTTGCTGGTGAAGGAATGCCTTTGGATTTGCTGCAGACTTGATCTTTTGCTCTTTTTGGAGTTCTTGGCTTTTTAGCATGAGGAACACTTCCTCTTATTTCGTCCAATGGGGTTGACTCCATGGGTACCACAGAAATAGGGGTTGCATGAACCACATCTTCTTTGTTGAGAATTTCTTCAGGAATGTTAGGGTTTTGAGACATTTTCAAAGAAGATGGATGAAGAGTTTTAGGGTTGATGATTTCTGAATAACAGCTAGATAATGCAATTCGCTTTTGATAGTATGATGAGAATATGGATAGCTGATTATAAGCTGTTATTATATAAGTAGCCGTTACATTGAAAATTATTAGGAATGGAATACCCAAGGTTCTTGACCAGACTGGTGTTGCCATCTGGTGCTTATGCCACACAATGTCATATGACATGTTGGCACATCTCCATAACTGCTAAATCTCACATAAGCAGATTCCCAATTTGCCCCTTAAGTTCTCAAATTGTGTAGCATCCAATGCTTTGGTAAAGATATCAGCCAATTGCAGATTTGTAGCTACATGTTCCAATGAAATCACTTTTTCTTCTACAAGATCTATGATGAAATGATGTCTGATATCAATATGCTTGGTCCTGCTATGTTGGATAGGATTCTTTGATATGTTAATTGCACTTAAGTTGTCACAGTACAATGTCATGACATCTTGTGGGACATTGTACTCAGTGAACATTTGCTTCATCCAAACCAACTGAGAACAACTACTTCCAGCTGCTATATATTCATCTTCAGCTGTAGATAAGGATACACAATTTTGTTTCTTACTGAACCAAGAAATCAAATTGTTTCCTAGAAAGAAGCATCCTCCTGAAGTGCTTTTTCTGTCATCAGCACTTCCAGCCCAATCAGCATCACAGAAGCCAGTGAGAATTGGTTTACATCCATGAAAGTACATTATGCCATAGTCACAAGTACCATTAACATATTTAAGAATTCTCTTGACTTGATTGAGATGACTGACTTTTGGATCAGCTTGATATCTTGCACATACACCTACTGCAAATGCTATGTCTGGTCTGCTAGCAGTCAAATATAACAAGCTTCCAATCATGCTTCTGTATATGCTTTGATCTACATTCTCACCCTTTTCATCTTTAGTCAGCTTTAAATGTGTGGGGGCAGGAGTTCTCTTATGAGTAGCATTTTCCATTCCAAATTTCTTGACTATGTTCTTGGTATACTTGCTTTGGGAAATGAACATGGAGTCTTCCATTTGCTTTATTTGCAGACTAAGAAAGTAGGTTAACTCTCCTACTAGGCTCATTTCAAATTCAGATTCCATCTGGTTGACAAAATGTTTGACCATCCTGTCAGACATCCCACCAAAGACAATGTCATCTACATATATTTGAGCAATCATGACATTTCCTTCTTCATCTTTAACAAACAAGGTTTTGTCAATTCCACCTTTCCTGTACCCTTGCTTGATAAGAAAAGTAGTCAACCTTTCATACCATGCCCTTGGAGCTTGCTTCAGACCATAAAGAGCCTTCTTTAGTTTGTATACATGATTTGGACAGCTTGGATCAACAAATCCTTTAGGCTGTTCTACATATACTTCTTCATTAAGATAACCATTTAAAAAAGCACTTTTCACATCCATTTGAAATAGCTTGAACTTTAAGATACAAACAATTCCCAAAAGTAGTCTGATTGATTCAAGCCTTGCTACTGGTGCAAAGGTTTCATCAAAGTCTACTCCTTCAATTTGTGTGTATCCTTGAGCTACAAGTCTAGCTTTGTTCTTTGTAACAACTCCTTGTTCATTTGAGTTGTTCTTATACACCCATTTTGTTCCAATCACATTTATGTCATCAGGTCTAGGAACAAGATTCCACACTTCATTCCTTGTGAATTGACCTAATTCCTCTTGCATAGCACAAATCCAGTATTCATCAGTAAGAGCTTCCTTGATGTTTTTAGGTTCTATTTTAGAAACAAAACAGGAACCTGAAATCATTTCTCTTGATCTAGTGCTTACACCTCTGTTGGGATCACCAATTATCAAATCTTTGGGATGATCCTTCTGTATTCTTATGGAGGGAGGTTTGCTGGATTCTTCTGTCCTTGTATCAGTATGAGTGAAGTCATAATGATCACTCTTTTCTTCAGCTTCAATCTTGATATCAGCAGATGTTCCAACATCTTCTGGGACATCTGTAGGAGCATCATCAATTATTACATTTATGGACTCCATGATAACCTTGGTTCTAGAATTAAATACTCTATATGCTCTGTTGTTTATAGAGTATCCAAGAAAAATCCCTTCATCACTTTTAGGATCGATTTTTCTTCTTTGCTCCCTATCTGCCAGAATATAACAGTTACTTCCAAATACATGGAAGTACTTAACTGTGGGTTTTCTGCCCTTCCAGACTTCATATATTGTGGACAAAGTTCCTTTCCTTAGAGTAACTCTGTTATGGATGTAACAAGCTGTGTTCATAGCTTCAGCCCAGAAGTACAAAGGTAACTTTTTAGCATGGATCATAGCTCTTGCGGATTCTTGAATAGTTCTATTCTTCCTCTCAACAATCCCATTCTGTTGAGGAGTGATTGGTGAAGAATATTCATGATTGATTCCTTCTAAAGAGCAGAAATCTAAGAACTTTTGGTTCTCAAATTCTTTTCCATGATCACTTCTTATTCTGATCACACAGCTGGCTTTTTCCCTTTGTATCCTTTGGCATAAGTCTTTGAATACATCAAATACATCAGACTTTTCTTTGATAAAATTTATCCATGTATACCTTGAAAAGTCATCAACCACCACATAGGCATACCTCTTGCCACCAAGACTTTCAACCTGCATAGGTCCCATAAGATCCATATGCAATAGTTCCAAAACTTTGGAAGTTGTCAGATGTTGGAGCTTTGGATGGGACATCTTGGTTTGCTTGCCTATTTGACATTCACCACATATTTTTCCATCATCAATCTTCAGTTTAGGAATAACTCTTACAGCATCCATAGATATTATCTTCTTTATGCCTCTGAAATGAAGATGACCTAGTCTTTGGTGCCATAGTTTCACTTCTTCTTCTTTAGCTAAAGAGCAAGTTGAAGTGAGACTGAAGTCTTGAGATTCCCACATATAACAGTTGTCTTTAGTCACTATGCATTCAGTTTTGGTAACCTCTTGTTCTTTTTTAGTCACTATGCATTCAGTTTTGGTAAAGTTTACACTGTACCCTTGATCACATAATTGACTTATGCTGATCAGGTTAGCAGTTAAACCTTTAACTAGCAGCACATTATCTAGTCTTGGAACATCTTGACAATCCAAGGTCCCAACTCCCTTGATTTCTCCTTTAGCTCCATCTCCAAAGGTTACATATCTGGATGAATGTGACTTTAAGTTTACTAGCAGATTCTTCAATCCAGTCATGTGTCTTGAACATCCACTGTCAAAGTACCAGTCTTCTTTAGCTGATACTCTTAGTGATGTATGTGCTATATATGCAACACTTTTCTTTGACCATTTAAGTTGAGATTTCTTTTGATGCCTCTGCCCTGTGTATTGTTCATCAGTAGATCTCCAAGATTGATTGTTGATCTTGTTCTTGGTTATGTGGCTTTGATACTTCTTTGATACTTCTTCTTCATTTTGTTCTTTTCAGAATGTTGAGACATCTGTTGGAACATTATGTTTGACTTTGTGTTCTTTTCTTGATGTTGAAGCATCTGTTGGGACATCTTGTTTGACTGTTTGGATTTTGAATTAGTTTTGCTGGAGCTAGCTTCATCTTTATGTACTCTGTTAAATCCCAGTCCACTTTTATCCCCTGAATGCTTATTGTTGTTGAGAATAACATCCAGTGTACTTGAACTGCTGTTCAGCATTCTAACAGATTTGGACATGTGTTCCAACTTGGAGTTGAGAAGACTTACTTCACTTTTCAAGGTGTCAATGATCTCTTGATCACTTGCTTTTTCATCTTCTAGTGCCTCATTCTGCTTCTTTAGCTTTATAACCTCACTGCATATTTCAGTGCTTCTTTTGTATAGATCTTTGTAGGCTTGCTCAAGTTCTTCAAAAGTAAGCTCCCCATCACTGGAATCACTTTCAGATTCACATAATCCAGCTAAAGCAGTGATATGCTTAGCTGATTCTTCTTCTGAATCACCTCCTGAGTCTTCATCAGACCAGGTTACAGAGAGTCCTTTCTTTTGCCTTTTTAAGTAGGTAGGACATTCATTCCTGATGTGTCCATATCCTTCACATCCATGGCATTTGATTCCTTTTTCTTGACTGGTCTTTTCATCATAATTTGACCTTCTGTTAGTATCATAAGGCCTCTTGTTCTCAGAAGAGTTTGTGTATCTTCCACTGGGTTTGGATTTGCCTTCCATCCCTCTGAGAATCTTTTTGAATTGTCTTCCAAGCATAGCAATGTTGTCTGATAAGCTTTTGCCAGTTTCTGATTCATCATCTTCTTCTTCATCAGTATTTGTCACCAAGGCTATGCTTTTGTTCTTCTTAACATTTGTGTCATTCATTCCTATCTCAAATGTTTGAAGGGAACCAATGAGTTCTTCAACTTTCATAGTGCATATGTCTTGAGCTTCTTCTATTGCTGTGACTTTCATGTCAAATCTTTTTGGCAAAGATCTGAGGATCTTTCTTACAAGCTTTTCATCAGTCATCTTTTCTCCCAAAGCTCCAAAAGTATTAGCTACTTCTAATATGTTCATGTAGAATTCATGAACTGTCTCATCTTCCTTCATTCTCAAGTTTTCAAACTTGGTGGTGAGAAGTTGAAGTCTTGACATCTTTACCTTTGATGTTCCTTCATGAGTTGTTTTGAGAGTATCCCACACATCTTTGGCTAGCTCACAATGATGCACAAGTCTAAAGATGTTCCTATCAATGCCATTGAATAGAGCATTTAAGGCCTTGGAGTTGCCTAGTGCTGAATCTTCTTCCTCCTTACTCCATTCTTCTTCAGGTTTCAATACTTTTGATCCATCTTTGGTGTCTTGGATAGGATGTTCCCATCCAATGTTGACTGCTCTCCAGGCCCTATTGTCAAGTGATCTTAAGAATGCAATCATTCTTGGTTTCCAGTAGTCATAATTAGATCCATCCAGTATAGGTGGTCTATTTACTGATCCTATATCTCTGTCCATGTTTCCAGAATTTGTATTCCCTAGATCTCACCCAGTAAAAACAGGCAGGGTGCCTGCTCTGATGCCAATTGAAATTCTGTAATCAGGTATGAGATGTCCTATGAGATGTCCCAACACTTGACAGATTTAACCAAAACTTAAAGTGCAAGAAAATTAAACAACACAGTAGTTTGTTAACCCAGTTCAGTGTATAACCACACTTACATCTGGAGGCTACCAAGCCAGGAGGAAATCCACTATAAGTAATATTAATTCTAGACTTAAACAACCCAGTTTAATCTTTCACTTAATATCTACCCAATGCAATTTCTACCTAAGACACAACTTAGATATGAGTACCAACTCACTCCCCCTCAATCACACAGTGATCTTGTTTACAAGTTTAATAAAATTGAAGACATTCTTCAAACAAAACAGCTTGATCTTACTTCACAGTTTCAATCAAGTCACAAATGCACTTATGCTTAAAAGCTCATAAAGTGGTACAATAAAACAACCTGCTATTAAAACTCAAAGCACTCTATTTGGTCTTCTTAAAATTCGTACTCAATTCTGTGAATTTCTGTTGATTAAATAGGTGTTTGTAATTTGGGCTTTCTGTAGGTTAATCCAGTCCTAAAACACAGCAGCTTCCACCTAGAATTAGGGTTTGTTACTTCCTAGATTCTAGGTGATTTAGTTCTTCTGATTAATCTGAATCCTCATAATAAAACTCCCTACAGATGCGCCTTGTTCTGTTTTTATCCATCCATAATTAATTCCAGATAACTCTCCTTAAATATCTCAGATCAGTTAGTCATTAATTAATTCTGGTAGCAGGTTTGAGATGTCTCAACATCTGTTGGGACATCCTGAAAAACTGAACTTAAGTCATTTACACAATGTCCCAACATCTGGTGTGACATCCTGAAATAAGTTCTTATACTCTGTTTGATAATGTCCCAACATCTGATAGGACATTCTGAACTGAATTCAATATTTCTTGTTGGTCAAAAATTCTGCCAATTCTAAACATCTACAATTTTTATTTTAAAAATAGCTATTTTGTTTTAGTTTTAATTAGTCTTCGAATTTGTTTGAAAAATCAATTTTGTTGTAGGATTTAGATACTGAAAAAATGGAAATGATTAGGGAAGATGTGAACCCAAGATCTGCGATAAATATTGCATGTCTCTTCATATCAATCTCTCTTCATTTTGTTGTTGCTTAGATCTGGATTTGCATGGGTATTTTGTTGTTTCTTAAATATGGGTTTTCATAGGCCATAACAAATAAAGAAAAGCGATAAAAAGAAGATTGGTTTCATATTGATCTAAATGACGTCGATTTATCGAAATCGAACATTTAGATCGTTTGTTATATCATCGACCATAAAATAAAGTAAAGTAGAAAAATAATAATGAAAATAAAAGAATGACCTCATATTAGTTTAGATAACGTCGATTTATTCGAAATCGAATATCTAAACTTTTTATCATAAGCCGGATAAAAATAAATCGAGACAAGATAGAAAATAAAGGAATGACCTCATATTAGTTTAGATAACATCGATTTATTCGAAACCGTTTGTCATTGGCCGAATAAAATCGAGAAATAATGATGGATCTAAATATTAAATTAGAAACCATAAAACACAATAGAAATAAAAGTGGTCTCATATTGATTTAGACAACGTCGACTTTAAGAAATTGAATGTCAAAAATCGGGTGATAATATCATCGACCAAAGTAAAAGAATAAATCGAGAAATAATGGAGAAACAGAAAAAATGGCCTCATATTAGTTTAGATAATGTCGATTAAATCAAATATCAATAAACCATATTTTATATCATCGACCATTAATTTTAATCTAAAGTGATGAATTTTATATTTTTGTTAAAAAAATGAGGGAACTAAACTAAATAAGATGTCATTATATAATATGCTTTTTCATAAAAAAACTCAAGAGTTTAAAAAGAAAGAGACACTAATTTTTTTTAAAATAATTATAAAGAACAAATTAATTCATGGACCAACTAAAACCAGACATGTTGGGCTCAGTCCACTCGGTTCATCCTAGCCCCAACTTTTATACACATGCTAATCACATTCTCGAGTAGTGCAAAACAAATATTCATTGACCACTCAGCCATTAAAGCCGAAAATATGGGGGAGAAAAGGAGATTGCTATAGATACTTGGGATATGGGAAAAGAATTCAGACTCATTCACAAAGGAGAAAAAGGAGAAATTCTGCATGAATTGGAGGTCAGAACGACAGGGAAGGACACGACTCTGTATGGCGTATAGTTGGCACATGGGAGATTGTAAAACTTGCGTAATGATTTTAATCAGCTATAATATCAGAGGTTTGGGGGGTCTTGCGAAGAAGAAGTAAATCCAAAACATCATTCACAGTTACAAACCAAAAGTTATTTGCATTCAAGAAAAAAAGATGGAAGTCATTGAAAGGAATCTAGTCTCAAGCTTATGGGGTTCATTCAATTTTGACTTCGTGTTCAAGCCATCCACAGGTAGCTCAGGAGGAATCCTCTCTCTCTCTCTCTCTCTCTATGGGACAGGAACACCTTTAGTGTTAAACATAGAATGATTAAAGGGCATTACTAAGATTGAATGGAGAATGAGGGAGGCAAAGGTAAAGGTAAACTTACTGAAAATTTACGCTCCATGCGATTTAAACATGAAGAAGGATTTGTGGTCTAATTTAAAGACATAAATACAAGGAAACGAGGAAGAATGCTGGTGTGCGGTCGACGATTTTAACGCAGTTAGAAATTCTTCAGAGAGAAAAGGGAGAATTGAGAGGCTTAGGGGAAGGGAGATGCATGATTTCAATGACTTCATTGAGGAAGGATCTCTGATAAATCTTCCTCTTCTTGGGAGGAGATTCACTTGGTCGCGAACGGGAGAATCGACTATGAGCATAATAGATAGAATATTGGTGTCATAAGCGTGGGCTAGAGAGTGGCCTGAGCATAAACTAAGCTGCATCAACAGAGGATTATCAGACCATTGTCCGATTCTTTTGAGAGGTTGGAATATGAATTGGGGTCTGAAACCATTTCGGATGCTGAAATGCTGGAGTGAAATCGAAGGTTACCAGCAATATGTTAGGGAACAATAGCAAAAATGTCAGGCCGAAGGCAGAGCTATGTTCGTGTTTAAAGAAAAACTAAAACAAATTAAAGTAGGGCTCAATGAATGGCATAAAAATTATTCACAGAATTTAGAAGAAAAAATCATGATTGTCAAAGGTGAATTGAACAAGTTGGAGCTCAAAGAAGAAACTGAGGGACTGTCTCAAGAAGAAATCATAGTCAAACGATAAAAAAACCTCATAGTTATACAGACTATCAAGCTTGAACTGCAGTATATAATGACAATGATCAAGAATCAAATGGTTGACAGAAGGCGACGCAAATACTAAATTCTTTTATGGATGTATCAACAAGAAACAAAGAAATTACGAGATCGTTTGCATTGAAGTCAATGGGAGAAGAAGGTATGAAGTGGAAGAAACCAAAAGGGCAATTCAAGACTACTTCAAACAAATTTTCGAGGCGAGAAGAACATGCAAGTTAGAGGAGAATTTAAATTTCAAAATATTATGAGACGTGGAGAGGGACGAGATGGTTAGAGCCTTCTCAGAGGAAGAGGTTCGAAGATCGATATGGGACTGCGACAGTTCAAAAAGTCCTGGCTCGAATGGGGTTAACATGGGATTCATCAAAGATTTCTGGGTCGAAATCAAAGATGACATCTTAATAATGATGAATGAGTTTCATAGGAACATAAGGATGGTCAAAGGTGGGAATTCTTCATTCATAGTGCTGATCCCGAAAAGGAAAAACCCCTTAAGATTAAAGAATACAGACCAATTTCAATAGTCGGGTGCATTTATAAAGTGATAGCCAAGACCCTTGCAAATAGACTTAAAAAAGTTATGAACTCGATTATATCAGACACACAGTCAACTTTCATATCAGGCCGACAAATTTTAGATGGTATCTTGATTGCAAACGAAGTTGCGGATGAAGCAAAGCGTAAGAAAAATGAGCTATTAATGTTTAAGGTAGATTTTGAAAGAGCGTACGACTCGGTAGAATTTAATTTCCTTGAAATGGCCATGGAGAAAATGGGATTCCACACAAAATGGAGGAAGTAGATATTAGAATGCTTGAAGTCGTCTCGGTGTTGCACCCCAAAATTTGCCCTCCCCAAGACAAGACATTGTGTATTAAGAGGTTCACAAGGTTCACAAAGTTCACAAGACATCTCATAAGATTCACAAGGTTCACAAAGTTCACAATTGGTTTGAAAATTTGACAATTCCCTCAGACAATGCATCCTCCTAAGCAATGCATCTTAAACTAGGATTTTAACTTTCATCAGGCTAAATGGACTTCCAAGACTTCAAGTGAGCTTCATAGTATCCTATATGTGTTCAAGAATCCCCATGTCAAGTTTCAAGACTTTCCCAAAAGATTTGCTCAGTCAGATGATCAGATAGGTTAAAATCAATCAAAGTAGTCAAAAAGTCAAACTGAGGTCAACTGTGGTCAAACCAAAGTCAAACTTCATGATTTTTGCCAACATCAAGTATATGAAGTAAAATTCATCATTTTATCAAGGGTTGATCATGATTCATCAAGGAAGTTTCAGATCATCAAGAATCAGGAGTTTCTAAATTAGGGTTTTCATAGGAAAAGTCAACTGAACTTTGACTAGCCATAACTTTCACATGCTTCATCAAATTTTTTCCATCTAAATCTCATTTGAAGGAAATTGAATTCTCTACAACTTTGTGTCTCACAAGCCAAGCCCAAAAATGCTTCATTTGGAAGGTATGAGCTAAGACATTACAGGTCCTTTTAAAAGTCAACAAAAAGTCAACAAATTCCAAAGAGCATAACTTGAGAATGGTAAACGATATGGACATGAGACCAAAGAGGTTGGTTAGAGGACTCATTAAGCTTTCCAAAATGTCCAAGAACACCTTCATAGCATTAAAATTGAAGGATTTGTGCCCTTGCAAAGTTGGGAAATTTTTGGGAAATTTATGATGCAAATAAGGCCTTAAAACCAATTTTTGCTAAATGAGCCCACCAAATTACCATCCAATCTTTACAAACTCATCAAGTACGACCCAACCCACATATTTTCTGATTTTTTATATTTTATTTGATATTTATTTGAATTTTATTCATTAAAATACAAATTAAATTGAAATAAAATATAAAAATCATATATTTGAAAAGGATTTGGTTTCTAGAAGGTCTTAAAACTTATTTAAACTTGATTGATACAAATATAATGGAGATCATACCAAAATAGCAAGGCTAGATCAAGGAAAATCAAGTTTTAATATCACATTTTTTTCAATCTTAAAAAGTCCAAAAATCCACAAGTTTGTTTAAGTTTTTGACCTAAATTCATTAAGTGATATATATAGAACATGAAGCTCAACTCTAGGGACGAATTCACAGCCTCAAGAACACATTACAAACTTCAAAATTTCAAGAGAAAAGAGGGATTCGGTTTTGGACTTAGAGGGACTCTCAAGACAAAATAAGGATTGCAAATCATTCCTTGAAGGTCACTGAATGTTTCTGGATCATAAAACCATCCATTCATGCACTGAATCATGCTAACCGAATCATCACATTCTTGCTTTTTTTGAATTTTCGATTTCATATATTCATGTAATATAAATTGTTTTTGATCATTGATACTTGTTTGTGAAGGTGTCTGGAATGTTTCTGTATGCTTGGATTGAATTTTCATTACAGGTTAAAGGATTCACCATGGTTAGGGTTTCGGCCTCTTGTTTGGGGTTTCATGATAAAGCAAATATAAATAATTTTTAAGAACATAGGAAGATTGTATGAGTTCTTAGGATTACATTTCACTAATCAATTTGAAGAAATTTCACTGTTTTGTTGATGTTTGAAATTCGTTGGTCATGAACATGATGAACTTCGCAGGTAAAAACGCAGCTGAATTCATAGTTATTTTTGCAGGAAATTTGGGGAAGATGAAGATCAGATGGCGCCAAAATCCAGTTTAAAAAATTGATTTAAAATATAATGTTTATTTGTTGGTTATATGTTGAATGTGTAGTAGTGGCTCAGTTGGTTAGTGTGCGCGTTTGTTATATAGATGGTCCTGGGTTCAAATCCTCCCCAGGCCATTTTGCTTTGTTTTATTTTTTTAGAATTTTTGCAGGTTGACAATAAAATCAATTGGTCTCCACTGTTAGCACCAGCGCGCGCTTGGCCTGGTGGAGATGCTGCTGGTCCAGTGTTGGCAAAGCCTAGGGCTTGGGTTCGAATCCCAGCCCCAGGTAAGTTTTTGTTTCATTTATTTTTATTATTTCTTTTGTTTTGTTTATTTAATTCTTTAATAAATTTATAAAATGAATGTACATATTGTTTTCTTGTATAAAAAAAACTTATATTTTCTAATTCAAATGATTTTCTCAAAAACCAAATTATTTATATTTATTATATTATAGGTTCATATTATTAAATATATATATATATATATATATATATATATATATATATATATATATATATATATATATTGTAAATAATTAGTTAATTATTAAAATATTCAAACCCTAATCCTGATTTTTCTTAATTATAAAATTAACCCTAATTTCAAAAACCCTAATTTTATTTTTAAATTTCTAACCTTAATTCTTATTTAAATATTAAAATTAATTAAACTTTTTTTTAATATATAATTAAAATAATTAATAATATCTTCTTGGTAAATATTTATTCTATGATTTCTTATTATTCTCATTATATTATCTTCTTTCAAAAATTCTTAAAAAATGTTTATTTAATTTTAAAAATAATTAATTAACTTGTATATATTTTTGTATTCATGCTAATTTCTTTTTCTTATAATTATCTTATCACTAACCTTTATTTAATTGCTTATTTTATTATATAGTTATTATTTAATTATTTTTATTATAATGTAACTGCAAAAGCCTTGTAATAGTCGTAGGGTTATTTTTGTCTTTATTTTATTATTTATAAATGTTTATATTGCCATGGTTAGTAAATATAGGGAGTGATAACATGTTTGTACTTTAAAATTAATTTAGATCACTAATCATAAGATAAATATTTGAACATATACACGCACACACGTAAGTCGATCTTTGATCGCCATCTCACTTTCTAAGGTTATCCCTCATGTTGCCTAAATAAAAAGGTCAAGTAAGGTGTCTAAAGAGCAAAGTCCCTCCTCATAAACAAATCATCTAGTCCCTTTTAATATTATAAGATAAAGACCCTTCCATGTTGCCTTCGTAAATGATCTTGTCCCTTTCGAATAAAAGATGATAAGTCCCTTCACATTGCTAAGACACCTTACAGTTGCCTAAATACAGATGACCCTTCATATGTCCCTTATAACATCCAAGGTAATGACTACCTATTCCTTAATAATAGGGATAGTCTTACCATTGAAAGAACATTTAAGAACAGTAAAGATTCAAATTAGGGTAGGTTCCTAAGTACTTGCTCACTTTTCATCAAAATACTTCATTACACTTCACATTTCAAACAATTTTCAAAACAAAGTCTTTATATACATCCATACAAGGATCATTATAAAGTACTTAAGAAAATTTTTAATCACACACTACACTTCTCAAAACAGTTTAGAGTGAGCTAAGTAACTAAGAGCCCATGGATAACCATGGATGTAAAGGGTGCTAACACCTTCCCTTTACATAACCTACCCCCCGAACTCAAAAATCTTTTAAGGTCTTTCCTGTTCTTTTTGTAGTTTTAAGAGTGCACCTAAGAGGGGGGGGGGGTGAATTAGGTTGTTAACAAATTCTTCGATTTTTACCGGTTTTGGTTTATTTTTCTGCTTAAGGTTAGATGCTGAAAAATAAAGTGCTGAAAGTAGAGAGGACACGACGATGTATAGTGGTTCCCCTCACAATCCGAGAGTACTCCACTCCTCCTTCGACTCGAAAGAGAATTTTACTATGTTTTGGACTTGTACAAGACACTCCTAGTCTTAAGCCACTAAACCACCAAGAACAATCCTCTTGGATTTTTCCTAAGTTCAAGTAGAGAACAATCCTCTCTAAATGAACACACTTGTTTCCAACTAACCCTTGAAACACAAGTAATACAACTCCACAACTTTGTCTTAACAATCCTAAAACAAAGTGTGACTTTATAAATAATTTAGAATTTTTGAAGTGTATGAAAATGATTTCTATGTTGTATATCAATCAATTGATTGATCTTCTCCTTGTAGACAATCTCAATATAGTATACAAGTGTTCAATGCAAATGATATGTATTCTTAGCAATGTATGAAATTTTTGTGCAAAGAATACTTTAGTGACAATTTGTGAACACTTGAGAAAGTATGAAAATATATGTGAGAAATTGTTTATGAAAAGTGTTTGCGAAAAGGAGGTAAAAATGAAATCTGAAAAATGTTGAATTTATATTGCTACACACACCTTTCTAAAGGAGTATAATGAGTGAAAGAATGCCATGGATCATCACAATGCATCAAAAAATTCTGGATGAAGAAATGCAACTTTTTCCCAAACTTTATCAGTGGTAACCGGTTACTTACCCTGGGGTAACCGGTTACTTATTCCCAACGTTAATTTTTTTTGTAAAACAACAGTGGTAACCGGTTACTTACCCTGGGGTAACCGGTTACTGAAGCTGAAAAATGAAAAATATTTTCTTGGCAAAATGTTTAAAGAAATGCAATGACACAAAATTATGATGGATGAACCAAGACACTATTAGATGAATATTTTGAACACTTGTATATCATATTAGAGAAAGTTTTAGATATACCATTTATGTTGCTTGATCATTTGAAAGAAAATGCTCCATTTGAAATTATTTTTAGTCTTCACTTTAATATTCACTCCAAGTCTTCAACTCAATCCTTTTTTGATCTTTGCTCATGAGAGTTGTTGAGAGATGTTGTCTTCATCAAAATTACCAAGAAGCTATGCCTTCACACTTTTATGCCCTTTCCTTTGGATAAAATAAAAGTCGGTGGCGACTCTTGCTATCCGCAACATAACTAAAAGTCAGTTCTCCGACCGTGTTACACTTTAATCATTTAATGAAGAAAGCAGTAGAAGCTAGATATTCTCACTTGAAATATGCAGATGATACCATCATTATCAGAGAGAAAAAATGGGGGTAATATCAGATGTATTAGGGAAAACATGACACTGTTCGAAACATTACCTGGGATGAAGGTCAATTACCAAAAGAGTTGTTTATTCGGGGTTAACATCTTCCAGTGCTAGCTTACAGATGCTGCTAGAATTCTTAGATGTAAGGTTGGATCGATTCCGTTATGTTATCTTGGGATTCCGATTGGTGCAAACCCCAAATCCAAAAAGACATGGAATAAGGTATTAGAAATGGTGAAAGAGAGATTATCTAAGTGGAAGCATACTAACTTATCAATTGGGGGCAAAGTGGTTATCTTGAAATCTGTCTTTTTCGGTGATTCATGTCTACTTCTTTTCCTTCTTCAATGCTCCTACATGTATTATTACTAAACTCGAATCTATATTTAAACATTTCTTTTGGGGGGAGTGGAGAGTGGGAGGAAGATCAATTGGATCAAATGGGAAACTGTTTGCTCTCCGGTAGAAGAAAAAGGGTCGGGGTTAAAAAATATTAGCGTTTTCAATGCTACTCTCGTAGGCAAATGGGTCTGGAAAATTAATAATGATAGGACAGGTTTGTGGCTTAAGGCGCTTACAGATAGGTATGGAAGCGGTGGTAGGTTATCGAGATTCGCCGACTCTTATAGCTCCTAATGGTGGAAATATATCTGCAAAATAGAATTAGGAGGGATAGAGAACCTGGGGGAGTATCGCGTCAAAGACAGTTATAAGAATCTGAGGCCTGGACGCAAGATGGAAAATAATACAGAATGGTCAAATATTTGGAGTAGCTCGGTTCTGTCAAAGGCGTCATGCCTCATTTGGAAGCTCTTCCATAACAGACTTCCTACTAAAAACAATCTAGCCAGAAGGGGAGTTCTAAACCAAGAGGATATCTTGTGCATTGGTGGGTGCGGAAGGGGAGAGTCGGTGTCTCACCTTTTTTCGAGTGTTATAACTTTGCAGGTCTTTGGAAAATGCTTCTAAAGTGGCTTGAAGCTTCTGATGTTCTTCCTAGGGACAGTCGGGATCATGTCAAATAATTCGAATCCCTAATAAGTTTTGGTAAAGAGAAAAACAAAAAGGCTCGAGTGATCTGGACCATGGGCGTTTGGACTATATGGAAGGCAAGAAACAACATTATCTTCAAGAACAAATCAGTTACCTTGGAGGGATTACTTGAAAGCGTCCAAAGAACTTCAGGGAATTGGATGAGAGGAAAATACAAATTCTTGAGCTATAACTTGATGCAATGGTATGTTAACCCCATGACATTAATTTATTAGAGGGCGGAGCTTCGGCAAGAGCTTCAGTCTATTGCAGCAGCTTATCGGGGGTGCAGTCATACCGTTGATCGCAGGCGGGGGAGTCGTTTCCTGAGGGTTGGCAGCATGAGTCGTCTTCAGCTTTCGCCAAATTTTTCGTATATTTGGATCTTTGGTGTGTTGGTTGGAGCGGGCTCCGTGCACATCAGCAAAATACTTGTCATTTGGCTTTGCTTTTATCGATGTGAAGTTTTGATCGCTGATGTGGAACTGGTCTCATTATGTCTATTATGATTTTGCAGTGCCTTGGAGTGGGAGACATGCAATGGGTTTCTGCATAGACTCTGCTATGGTTATTTTTATTTGTTATGTTAGGTGTAGTTAGATTTGTTTTGCGCCTTGGTAGCTTGAAATAGTGAGATTGCTGGTCTTAGTAGTGGCATATGCTTGTTCCCTTTGTTAGGACTTGTGTTTTTTGTTTCTGGTGTTCTTTGTTATTGGATATTTTGTTTCTGGTGTTCCTCCTCTAGTGCATGCCTTATGTCTAGTGGAACTTTAATGCATTTAGCCTTTTCTTCAATAAAGTAAAATAAGAAAAACTTTAGATCAAAGAGCAATGCAAACAAAGCTACATGTGGCCATTTAATTGATATGTGGTCATTCAAAAGAGGGGAAAATAGAATCTGGCATTTGGAAAACGAGTTGGGCAGTGTAAAGAGTAATTGCCTTTTATTAAAACCACATCAAATAAATGAAGAGAGAAACAAAACTTTACCTAGTCATCACCATTTTTAAGAACCGAGTTTTTCTTTTACAAGCCCTATTCAACTTTCAATAACAAACAAACACACAATAATTAAGAGTCTCTTTCTCTGTTTTGCATAGACTCAACTCATTTGAGTCTTATCTTCAGAAAAGAAGACCCAAACCTCATGGTATCATCATCATCATCACGAGACGATCTCAAAGGAACCAAATATAAAACAAAAAACTTACACCAAAATGAAACCCTAATCTGAAGCTTTCAACCCATGTTTTCAAATTAAAAACCTCAGATGCAACGAGATCAAGCATATAACACGCAAAACAGAATAATAAAAACGATGATTAATGTATACCTCTCAAAGATCCGACTCAAAATACTTCAGGATTGTTCTTCCTTTCCTTTTCTTGTCGCGCCTTCTTTCTTTTTCTATTCTTCTTTGTGATTGTGTTCACTAATGTATGAATGGTCTGAGGGATCTAACTTTACTCTAATCAGAACTCTGATGCGAGCTCTGAAAGAGTTGTCGGAAAAAGCTTTGGGGATTTAGGGTTTCGCAGGAATTTTTGTTGGGGTGATGCTAATTTGGAGTGGGAGTTGGAATGAATTATTGACATTAAATGGGCAATAAATGTACACAAGTAAGAACTAATTTGGAACTGAATTTGAAAAGATTCATTTTAGTCCCACATAAGAGGGAACACAATTTTGTAAAAGGAGTGAGGACACACCCATGAGCCATCTAGACACACGCGCGCGCCGCCGTTGACGTCCGTCCGGCTCGGTTCGGTCCGGTCTATATGAATTAATTTTTTGAACTCGAATTTAATTATCATTAATTAATTAATTTGGTGGAAATTAAATATAGTTATTTAATTATTTAGTAGAAAATTAATATTAAATATTAATTAATTACGAAATGGTCCTTCTTCAAAAACCAAGTCTTAACCTAAATTTTGACTTGTTATACTCCAAGTTCTGACCAATTGTGTAACCGCCATTTTGACTGGGCCGGTTTCTCTCTCCCACGTTTTTCTCCATGTTTTCCTCCCACGATTTTCTCCACTCACTTGATTTGCTGCCTATAAATACAGGTATGCAATTCATTTGTAAGTGCACCGAATTTTCGAATTCTCTCTTCTCTCTCCTTTCTCACTTCATCTCATATTTTTCTTTATTGATTGGCTTTTCGGCCATTAATGACTGGATTTATTCCAGATACTGTGAGGGTGTATTTCTAGATCGATTTATCAGATTGAAACTGATAAATCGTATTTTTGAATGGGTTGCTTTATCCTGGAGACGTCGTTGCAAATCGATTGCTTTGCAAACTTTTGGCAGTACGACGAAACGTCTTAAAGAAAGCGACCTAGTACGTGACTCGTCCCGATAATTTCTCTGTGCAAATTTAATTTTTCAAAACCGGAATCAACAATTTTAAGACGTTTTCATATCTTCCATGGCAACTGAGGAAATTATCGGTACTATACGGCCGCTCCTGTCTCTGACAAACCATTCAAGTTTAAGGGTTCCAATTTCAAACGTTGGCAAGCTAAGATGAAATTTTTCTTAACTCTGAAAAAGGTTACCCACGTTCTGACTGAGGATATCCCAGTTGTCCTTTCTGGATCAATTGAACAACCTAATGGTAAGTCACTTGCAGAATCAGACGGGACTTCCCAAACGTCTGAATCAGATGATGCAAAAGCTAAGGTTGCAACAGATGACTTACAGCTCAGGAAAGAAATCTCCCTATGGCACGAGAATGACTATCTATGCAAAAATCACATTCTGAACGGTCTTGTTGATGATCTGTATGACTACTACAGTAGTTACAAGACTGCTAAATAGGTATGCGAGGCTATGTAAAGGAAATATGATACTGAAGAAGCAGCTGCGAAGAAATATGTTGTCAGCTGCTACTTGAACTACAAGATGGTGGATGGAAGGTCTGTGGAAGCTCAAAGCCATAAAATTCAGAAAATTGCTCATGAAATTATTACATAAGGTATGCCCCTCAATGAACAATTTTAAATTGTTGTTATCATTGACAAACTGCCCCTTGGTTGGAAAGATTTCAAAAATTTGCTTCGCCACAAAACAAAAGAATTTTCCATCGAGAGTCTGATTGCTAGCCTCCGAATTGAAGAGGAAGCTCGTAAACAAGATCAGAAAGATGAAGTCTGAGTTGTTTCTAACAAAAAAAAGAGATTCAGTGCGGTTCTAAAGCCTACGGACAAACCTTTAAAGAATCAGAACCATAATGCTGCGAACCGAATTAAGAATGGGAATCCATCTAAGACCCCATCTGCTACATTTGCTAGGCAACAACCACCACCTCAAATAAATGATGCTCCACTTTTCTCTTGCTACAATTATGGGAAACCAGGTCATATGGCAAAAAATGTTAGAGCAAGCTTAAACCTGCTGCTGGCTCAAATGCTCAACTAAACCTGACTGATGAGTAAATCATTTATATGATCACTAAAGTCAACATGGTTGGTGGAAGTGATGGCTGGTGGATAGACACTGGCGCCACTCGTCATGTCTGCTTTGATCATGCTATGTTCAAGACATACATGATTGTTGAAGAGAAGAAAGTGTTGTTGGTAGATGCTCACACCACTAATGTTGTTGGAATTGGAGATGTAGAGCTGAAGTTCACCTCAGAAAGGACTTTGATCTTGAAAGACGTCATGCACGTTCCTGAACTTAGGAAGAATCTTGTTTCTGGTTTTCTTTTGAATAAGGTTGGGTTTAGTCAAACTATAGGGGAAGATTTGTACACCATCACTAAGAATGGTATTTTTTTTGGGAAAGGGTACACCACTGATGGCATGTTTAAGTTGAATGTTGATTTGAATAAAATTTCTCCTTCTGTTTACTCTTTATGTGATTTTAATATTTGGCATGGTAGACTTTGTCATGTAAATAAGTGAATTATTTATAATGCAAGAAACTTAGGCCTAATCCCTAAATTAAATGATTCTAATTAATGTGAAATTTGTAGTCAAGCTAAAATAACAAAGACTTCACATAAATCAATTATAAAAGAATATGATCCCCTAGATCTTATACATTATGATATATGTGAATTAGATGGAAGTTTAACTAGAAATAGTAAACGTTATTTTATCACTTTTATTGACGATTGCTCTGATTATACTTATGTATACCTAATGAAGAATAAAAGTGAAGCACTTGACATGTTTAAGATGTATGTAACTGAAATTGAGAATCAATTTAACAAGAAGATTAAGAGACTTCGTAGTGATAGGGGAAATGAATATGACTCTAGTTTATTTAATGATTTTTATATTGAACATGGAATTGTACATGAAACGACTGCTTCATACTCTCCTGAAATGAATAGTAAAGCAGAAAGAAAGAATAGAACTCTTACTGAACTTGTTGTTGCAATTATGTTGAATTTTGGTGTTGCACCTCACTGGTGGGGGGAAATTTTATTGACTGTTTGCTATGTCCTGAATAGAGTTCCCAAGTCAAAAAGTAAGATCTCACCTTATGAGATATTAAAGAAAAGACAACCAAATTTGTCTTATTTGAGAACTTGGGGCTGTCTGGCTTATGTCAGGATTCCAGATCCAAAACGAGTTAAACTCGCTAGTAGGGCCTATGAATGCGTATTCATTGGGTATGACACAAACAATAAGGCATACATGTTTTATGACCTAAATGCAAAAGTGATCATAGAATCAAACGATGTTGAATTCTATGAAGAAAAATTTCCTTTCAAATCGAGAAATAGTGGGGGCACCCAATCAAGTCACATTCCTGTGCCAAAAAGTAATGGAAGCAGCAACAATGTAGAAACAAAACTTCGTAGAAGTAAAAAAGCAAGAGTTGCTAAAGACTATGGGCCCGATTATGCAGCTTATAATGTAGAAGAAGATCCAATAAATCTTCAAGAAGCACTGTCATCTCTGGATGCAGATTTATGGCAAGAACCTATTAATGATGAGATAGATTCTCTAGAGTCTAACAAGACCTGGCACTTAGTAGACTTACCTCCTGGTTGCAAACCAATTGGTTGTAAATGTGTTTTGAAAAAGGAACTAAAACCTGATGGAACTTGTTTTGGACTGGGCCTCAAGAATGTATAGGGCCATAGCCCAACATGTCGAGCAGAGGCCCATATATTCGAGCAGGGGCACCTCTTGATCAAACCAGCTGCTTATGCGACGGGCATCCACTAAGGACGGGCAGGGAGCACATCTTCCAGCTCACTTACCACCTCACCCAACTGCCCTTTATTATTTCCTGAAAGATAGGGGCAGTTGGACCAAGGACCAGACCTTTTAACTAGGTCTTCACGCTTCTCACGCGTTCCTTGGCAGTTCTTCCTTGGGCCTAGCTGGTCTAAGCCCATAGAGGGACCTTGGCCCAGCGCTAGGGGCACATTATAAATACCCTTTTTCATTAAAGGGTCAGGTATTCTCACTCATTTCAATTAACCATACTATACTGTACCTCTTCTCACTTAAGCATTGGAGTGCCTTGCAGGTACACCCCCCTTTTCTCCTCTTATTCTCTGGCCCTTACATCAAGCTACTGGAAGGCCCTTCTGATCTGGTGAGATCAGTGGCGCCGTCTATGGGAAACTAGCTTCCCCTTCTTCCACAACAGAGGATCAAAGCTCAAACACCGTCCTTCCAGCATGTCCGGAGAACAACTCAACGAGCGCAGCCGTCCCCTCGTCGACTACACGATGGAAGACAACCTGCAGTACCATGAAGCAGACGCCCGAGATGGCCATCCAGCCACCCCATCTCCTGAACCCCAGAACAACAGGGATCCACCTCAAGTTCAAAACCAGGGGACAGAAGCGTTTCAGCCCATCCCCGTTCCCGTCGAGGGAGACTCCACCATGATTGCCATGGTGAATGCCCTCAACCAGGCCAACTCCATGCTCTACCAACAACATGATAGAATAATGGCCCTAGAGGCTGATCGGCAGGAGGCCCGACCTCAGCAAGAGGGGAGGACGCAACAACGCCCAGAAGCAACAAAGAAACGAGGACGTCGCTCCCCAGAGCCTAACGTCAGTAGGGCACGTGCCCGCCGTGACTCCGGTCGATCGGGAGCCTCACCAAGGCGCGATCGAAGTCCCGACCATCACGATCTCTCCCCACCAAGGAGTGACGAAGAAGACCCGCACTGCCCCCTGTCACGGGCAATAATGGAAGCTCCACTTCCCAAAGGCATGGAGAAACCTCCTAATCTGGTCGTATACGACGGGACTACCGACCCCGACGATCACGTCGACAACGTTAACGCAATGCTTGACTTCCGGAATGACATCACCGGGCATTTCAAGTGCAGGCTGTTCTCAACGACCCTCAGGAAGGGGGCCATGGCCTGGTACAAAAGCTTGGCCCCATAATCCATCACATCCTGGAGAGTGATGAGATCCATGTTTACGAGGCACTTCACAGCCTCCCGACGCCATCCGAAGACAGAGGCGACCCTTGAAGCCATAGTACAAAAGAAAAATGAGACATTGCGCTCGTACATCGAACGATTCAACCAAGAGGCTGTCGAGGTGGACACCACTGAACACATGAAGAAATACCTCCTTGAGACGAGACTCTTGCCCGGTAGTGAGCTCAGTCGAGCCGTTGGGATAGAGCCTCCCCGCACCTTGAATGACCTCCTGCATAAGGCCCAGGCCTACATCAGATACGAGGAAAAGCAGGTGGCCCACAATGCTCGCAGCAGCCGTAATACTGTGGATACCGATCACCCCAAACGTGAAGATGCGAACATTCCCCGTCGCAACGGAGACAAACGAAGGGAAGAGAAACCCCGCGAACCTCGGGAAGGAAGAGGCCCCGCAGGCTGGTACAACGAGTATACTTTACTGACAGCTCCCCGCGAGCGTATCCTCGCCGAATGTATCAACTCTGAGTTCAAACAGGGCAGAGTGAGGTTCCCAAAACCGTCTGCACCCAAGCCTCACAACGACAAGTCCAAATACTGCAGGTTCCACAGAAGCCACGGGCATGTGACCGAAGACTGCGTTCACTTAAAAGACGCAATAGAGATCTTAATCCAAGAAGGGCACCTTAAGCAATACACGAGGAGGAACGAAACTTCCAAACACGAAGAGCCGGAGAAGAAGAGACCTCGGGAGGACACGCCCCCCGACGAGCCTCCTTATCAAGTGGCCCTTTGTGTATCACGTCCAGAGGACTTCAGCTTCCCCGAGACACTGCCTGCAGGTAGGATCGCTGCACTCAGTCCCTAGGAAGACTTTCCGACTGCCCTCGTCATATCGGGCGGAGGGATAAACGGCGAGGCCGCCGCACTTTCAGTAAAACGCAAGTTCGAAGAGCTCCTTCTGACCGCACCCGAACAGAAGGCAACGCTGACAAAGTACCGGGGCAAATCCAACCCAATATCTTTCTTTTTGGAAGAGCTTCCGGGCGGTTCTCCAAATTTGGGCATCCCACTATTGATTAGAGCCAAGATGGCTCAGTTCGACGTCAGACGCATTCTGGTCGATCAAGGCAGCTCGGTGGACATCATGTACGTCCACCTTTTCAAGACTCTGAAATTAGACAAAACCAACTTATCTCCCTACATCGGATCCGACCTCCAAGGATTTAACGGGCCCACGACAAAGCCGTGGGGCTACGTCGAGCTCCTCGTCACCTTCAGAGAGCAGGAGACGGCCAGAGAAATCAAAATCCAGTTCCTGGTCATAGAGTGTCCCTCTCTTTACAATTGCATCCTCGGTCGCCCGACATTAGCCGAGCTGACCGCGGTCCCGTCTACCGTCCATCTGAAGATGAAGTACTACACCAAACTAGGCCGCGTAGTCACCATCCACGGCGACATCGAAGCAGCCCGAAGGTGCTACGATGCTGCAGTAAAAGGACAGGCTACGGTCAATACAAAGAGCAACAAAAAACCCAGGACCAAAGATCCTCCTCTCCAGGGAATCAACGCCATCGACCTCGGTTTCCGCATTGGCCAGGACGAAACTGAAGAATGGAAGCCCACCGAGGAACAGACTCCCGAACACCCATTCCGGCCAATTCCAGACGGAGAGTTCGAGCTCATCCCTCTGGGCGATGGCACTGGAAGAACAGTAAGAATAAGCAAAGGATTGCCCGAGGAAACAAGGGAGCAGCTCGCGACGTGCCTCAAGGAGAACTCCGATCTCTTCGCATGGAACGCCGTAGAAATGCCCGGTCTAGATCCTGAGATCGCGTGCCACCAACTAGCTTTGGACCAAGCAATCAAGCCCATAGCACAGCATAGGCGCAAGCAGTCCCCCGAGAAAGCGGAGGCTGCCGAGCGAGCTGTAAAAGACCTCCTAGAGGAAAATTTTATTTCTGAAGCCCAGTACACAACCTGGATCTCTAATGTAGTCCTCGTTAAGAAAAATAATGGAAAATGGCGTATGTGTGTTGATTATACTGATCTTAATAGGGCTTGTCCCAAAGATGCTTTCCCTCTCCCTAACATAGATAAACTCGTTGACAATTCTGCAGGTTTCAGACTCTTGTCCTTCATGGATGCATATAGCGGATATAATCAGATCCCTATGTCGGACACGGACAAGAGACACACGGTGTTCATGACCCCGACCGACAATTACTACTACAACGTAATGCCCTTCGGACTCAAGAACGCCGGGGCCACATACCAGCGCATGATAAACAAAGTCTTCAGGGGAGAAATAGGGGACATGCTCGAGGTATACATGGACGACATGATCATCAAATCACACGAGGAGGTCGACCATGCTCGACACCTCTACAAAGTCTTCGAACAGGCGAAATAGTGCAAAATGAGGTTTAACCCTGAAAAATGCACGTTCGGCGTCCGGGCAGGAAAATTCGTAGGTTTCTACCTCACCGAGAGGGGAATCGAGGCCAACCCCGACAAATGCCGAGCATTCTCGGAGTTTCCGACCCCGAAGACCAAAAAATCCATCCAATCCCTCAACGGGGTGCTCGCCTCACTCTCCCGTTTCATCGCCAAATCTGCCCAGCACGCGCTACCTTTCTTCAGACTCCTTCGTAAAGAGGCCAGCTTCGAATGGACCGACGAATGTGAACGGGCACTGCTCCATTTGAAGAAGGTCCTCTCCGAGCCCCCGGTCCTATCGCGACCGTTGGAAAAAGAGACCTTATACCTGTATCTGTCCGTGGCAACCGAAGCCGTCAGTGCCGTCCTAATAAGAGAAACTGACGAAGGACAAAAACCCATCTATTTCACGAGCAAAGCGCTCCAAGGCCCCGAACTCAGATACCAACAAATCGAAAAGGTCGCCCTGGCTATCATAAATGCAGCAAGGAGGCTACGTCACTACTTTCTCGCCCATACGGTCAAGGTGAGAACCGACCAACCAATCAAACAACTCCTCGGGCGACCAGATATGGCCGGCAGAATGCTAAGATGGTCCCTGGAACTTTCCGAATTCGATATACAATATGAGAACAGGAAGGCCCTGAAGGCTCAAGCACTGGCCGACTTTGTCGCGGAAATGACCCATAGCCCGACAGCTACGGACGGTGCCCATAAATGGACGATCTTTGTCGACGGCGCCTCCAGTACGACGGGCAGCGGAGCCGGAATCATCCTTGAGAATGAGGACTGGATCCTGATCGAGGTCTTGCTAGCACTTGCTTTCCCGACATCAAACAACCAAGCCGAGTACGAGGCTTTCATCGCCGGTCTGAGATTGGCCGAAGACCTAGGAGCAAAGAAAGTAAAAATATCAACAGACTCCCAGCTCGTGGCGTCACAAGTACGAGGAGAGTACCAGACCAAGAACGACAACCTTATCGAAGACTTAACTTTGGTCAAAGAAAGACTCGCAAAATTGGAGAAGTGGGAAGTGCAACACGTGCCTCGCGAGCACAACACACGGGCTGACATCTTGTCAAAGCTAGCTAGCACGAGAAAGAAGGGCGGAAACAAATCAGTAATCCAAGAAATCCTTCCTCAACCTAGTATCGAAAAGCCACCTCCTCCACTTGAAGTCAACGTGATCAGGGATACTCATTGTTGGATGACACCCATCTATAATTACCTCACGAAAGGCGAACTCCCCGATGACCCTAAAGAGGCGGCCATCACCAAATGTAGAGCGTGCTCGTACGTCCTCCTCGAAGGGAAACTCTACCGTAGGGGGTTTTCCATCCCATTACTCAAATGCGTCGAGGAAGAGAAAGTTCCCGACATATTGGGGGAAATGCACCGAGGAATCAACGCCCAACATCCTGACGGACGATCATTGGCACGAAAGGCTCTCCGAGCAAGCTACTACTGGCCGACTATGCAACACGACTCCAAGGAACACGTAAAAAAATGCGACAAGTGCCAACGACACGCCGACATGCACCTCGCACCCCCGAACGAACTGAAAACGCTCTCCTCTCCGTGGCCCTTCGCATGGTGGGGCATGTATGTCCTCGGGCCTTTCGTAACCGGATCGTACCAGAATAAATACCTCATCGTAGGGGTAGATTATTTTACCAAATGGATCGAAGCAGAGGCGCTGGCTAAAATAACAGCACAGAACATTCTTCAATTCTTTAAAATAAATATCCTCGCTCGGTTCAGCGTGCCCCAGGTCCTCATCACGGACAACGGGACACAATTCACGGACGGGGGATTCCAAGACTTCGTGGCTAGCTTAGGTACTAAACAACATTTCACATCTGTCGAGCACCCTCAAACCAAAGGGCAAGCAGAAGTGGCCAACAGGGTAATCCTGCGCGGACTAAAACGCAGACTCGGCGAGGCGAAGAGAGTGTGGGTCGAGGAATTACATAGCGTCTTATAGGCTTACCGCACGACACCTCACTCCACAGCCGGGGAAACCCCATTCCGACTAACATATGACACCGAAGCAGTCATCCTAGTAGAAATACGGGAACCGACGAGACGCATAGAGGAACCCCTAGACGAAGAAATGAACGACGAGGCACTCAGAGCCGAGCTGGACCTCGTCGACGAGATCCGCTCCGAAGCAGCCCTTAGAGAAATATCCCTCAAACAAAAAATAGCCTTGCGCCATGACGCGAAGGTCATAAAAAGAGAGTTCCAGGTGGGCAGCCTGGTCCTCAGAAGAAACCAAAAAAACCCAAGAGAGGGTAAAGTGGCTGCCAACTGGGAAGGCCCTTACCGCGTCCGCGACAAGACGAGCAACAGGGCCTACTATCTAGAAAACCTACAAGGCGAAGAACTTGCTCGACCATGGAACGCAGAGAAACTTAGACAATATTACAGCTGAATATGTCACGGGGAGACGTGGGAGGTACGACCACACTCTTCACCTCAAAAACTACAGGGAGAAACCGCGCGACCCGGGGACGAACACGCCCCTCCAGCGAACACAACCCTCCCCGACGGTTGGGACCTCGATCGAGCACCAACGTCGCAGTACCAAGATCGGCAGGGCACCCAGCTCGCGATGGGAAAGCCCAAGCCTCGGGGCCGGAGTTCCGGACCACGAACTCGGTTTCGATCTTAAACGGGCACAACGCCCGCTACCTTGTCGGTTCCCTAAACCGACGAGACAAACATGGTCAAGCATAAAACAGTTCATAAAATGCAAGATACGAACTAAATAAAAAACCGAGCAAGGTGAACAGTTAAAAGCAAAATATTCATTCATTGACGGCCAAAGCAAAAGACAAGTACGCCCGAAGGCCAATATTCATACAAAATAGGCACGCAGGCCACACAAAACAGGCACGCAGGCCATATAAATAAAACAAATTAAAAATCCTAAGACTCCGCCCGGAGTTACTCTTCCACGTTTTCCTCCCCTTCGTCTTCCCCTAGTTCCTCTTCAGCCTCGAAAGGGCACACGATCTCCCCTGTCCTGGACACAATAATTATGGGCTGACCCCTCCGTCACCAACTCAGGATTTAATATCCTTAGCTTCTCGACAGCATTGTCAAAACCCTCCTTGAATACAACTACAAGGTCCTGGTTGAGGGAGCGAATGTGCCCTACCAATTCACCCCAGGAACCGAGAGCAAGCTCCTCTTCAGTTTCATCAGTCAAAGGACGGATGTTGTCCTCGAGCAGAGCAAGACGAGCACGCAGTCCAGCATTCTCCTCAGCCACCTTCTGATGCTCAGCGGCTTGCTCCTCCAGACTCGCCTTGGCTGCCTTCAGCAGGTCTCGCTCCTCTTTGGCCTCGTCCAACTCTTTCTTTAGCCCCTCCTGTAGCTGATGCTCCTCCTTGTAATCCAACAAGTCCTTGGACAACTTGTCTTTTTCAGATCGGACCTGCAGAAGGGCGTCCTCTAGAGAGGCCGTGGACACAGAAGTGTCGGTCAGAACCATGGCCGTTTCCATCACCCTGATGACAGCGGCCAGATCCTTAGCCAATTCTTTACGCCGGACACCAGCCTCCCGGTTCAGAATAGCCTTCGCTTCGGGCGCTGGCACAACTATGGCGTCCTCAGTCTTGAAAAAATCCTGCTCTATGTAGCAGGGGAACAACAAATAACTCCCAGGGCCACCTGGACTTCCGCTCCCCACTAGAGTTGACCTGGAGAGTGCCCCATCCGGGCGCTTCCGCTTATGGAGATGGGAGGTTGATGGAGGCGGACTGTCTGGGATGTCGATCATAGAGGCGCGAGGAGGGGAAGATAGCACTGGACTCGCTGTGTTCGAGGTCCCAGCCCCTGAGTCACCAACTACCTCCTGGACACGAGGCACGTTCTTCTTTTTTTTCTTTGAAACCCTGTCCGGGGCACCTGCCTGGTTAGCCAGCTTAAGGACCCGATCACGAGCAGAAGGCATAGCACCTACAAAACGGGGACACATACGTCAGCGGGCGAAAACATAAAATAAAACAGCATAAGAATAAAAGGGACACCTACTTAATAATTCCATGGCTTGTTCCTCGGTATTACACTCGAGCAATGCCTTGGTGTTGATAAGACGAGGCTCACAGAGCAGCATCCCGGCCTCATCAAGATAAGGCACACCCTTTCGGTCGACCCAGACCGCCAGGTTGAAACTCTGCACGTACTCCACCAGTCTCTTGTAAGCGAGCCTATCCTCGACACCTAGGCTCGAGAACTTGACCCGGTAATGGCTGGTGGAGAGGTCAAAGTGGTCGGGCTGCCACCTCAACGGTATCTTCGACATGAGTTTCTCTTCCCCATCCGCATCTCGTTTGTAGTAATAAAGAGAGTGCAGGGCGGCACGAGTGATCGGTCTCACTACATACCACCGCCCTTTGAAGTGGCGGGCAGAATCCATATACGTTTTGAACAGTCGCACGGGCTGTTTGAAGGAGACCCAGCTGTGACGCCCCCGAAGACCGGACCGCTGGAGATGGAAAATATGGAAGAAGAGGGCCCGAGTACACCCAATACCAAGGAAGCGGCAGACCAGCTCATACGCCCGCATAAAAGCAATGGCATTAGGGTGTAACTGTGACGGCGCCAGCCGGAGCCACTTGAAGATAGACATCTGGAAGGAGTTGAAGGGCAGCCTAGTCCCCGCCTCTCGGAAAGCGAACTCGTACATGGCGAACTGCTTCCCCGGGAAACGGTGACATATTCGGTCCGCCTCTTTGGGAGCCCGACACTGCCAGTTTTCAGGATCTTCACGACTTCGATGTTCCACCACGACATAAGCGTGGGTCGACTCGTCGCAAAAGTAAGATTCCTCGTCCAAGGGTTCGTCCACAACCCAAGAGAGGTCATTTTTCCCGGATGATGAGACGTGTTCAGTGCCGCCCCTGGCATTTCCTTCCTCGACAGATAAGCGCGCGATGTCCGCATCCACGGGCCTCGGTCCAGTTTCTTCTCCTCTCGGTCGAAGACGCCCGGTTGCACCTGAAACGCAGACAGAAAGAGTGAATTTGACGTCATATCAAATCCACCCTTCCACCGCAGGTCAAGTGAAAGGGCGTAGGGGCGACCTTCGCGGGCACCAACGCAAAATTTTACCCACTGCCACCAGGCCCAGTCGGGAAAATCCGCACATGTTTGGGGCAGTAATATGCACGTGAATGTTCTTTTGCCCCGGGCAAAAATCTCATACATGCTTATGAAAATTTTGCCCGGTACATTCATATACACATAAAATTTCTGCCCGGGACAGTCCAATCCTAACCCTATTTTTCACATCTACGACCTATTTAACCGTTTCTAAGTTAAATCTAACCATTCTATACAGATAAAACATGCATTCATAGCTATTAAACGCAGAAAAACATGGAAAATAGAGGATTAAAAGGCAAAAACAGTACCTGACATAGTGAAAGTAAAAAAGAAACGGCGGCGCTCGAGCAGCAGCGGTGGTTCAGGTGGTGAGACGGGCGGAGACAAGAAATTTCTTCAGAGCTTCCGGTGAACGTCTGAGCAAAAAGGTTCAAATGAAATCACTCAACCCCTTTTTATAGTCATAGGCGCGTGGATTGACGCGCTAGGCCATCATTGCCTACTACCTACCCCGCCGTTTGCACACTAAACGAAGCGACGCACCATTAATGCTGAAACACGTCAATCCATAAGGAATTTGGAACGACGCCGGGCAATTGTACGCCTCCCCGACTCTATGAAACGTCCTCGACCCCGTAAGGCATCCTCGACTTCCTTGAAAACATCAAGTACCCATCGGGGACTTTCATCCTCGACACTGTTGGAGCATCACGTGCCCGATGGAAAAAGATACTGCAGTCAGTTATGTGCCCGGCTTAGTTACAAGTCATCACTCCGACCCGGAGACTCGACTTGGAGGGCTCCTGTTCTGGACTGGGCCTCAAGAATGTATAGGGCCATAGCCCAACATGTCGAGCAGAGGCCCATATATTCGAGCAGGGGCACCTCTTGATCAAACCAGCTGCTTATGCGACGGGCATCCACTAAGGACGGGCAGGGAGCACATCTTCCAGCTCACTTACCACCTCACCCAACTGCCCTTTATTATCTCCTGAAAGATAGGGGCAGTTGGACCAAGGACCAGACCTTTTAACTAGGTCTTCACGCTTCTCACGCGTTCCTTGGCAGTTCTTCCTTGGGCCTAGCTGGTCTAAGCCCATAGAGGGACCTTGGCCCAGTGCTGGGGGCACATTATAAATACCCTTTTTCAGTAAAGGGTCAGGTATTCTCACTCATTTCAATTAACCATACTATATTGTACCTCTTCTCACTTAAGCATTGGAGTGCCTTGCAGGTACACCCCCCTTTTCTCCTCTTAGTCTCTGGCCCTTACATCAAGCTACTGGAAGGCCCTTCTGATCTGGTGAGATCAGAACTGTTGATAAATACAAGGCTCGCCTTGTAGCCAAGGGTTTTAGACAAAAAGAAAATATAGATTTTTTTGACACATTTTCTCCAGTCACTAGAATTACATCCATTAGGGTACTCATTTCAATAGCTCCTATTTATAAATTATTAGTACACCAAATGGATGTTAAAACATCTTTTTTAAACGGTGACTTAGAATAAGAAATCTATGTGGAACTACCAGAAGGATTTATGATCCAAGGACAAGAAAACAAGGTCTGTAAGTTAGATAAGTATCTGTATGGACTAAAACAAGCTCCTAAACAATGGCATGAAAAGTTTGATAACTTAATGATTATTAATGGGTACAAAGTGAATGAAAGTCACAAATGCATTTATTACAAATCTGATAATCACATTTGTACTATCATATGTCTATATGTAGACGATCTACTCATATTTGGATCAAACATCCAGACCATTAATGATACGAAATCATTGTTGTGCAATAACTTTGATATGAAAGAACTCAGAGAAGCAAATGTGATCATGGGTATCAAGATCACGAGATCTGAACTAGGAATTTCTTTGGATCAATCTCACTATGTGGAGAAGATCTTAAAGAAATATAAATACTTCGACTGTAAACCTGCGTGCACACCTTATGATCCAAGTGTGAAACTATTTTAGAACACTGGAGAAAGTGTCAGACAAATAGAATATGCGATCATCATTGGCAGTCTTAGGTATGCCACTGATTGTACTAGACCCGACATTGCATATGTTGTAGGATTGTTGTGCAGATTTACAAGTAAGCCGAGTAACGAGCATTGGCAATCTATTGAGCGAGTCATGAGGTACCTTAAAAGGACTATGGACCTCGACCTACATTATTAGAAATTTCCTATTGTACTAGAAGGGTATAATGATGCAGATTGGAACACCTTATTGGATGATTCCAAAGCTACTAGTGGAAATATATTTCATATAGCTGGAGGAGCTGTATCTTGGAAATCAAAGAAATTAACCATCCTAGCACAGTCCACAATGGAGTCTGAGATGATAGAACTAGTTACAGCTAGTGAAGAAGCAAGTTGGTTAAGATGCTTGCTAGCTGAGATTCCCTTATGGGGAAAACCTATGCCAATTGTGTTGATCCACTACGATAGTACCGCAACTATTGCAAAAGTTGAGAATCGTTATTATAATGGTAAAAGACGTCAAACTAGAAGAAAACACATCACCGTAGAGATTGTATCTCCAAAGGAGCTGTGAGAGTGGATCATGTACGCACTGATGAAAACTTAGCGGATCCTTTGACGAAAGGATTATCTAGAGAGAAAGTCCATAATACATCCAAGAAGATGGGACTAACGCCTATAAAGAAATGATTTACTCATGATGGTAACCCGACCTAAATGATGGGAGATCCCAAGAACTAGGTTCAATGGGTAATAACAAGTTGTAAGGAATATGAAATGACCATGCAAATAAAGCATGAATCCTGAAGTAATAAGAGGATAAGATAATAGAAACTCTTAATGAGATCTATACTTTATATGAGGGAGTACCTAGGCTACATGAGTACTCTTGATAGACTCACCTATGTGACTGTGGAACTGAGGCCGGTTCCTATGAAATTTTGAGGCAGAATTCCTAGAGCCTTCACTAAACCGGGATACACGTGCATGGCCATTAAAGTACAGACTATTAGAATACACCTTACGAAAAGGTTGTGTGTGGGTCTGATGTCTGAGATAGAGTTCAAGACAATAGTGTCACTCTTGTTGAATCAGAATCCTACTTGCTGCGCTAAGGTTTAAGTCGTAGACAACTTTGCTTATGCACAATCTTAGAAACGTCTAACGTACTTCTAAAATCACCTTTTAAATTCAAGTGGGGGATTGTTGGGATGATGTTAATTTGGAGTGGGAGTTGGAATGAATTATTGACATTAAATGGGCAATAAATGTACACAAGTAAAAACTAATTTGGAAGTGAATTTGAAAAGATTCATTTTAGTCCCACATAGGAGGGAACACAAATATTAGTAGTGTATATATATTCCAACTTGGACAATTGGAATTGGGCCCCAAGGGACATCCAATTTTGTAAAAGGAGAGGACACACCCATGAGCCATCTAGACACACGTGCGCGCGCCGCCGTTGTCCGTCCGACCGGCTCGGTTCGGATGAATTAATTTTTGAACCCGAATTTAATTATAAATAATTAATTAATTCGGTGAAAATTAAATATAATTATTTAATTATTTAGTAGAAAATTAATTAATATTAAATATTAATTAATTATGAAATGATCCTCCTCCAAAAACCAAGTCTTAACCTAAATTTTGACTTGTTATACTCCAAGTTCTGACCAATTGTGTAACCGCCATTTTGACGGGGCCGATTCCTCTCTCCCACGTTCTTCTCCATGTTATCCTCCCATAATTTTCTCCACTCACTTGATTCGCTGCCTATAAATACAGGTCTGCAATTCATTTTTATGTGCACCGAATTTTTGAATTCTCTCTTCTCTCTCTTTTCTCACTTCATCTAATATTTTTCTTTCTTGACTGACTTTTCGGCCATTAACGACTGGATTTATTCCAGATACTGTGAGGGTGTATTTCTAGATCGATTTATCAGATTGCAACTGATAAATCGTATTTTTGAACGAGTTGTTTTATCCTGGAGACGTCGTCTCAAATCGAATGCTTTGCAAACTTTTGGAAGTATGACGAAATGTCTTAAAGAAAGCGACCTAGTACGCGACTCATCCCAATAATTTCTCTGTGCCAATTTTATTTTTCAAAATCGGAATCAACAATTTTGAGCAGAATGGCTAGGTTTTTCCTCTATCCGTCCCCCAATGATTGATTTTATAGGAAAAACTGAGTGATGCTTGTACGTGTGAGCAGAGGAATTTGTGTGAGGTAAATCGTATGAAATGAGTTGTGATTTTTGCATACCGTTAGAGATGATTTGCAGTGTGATTGTGTGGACCATTGAGATTGTGACTCATTTTCTTTGCTTTGTCTGTAGTGTGAGCTTGTAGATGGTGTGGTCCCATGAATTTTGGTTCTTATTGATACCATTTTTAATGCAGTTATAAACATGAATTAACTCTTTCTTATCAATAATAACTCAGTAATCTTTTTTTGCTTGCTTGTAGGTATTGATTCTCGGTCGGGTTGGTCTTTGAACAACATGGAAATTCATGGAAACTAGCTCAGAGCCTTTAAAGATAAGTCTTACTATCTGCACTGCCTTTGTCTTCCTTTAAGATGAATGCCTTGCCATTCTTGTGATGAATTTTTCTATCTTATGTTGTAGTTGTGAATTGCACTCTTGTTGATATGCTAGTGCCTACATGATGTCTTGAGAATAATACTTGTAACCTTTGGTTGTTTATGCTTGCTCAACCCTGCTCCTGTCATAACCATGTATTGCCTTAAAACTTTGATAGCTTACTCATTTTCTCTTGCTGCAATGTAGATATTTAGTTTGAACTATTTGCGTTTTGCTTGTGTAGGTTATTTGGTGCACAATATATCCTAACAAGTGCTCATAGAGGCTTGCATAGGACACATACTACACTCTTGACAATGAAGGATTTCAAGAAAGGATTCAAACTGTAACCATGAAAAACCTGCAGTGTTTATTTCTTTAGACTTTAGACATTGGTTTTGTAGGCTATTTGAGTTTTATCACCATACCTTGTAACTTGATTCAAAGGAAACTTTTATTTTTGCACAACTTGTGTAAGGTGAATATATGGCCTTCATTACTCTTCAGATATTTCCTCTTCATTGTTTCTGAGTATTTATTTTAACAGAGAGACACATACTTGAATCGAGTGAACATCAATAATTTACTTGGAATGAATGTCATTTAGGCTTTAGGAACTCTTTTATTTTTTCTAAGTTTTGATTCCCTCTGGCAGCTTAGCATCATATCTGTTGGAACTTGTACAGGGAACTACAAAATACATGTATAAACTTGGCCATTCTTGTAGGCCTCCTGTAGCATAATGCTCTTGTACTTTTGATTCAAGAGATTGAATTGAATCCAGTCTGAACTTTCTTTTCTATTTTAGAACTCTACAAAGTGCATCTTGGAATTCAATTTATTTTGTATTTCTTGATTTTTTGAGTTCTTGTGTTTTGTACTTCAAATTAGTGACATTTTTGAATTTTTACAGTTAGTATCAATTATAGATCTTCATGGAATCTTGTATGGTAATTATATAGCAAGTATCACATATGTCATCTTCTACAGTACGAAACCTTCAAAACTATGTCAATCATGTCTCTCAAAATAATGAAGTAGCTCAACCTAGCCTTGATGCACACCCGAGTTCTTTCTAACATCCAACAACAAATTAATCATGCATTGATTTTGGAATGAAGTCACAATTTTGTCTTTATTTCCAACTGAACTTAACAAACTTGCAATCAACTAAAACACAACCCAAGAATCTACTTGAAACATATCATCCATGCCTTGAAATAGCTTGAAAAAAAATCATGTCTTAAGATCACTTTGTATTGCCTAGACTTAAACATGAGTTGTGTAATGGGCTCTATAACTTGCAATGATCTTAGAATCTACATTGAAACTATTTTTGAATTTTGCAATTTATCCAATATGAATCAAGGTTGATAGTAATTCAAATTGTAACTTTCTACCAACCAATAATGTTCTTACCTTTGTAATTCATGAAACACACAAACGTAATGGGAATGGGGCCATCCGCTTGAAATTCCAATCCTATAGTATGCTTCACATATATTTTTTTTCGTTGGATAAGCAATGAAAAATTTAGGTCTTGAAATCATGTCAAACCATTTGGATAACAATATGGACCCCAATGCATTAGGCTTAAATCTTCACAAAACCCTAATTAAACTTGATTCATGTCCATGAAACTCTTGAAATCATCCTTGACTTGATTAACGAGCTGAACTTCAAACCTTGAAATAACTTTGCAAAACCCTGAGAAATAAGTAACATATTTTTGGATTTTCTGAATAAATGTTAGACAAAAATAAAATGATACACAGGTGAGACAAATTTGAGGTATGTCAGGTAGCAAGCTTACGGTATGAGTTGTTGAGATACATATATATGAAAATAAGGTATTATTCTACTTCAATCTTTTTGGTAGATAATTCTCATTTTCTCGTTTGTTGCATGTTGTTTTGTTGATTGTTCTTAATTTTTTGGATTCGTCTTCTCGTTTGTGCAGATATGTGTAGTAAACGAGAAAACAACAATGACATCAAATCTTACCTAGTTTTAGAAACAATAAAAAGAAGTATAAGAAGTATGAAGTCATTGTGGTTAAGAGGTATGTTCTCTTGTAACAGTTTAATATAGTCTGTGATAAATTATAGTATCTAGTTCTGGTGTATGATAAATTATAGTATCTGGTTCTGGTGTATGATGTTGTTTGAGTTTATTATATTCTATATAAATTATTTGTTTCACTAATATGCCTCACTTAAAATACATTCATTTAAATTGAGGTAAATACTTATAATCTGTAAATTAAGTTATATTTGAAAACTAAGTTAAACAAACCATTGTTGTTTTTGGATTGACATGCTTCTCGTCGTTCATCTCACGATGTTTACATTTATTATGATATAATGACCAGGCACCTTTGATGCATCGCTGAATTCGTTTATAGTTAAATTTCCATAAGAAAATTTGAGTGGATAGTCTACCTCCTCATCATCATCATTGATAATTGTAAAAAATTTTAGTATAAAAATTACGATAATAAGTGATGATGAGAAGATAAACTATCCGATCAAATTTTTTTAATGAAAATTTAACTATAATCGAATTTAGTGATGCATTTAAGGAGCCATATCATTATACCACAATATATGTAAACAATATGAGATGAATGACGAGACACATGCAATTCAAAAACAACAATGGTTTGATTAAATTGGTTTTCAAGAATAGTTTAATTTTTCAGATTATATACTTCTTCGTCAATTTGAATCCCTGTACTTCTTTAGTGAGGGGTATAGAAAACAAACAATTTATATAAAATACAATAAACCATGAGCCTTTCACGACAATTATCTATTCTAACCGAGGCTAAAAGTTATTTTTTTTGGTCTAAATTTGCTGCTGATGGGTTTCGAATCCAGTATCTAAGAGTATATATCACAACGGTACATATGCATAACCGTTGTGATATGTGACGTGCGTCATGGGTTACAATAACGGTTTCCAGACCGTCATAGAACTAACGAACTTATAAGGATCCTTAACAACGGTATGACCGACGTGATGTTAGCCATTTTCCAACCGTTGTAAAAGGGGTTTTTTGTAGTAGTGAAAGTTGAGAAAAAGAAGATGAAATGCAAATAGAGGATAGGTTCAGAGAGAAGATGATGAAGAAATTTGAGAGAAAGAAGATGAAAATGCAAAAAGAGTTTAGGATTAAGAGAGAATCTATTTTCTTGTGTGTGAGAGAGTCAGAAAAAGTAATATTTAGAACAAATAGAAAATTACAAGCGAACCATACCTAACTAGTGAAAACATAATACAATAAATATGTAGTTGGAATTAACCAATGTGACATCTAGTCGTAAAAAAATAATTTTTGAACCTAATTTACCCTTTGTTTTGTGTAGTGCACTTCAGTGCTTGGTTTTGCATTTCTTCACAAACATTTAGGTAAAATGCCGCTTTTCATTCTTTCACACCTTCACCATTAACAAATAATTATTATTCATAAGCCTTACCACAACACATTGCTATATTTGTTAACCTAACTTGTAAGTTACGTAACCCTTTCTACTTAACTTTAATGGATTATTTGTATAACTTACAAACCTGAATGATAATGTGATGCAACATTTACTAGTTCCGTATGAGTTTTGCAAACCATAGAAGATGATGTTATTAGTGGCAAGCATTTACTCTTAAAGCTTTATTCTGCATTTGAATTGTTTTTAATTTTGATTGTGTACTAAAGAAATTGAATTTATAAACTTTATAGTAAGTTTGTCACTTTATCACATGCATCTGAAATTAATTGATACAACCAACTCTTGTGAAACTTGTGATTGAAGTTTCATAGAAATCACTATTAAGATTTTATAGCATTTTCTTCCTCAATCTGTGAGTTTTAGGCTTCCATTCTAATTCAAGCATTGCTTATCTTATCTGCAATGCAAAGCAATAGGAGAGAAAAGCTAAAATACAAAGACATCATCTTTGTTTGGATTATTTAAAACGGTTTTTGATTATTAATATGATAGGATATTAATTTGATCATGTTGTTTGGACAGTTTATCCTGACAATGGAAAAGTTTTGGAGAGAACAGCTAATGGCTTTTCAGCAATGGTTTTCTTAGCCTTCACTTCACAAATATGCTGAGATATTGCCTATATATGTTGAAGAGGTCCTAGGCCTTCTTTTTCATTAACAAAGTTTACAGCTTTCACTTTCACCAGAAGCATAAGCATTCTCTATACCTCGGTAACATTCCTAGGTTTATTTCTTAAACTGCAAGAAACATGTTTTCAACATGTATGTTCTCTTTGTCATGATTGTTTGATTATGGATTGATTTTTTCATGATATTAATTGTAGGTCTTGTGGCTGATTCTTGTATTTTCTTTAGAAGTGTGTTGCGAAGATATGGAAAACTCGGAGAAGGTTGATGCGGGAAACCTCTTGGACTCAGAGGCATGCATTTATGTTATCCATTTTTCAGTATTCGTGTTTGCATTCGGTTAAACCGTATTACTCGTCAATTTTTGATGCATTTTTCCTTTTATTTCAGAAGGCAATAAACGCGGTATGTGTTGTTGCTGACGAAGAAAACATCATACTAAATCCTGAGTTTGAGGATGGCCTCAATAACTGGACTGGAAGAGGCTGCAAGATTGCGTTACACGATTCCATGGGAGATGGGAAAATCCTTCCGAAATCCGGGAAATTCTTTGCAGCTGCAACCGAGCGCACACAAAGCTGGAATGGAATTCAGCAAGAGATCACTGGACGAGTGCAGCGCAAACTTGCGTATGAAGTCACTGCATTAGTTCGGATATTTGGGAACAATGTCAGTACTTCTGATCTTCGTGTTACATTGTATGTTCAAAAATCAGATCTTCGAGAGCAGTATATAGGCATTGCCAAGTTAGTATCTCCATCACTTTAGAGTTTAGAATGCTCACTTAGCATATCTTAAAATCGCTGAACCGAGTTTTTGTTTACTAAAGTGTGCAGGCGACAAATAAAGATTGGACTCAAATGCAAGGAAAGTTCCTTCTAAATGATTCTCCCTCAAAAGTTATTGTTTATTTTGAAGGCCCTGCTGCAGGCACTGATATTCTTCTAAATAGTTTGGTTATAAAGCATGCTGCGAAAACACCGCCTTCGCCACCTCCGGATTTCGAGGTTGAGTTTTCATCATATTTTATGCAGTTACTTTAATTTCTCTTTACACATTCATCATTAATCATGAAATTTTAAAACTTAACGGTTGCGTTGATATACCTTAGTTGTATGACCAATTACTTATGCTTCAAGCAACTGAAGATTCTTGTTATTTTCCAGAATGTTGCTTTCGGCGTTAATATAATCGAAAACAGCAATCTCGATAATGGCACAAACGGCTGGTCTCCTCTTGGTAATTGTACTTTGAGCGTTGGAACTGGTTCACCGCGTGTAGTTCCACCAATGGCAAGAGACTCTCTTGGCCCTCATGAATCCCTGAGTGGACGCTACATTCTTGTAACCAATCGCACACAAACATGGATGGGTCCTTCTCAGACGATTACCGAGAAATTGAAACTCTATTTAACCTATCAAGTATCTGCTTGGGTCCGGACAAGTTCCGGACCGCATGGCCCTCAGAATGTGGGCATTTCCCTTAGTGTTGACGGCCAGTGGGTCAATGGAGGACAAACTGAAGTGACTGATAGCAGATGGCATGAAATCGGCGGTTCATTTAGAATTGAAAAACAGCCATCTAATGTTTTTGTTTATATTCAAGGTCCTGTTTCTGGTGTCGACTTAATGGTGGCTGGACTTCAAATTTTTCCTGTCGATAGACAGGCAAGGTTTCGATATTTAAGGAAGCAGACAGACAAGGTAACATGATAACATCTATTTTTATTTACATCATATGCAATTCTCAAGTTAAATGTCTTATAAGAATTGACACTATCCGTTTGTCTGTTTATCTGTCTGTCTGTTTATCTGTCTATCTGTTTACAGATCCGTAAGCGTGATGTTACATTAAAATTTTCTGGTGTGGACACATGCGAGTATACTTTCGTGAAAGTTAAACAGATAGAGAACGATTTTCCAATTGGATCATGCATCACCCGAACAAATATCGACAACGAAGATTTTATAGACTTCTTTGTGCAACATTTTAACTGGGCTGTATTCGGTAACGAGTTGAAATGGTTCTGGACAGAGCCACAAAAAGGAAATTTCAACTACAAAGATGCTGATGATATGTTAGACTTGTGTCAAAAATACAAGATCGACATTCGTGGACATTGCATCTTCTGGGAAGTGGATAGCAATGTTCAACAATGGGTCAAATCACTTAACAAAAATGATTTAACGACAGCGGTTCAAAATCGCTTAAACGGATTATTAACTCGCTACAAAGGCAAGTTCAAGCAGTATGATGTTAACAATGAAATGTTGCATGGTTCATTTTATCAAGACAGACTAGGTAAGGACATAAGGGCAAACATGTTCAAGACTGCGCACCAAGTCGATCCATCAGTTAACCTATTCGTGAATGACTATCACGTCGAAGATGGATGTGACACGAGTTCATCTCCCGAAAAATACATGCAACAGATTCTTGATTTGCAAGACCAAGGCGCCCCGGTTGGGGGAATCGGAATTCAGGGTCACATTGATAGTCCTATCGGGCCTATTGTTTGTTCTGCGCTCGATAAACTTGCTACTATCGGTCTGCCAATCTGGTTCACCGAGCTTGATGTGTCTTCCACTAATGAATATATTCGAGGCGATGATTTGGAAGTTATGTTACGCGAAGCTATGGCGCACCCGGCTGTAGATGGTGTAATGCTATGGGGATTTTGGGAATTGTTTATGAGCCGCGACAACGCGCATTTGGTTGATGCAGAAGGTGAAATCAATGAAGCTGGGAGAAGGTTCATTGATCTTAAACAAGAGTGGTTATCTCATAGTCATGGTCATGTTGATGAACAAGGAGAATTCAGCTTCAGAGGATTCAGTGGTATGTATAATGTGGAAGTTGTTACATTGGAAAAGGTAACTTCCAAGACATTTTTTGTTGATAAGGGTGATTCTTCATTGGTGATATCAATTGACTTGTAAGTCTCAAGAACTAGTGTTATGTTGTTGAAATGTTATGCATTTGTGATTATGATTTTCTTTTCCTATGTTATTTGATGAAAATACCAAGTTTGTAATGTGATTTAAAGATTGCTGGAATAAAATAATATTTGTTGGTTTGTTAATAAAATAGTTGCTGGTAATTATGTGTGAAAACTAGGTATTATATTTCAGTATGAATATAATAAAGCACTCTATTTTTATGGTTTAATTCATCTTTTTCTCCAAAAAATCTCTATAAGTATTTTTAGCCTTCGTAGGACTCTTTTGTACTTTTACATCTTCAATTTCATTTTTTGACTTATAATTATCATCCGAGCTCTTTTTTGTTTTGAAATTCGATGAGGATGCAACCTTCGGGTTATCTTTTTTGTTGTTGTTAGTTTTGTTTCTTATTTAACAAAATATAATGTTTAATATTAGAGGTCCTGAGTTTCTCAAATGGGTTAGGGGGGACTTTGTAGGATGTCATGACATTGATATTACCAGTCTCAAATCTATCTCATAATTTTATTTTGTTTTGTTTCTCCAAGCTCAATTTCAGATGGATTTTTAGTTTATATGTGAGGAGAATGAAAATTTTATTCAAAAGGAAAGTTTGTTTGTTTGTGTTTTTGCTATTTCTGGTGACAGATTCATGGTGATAATGGTGATAGATTTTAATGATTTTTTTAAAGTATTTTTTAGTTAATTACGTAAATTAATTAATAGTTATTTTAAATTAATGATTTATATGTAAACTAATAATTAATGATTTTTTTATGTTAATAAATTAATTAATGATTTTTATGTAAATTAGTTAACGATTTTTTTATGTTTTTTTAATTAATTATGTAAATTAATTAATTATATACATATTTTTAATTTGTATTATTTATTTATTTTAGCTGATTCAACATCCACTTGATACGTCACAGTGGCAAATACTAGGGGTGTTTGTGGACCGGTTTGGTTCGGTTTTGAGAGAATCCGATACTCGAACCAATGAAAAATAAATGGATTGATTTGAATTAGATTTCTATATTTTTGCTATAAAGCCCAAATCAAACCGATCCGAAAAATAATGGACTGGTTTGGATTGGATTGATCGGATATATTAAAAATAAATATACAAAAATATATATTTTTTAATTATTTCTTTACACGCTAAAATATGAAAAATAAATATCGAACACATGACACACATATATTTTTAAATATGTTATGACCACCATAGTCATATAATTGTTGTATTTCACTTAAATATTTAGTAACTTAAAACAATTTTATTGCATAATCATACTTCATTCCATAACATAAAATTGAAGGTTTGTATTTTGTAGATACTTGTTGATCGTACCTGGAGATCAGGATCCAATACGACTGACTTCGAGAGTTGTTGAAAGACGGTCGGTGAGGAGAGGAGGGGGGTGTACCTGCAAGGCACTCCGATGTTGAAGTAAGTAACCAAGCAAAGAGTGGGCAAGTACGAAAATTAAGGTCAAAGAATTGAATACCTGACCCTCCCAAATGAAAGGGTTTATATAAGGGGCTAAGTGGAAGATTATTGGTCCATATCGTTGGGCGCGGATCGAGGAATCCGTAATAATAGGTAACGACCAAAACTAGTCGTTGGAGGGCTTTGTCTTGGTCTGTACGCTCTTGGTCGACAGAGACCACTATTCTTGATTCTGCTCGACGTCGAGCGCTTCTGCCAAGTTGGTTTGCTTGGCCCAATTAGGGGAATTGGGCCAGTCAAGAACACTTGTGATTTGAAGTTTTGCGATTTGGGAAGAAACTTGTGGTTTACATATACTTGTAGTTTGCAATTTGTGAGTTCGATTTATAATGATTGTGACTTTTAATGTTTCATTTATCTATATTTCATCATTGATTGATATGCTTGTTATAATTTAAAAGATGTCATTTAGTTTTTCATTGGAAATGCCTAGAGACTATGATAATTGCTTCATAATGGTTTGTACTTGATAATTGCTATAAAAATTATTCTCTTCATTCAAATAAATAAGTAATAACTCAATTAAAATTAAAAGTTTATTATATGAATTAATTTATGTTGATTGTTATTGGTTTAGTTTGGGTTTAGGGGTAGCAAATTAGAAATCTGTTGCCCGAACCAATTAACATCGATTTTAATTGGTTTGGTTCAGTTTTTGCCCGAAATGGAAAAATGCCCAACCCAAACACATTGGTTTAATTTGGATTCCGGTTTGGTTCAGATTTTCCCGAACCAATGAACACCCCTAGCAAATACTAACGACAAAACACAACAATCAACAAAATGGATCAAAATTCTTAACGGAAGCAATATTATGGAACTAACGTGAAACATATTTTTTTTATTGTGGGACTAAATCGAAATTCAAAATTATTTTACAGGACTTGAGGACTGATTATGCCTATATTTATATAGGTTATTACTATCTAATGAGTCTCACTAGTAACAGTTCAAATACAAATTATTTTGTCTTCATCGGTTCACGACCTACATCATTTATAAAATTAGTAGGAATGAAAGAGTCCATCCTTAACAATATTTTATATTTCCGTTCCTTGTCCTTCTAAGAATATTTGCATCAAAATTTTCTAAAAATTATAGTATTCATCATCGAATCATCGAAACATATAATGTCAATTCTAAGTATAAGATGCAATCTAAGAGAGGAGAAGAATTAAGGGTGTCTGATTTTTTTTTTGATTTTACGCTATTTTCTTTATTTTCTTCCGATATGATAATGATATGTTCTTAGAAATATAAAGTGCAGAAAACTAAAATGCAAATGACACAAGACAATTATCCTAGTTTCCAATATCATCCAAGGGTACATCTAATCCCTTCACACCTTGAAGGATTTTTTACTATGTTAAATCTTTATACAAATCTCACATCAAAACCTTTCTTACAATCTTCTAACATAAACACATATAGTGGACTTTGAATCAACTGAAATCAAAGGGCTTTTTGACAAACACCAAACACTATGGTGGACTTTGAATTACACCAATTCAAAGAACCTTTTACAACAAACAACTTTTCACCACAACCTCGATGAATTAAGTTACATCACACTTTTGAATAAACTTAAAAACATAAATCTTGAATGAATTCTAAGATAAAGTTTGATATTCTCTTTCAATATACAATACAATAATATATGAACCTTAAGTAATCCGAAATTTCATTGAAACTTTTGCAATGATACAAAAGTTTATGCAAAAAAGTTTCAATATTTTTAATGTATGGACACTTCAAAAAGATTTGAATTGTTTTTTAAAATTTGAATGAAAGATGTTATTTGAAAATCTGATGTATCTAACCTTAAATATACCTTAAGAAACCTCTGAATGGATACATCAGTTTGGGAAATTTCTATGAAGGTTTGCAATGGTTTAGAATGACAATGGTTCATGAAAAGACACAATTATGCATTATGTACCTAGTTTATTAAACAAGGTAAATTGTTATTTGATTTAAAAAATGTATAACAATTTTCAAATTTCAAACAACAACGGTTATCTAACTGATTTCTTAAACCATGTAACTAGTTACCTGACTTAAATAATGCATAACGTTTTATAAATTTTCAAACAAAATGAACCTATAACCGGTTACTTGATTTGTGTAACCAATTATCACGTTATAAAATTTAAAAAATATGCTTTGAAAATGCTTGAATTGAGTGGTTTTGATGCATAAATGATTAAAAGGTTTAGAGATGAATAAATGAGAGTTTTTCTAAGCATATAAAATTTATACAAAATGAATTGCAATTATGTACCTTAACACCAAGATCAATTTCCTTAAATCCAAAACATCCAATAGCTTACACACTAATGATATTTGATTGAGTTAAACTTCAAAGTTTTTCTTCTTTGATAAGCTTTTATCTTCATCGAAAACTAAACTAATATAGATGATGAATATCTTCTTCACAATCTTCACCTTTTTAATAATGAAAAAATATATTGATGGGAAATTTTTGTTTAACACTTGATGTTCCTCCTATCTTGTATATCTCCCTATTTATTTTGAAATTCATACTTTGTTTTTTGTATCCTGAAAAATAAACAAAAAACAACCCTACCTCTTCTCCCCTTTTTTGACATTATAAAAAAGACAGAGAGTAAAATTCAAAGAGTAAAAGATGTTGTTTCTAAGAGCCATCTCTCCATGAAAGCTAACAGCATACGATAGTTAATAACAATATAACCAGTCATTCATAAATTTTACAGCTCAGATAGCTATATCACATTATAAAACCATTACTCTTTAGGCGTTACTGCAACTTTGCAGTCTTCCTACCATGGTTGATGCATTTTAAAGCATCACGGTACTGCAAAAAAATACACTATTATCAGAAAGTTATAATATTATAACACATGTGTTTCAAAATATAAATATAGATATATTTTACCTATACATCTCACAGGTGCCTAGCAACATGGTTTGCATACAAAGGAAGTAATGAAGTGTTATAAGGGCCTCCTCTTAAAACCTCATGATCGACATCATAAACGGTAATATCGGCGGCGGGGGAATCAACATGGATTGGTAGAGCTTAAGGGGAAGCTAGAGGTGAAACTTACCTCCATAAAGTCAAAGTCAATGACACCTGAACTTTAGAAATGGATGCTTCTGCATCAAATGAACTGACATCAATCGGTGGGCGCGAGGGTTAGGCTCTATTTCAATGAACAGATGCATGTTGAGACATTCTATAGTGCCTCAATCATTATTGGTTGTCAACCTTTTACCTATAATTAAACCAAACATAGTAGAAAAATCAAACCCATATGAAAGACATTCAAAATCAAACAATGCAGAAAAAAATATGAAGAATCAAATTTAAAAAATATGAAAGTGCATTTCCGTATTATTCTGAAACATAGAAAATGCAAAAAATGGCCAAAAATGCAGGGAATGCGAAAATGGTAGAAAACACGTGCCTCAATAAACTACCTAACTATGCGTGTAACTACTTATTTAATATTGTACCTTAAACAATCCAATGTACTTATTTAGTAATGCATGTATCACAAATAAATACAGAAAGAGAGAATTTTTTAATACTAAATGTGAGAAGTGGAAGCTCTTTGATTGACTGAACTTGAGTAGTGATTGATAAAACTCTTGGATTAATGACAATGCAGTGGAAAGTTTGAGTAAAGTTGAAAAATGTTGGATTTGGGGATTCTCACAACACTTTTTGCTTTGGCTTAGAGAACGTTTTGTTGAAAATGAGAAAGGAGAAGGTCTGACGTGTATTTAACTTAAAACCTATCCAGAGGTATATTTTTGTATTCTTACGAAGTTCCATCTCCGTATTAATTTTTGACAAAATAAGGGTGTGGTTTACTTACGAATGGATGAAGTGTGGTTTTTTGATGCTTCTGAAAATGCTTCTCTATATTTTATTAATATTTTTATATTTTCACTAGGGTGCGTGAGCACCACTAAGAGTGCAATAAGCAATTATCTAAATTTTACTATTGAAAGTGTCTTTAATGTGTTCCTTAGTCCAATTATTAACCCACATGTTCATAGAGAACAATATAAATAGGAAATTTCTTATCTCACTTTATCGAGTGGAAAAAAAGCTATGTAAAACCCAAGATGCCCCTCAATTTTTGGAGATGTATCTACGAACGCACTTTGCATCACTTTATGACACATCAAATGAGTGTTAGAGTAAAAAAAAATTTATTCTAGAGATGTATTTCCAAGTATTTTCAAGGGTACGTTCGAAGATGCATCTTCAGAATTCGAAGATATTTTTATATTTTCACGTGGTACCCTAGTAATATATAAGTACATTAAAAAATGCCCATATAAATATTGGATTGAAGAGGTTCTATTTGTAACCCAAGTCAAATTGGCATTTGATTTGAGCTTTTGATTTTTTAAAGTTCTAACTTTAAAAAGAAAAAAAAAATCAATGAATCTCTTTCCGAAAACACTCAATCTTTAATTTGTTACCTCAAGATTAGTCATAATAAAAATAAAAGTTTATATTTGATTCTGTGGGATATTGGAAAAAACCCTAGTACGAATAGCATGTCTTCGAAGTCTGCTTACATGTTATTGTTTAATTGGGCCTTGTGTTATGGATCCAATTGGTTAAGTTAGCTTGTACCCTAAGTTAGCTTGTAATGGGTAATTTTTAAAAAGCCCATTAGGTTAGTATGTTAGTTTTATTATAAATAGCATACTAGTCTCTCATATTTTGCACAAGGAAAATAGGAAGATAAAACTCTAATTTAAAAGTGAGAGGGGTTATTTGTTATTCTTGTATACTTGTAATCTTGTTTTAAGAGAAAGGAAAGAATATCAGTTTATAACCAATATTTGTTGTTATCTTTGGTAACCCTAAACCTTAACCCTTGTGGGTTTCTTGAGAAACCTATTATATTTTGTTTTCTAAGGTATCTAATTCACAACAAATTGGTGCGGTGAGCGTGGAAGAGATACAAGGCAAGGTTGGTTGCAAGGGGGTTCACTCAGAAAGAAGGCATCAACTTCAATGATGTGTTCTCTCTTGTTGTGAAGAACAAGTCCATTTGGATGTTGCTTGCCATGGTGGAATAGTTCGACCTTGAACTGGAACAGATGGATGTGAAGAATGCGTTCTTGTATGGTGATCTTGATGAAACAATTCTGATGAGGCAACCAGAAGGATATGTCGAAGAGGGGAAAGAAGAGTATGTATGAAAGCTGAAGAGATCTTTATATGGGATGAAACAATCTCCTCGAAAGTGGAATAGTAGATTCGACAAGTTCATGGCTCACATAAGTTTCATCAGAAGTCAGTTCGACCATTGTGTTTACTTCAGATTTCAACCTGGTAATTCATTTGTTATTTTGTTGCTTTTTGTGGATGATATTCTAATATCAAGCAACAATGTTGAAGATGTAATAAAGGTGAAGGCTGAACTTAATAAGGAGTTCGATATGAAGGATATGGGATCTGCGTCCAGGATTCTTGGGATTGACATCCGGAGAGATAGAAAGCAATCGAGATAATGCTTATCTCAAGAGGCATACTTGAAGAAGATTCTTGATAAGTTTGGTATGTCGAATTCAAAGCTTGTTGTGACTCCAACAAACCCTCAAGTCAAGTTAAGTATAGATCAGTGTCCCAATACTGATGTCGAAAGAGCTTATATGAATAACATTCCATATGCTAATATAGTAGGTTCTTTGATGTATGATATGGTATCTACTAGACCCGACATAACATATGCAGTAAGTCTTGTAAGCAGGTACATGTCGAATCCTGGAAAGGCTCACTAGCAAGCATTGGAGTGGATTTTAAGGTACATAAATGGGTCTCTGAATAGAGTCCTAATTTATGGTGGAGCCTTGAGTGAAGATAGTAAAGCAGCAATCAAAGGATATATCGACTCTGATTATGCAGGTTGTATGGATTCTATAAAATCTATTTATGGATATGTTTTCACTATGTTTGGCACATCAATTAGTTGAAAAACAACACTTCAGAAGGTTGTTTCCTTATCAACCACTGAAGCGGAATATATCGCCCTAACTAAAGCTGTAAGGGAAGTAATATGGCTTGACGGTTTTGCAAAGGAGCTGGAACTTCAAGGTCGAAGTATCACTGTTAAATATGATCGTCAAAGTGCAATACATTTGTCGAAGAACTCAACCTATCATGAGCGAACCAAACACATTGATGTAAGGCTGCATTTTGTTAGAGGGTTAATCAAGCGTGGAGAAGTCCAAGTGATGAAGGTTTCGACATATCATAATGTTGCTGATATGATCACCAAGACGTTGCCCAGTTGCAAGTTTTTCCACGTATGCAGTTGATAAAGCTGAATGAAGAAAGCTAGTTTGTTTCTTGTTAGTATAGGGTGTGTTCCAAGGTGGAGATTTTTGGGATATTGGAACAAAACCTAGTACGAATAGCATGTAGTCGAAGTCTACTCACATGTTATTGTTTAATTGGGCCTTGTGTTATGGATCCAATTGGTTAAGTTAGCTTGTACCCTAAGTTAGCTTGTAATGGATAATTGTTAAAAAGCTCATTAGGTTAGTATGTTAGTTTTATTATATATAACATACTAGTCTCTCATATTTTGCATAAGGGAAAATAGGAAGATAAAACCCTAATTCAAAAGTGAGAGAGGTTATTTGTTATTCTTGTATACTTGTAATCTTGTTTTAAGAGAAATGAAAGAATAGCAGTTTAAAACCAATATTTGTTCTTATCTTTGGTAACCTTAAACCTTAACTCTTGTGGGTTTCTTGAGAAACCTATTATACTTTGTTTTCTAAGGTATCTAATTCACAATAGATTCAAATTTTGAGTTATATATAACACTCGTGAAATATTAGACACCTTGTATTCTGTAAATCAATATATAGCTCACGCATAATGAAGAACCAAAATCGCAAAAAAAAAGTTTTAACACTTGTCTCATAGCTTTTGTTGAGTACATGATTGTCTTAATTTTTTGAAATATATGTAGATTAACCATTATTCAATCGCGACAAAACAAACATGAATTATACTTAACCAAATTTTAAATGTGAGAAATATATTATGAAATATGATTTGCCCATAATTTACGTGTGATAAATATATTATGAATGTTGGGAGGAAATCACGTAAAAAAATATTGGAAGGAAATTCACAACACAAAAGAATAATTCAACAACACAATCTCTCAAAAATATAAAATGCAACGACAATCAACAAAACACATCAAACAACACAACACACTGTTAGCGTGGAAAAACCTCTGTTAACTAGAAGTAAAAAACCACGAGACTCGTAGGAAGCTTAAATCTCCATTATAATCAAACAATGAATACAATAGGTTTAAATCAACATCATCAAGATCTATAATCAATCTTATAATACAACAAGAATCAAGAGAGACAATCAACAAAAAAACCACCACAAAAACTACATCCTAGAAGTGGACCCGTCAGACTTACTTATAATGCTAAAAATCTAATCTCCATGAGTACTGAAGGTTGTCACCAAAATTCAGAACAATTTGATAATTGTATTGTGAAAAAAACTCAAATTTCGTGGAACTAATCTGTACTGAATTGAGGTTACGGGAATTTCATTTTTCTCACGATTTTTTTTAGTTCAGTTTGTGTGTGACCTAATTGTCCAAACAAGTTCAGTTTATTTAATCATTTATAAGTGGAAGAGGTTTTAAAGCACACACAACCCAACAAAAAGCTTACCTAATTCTTAATGTCATCAACCATACAATCCTCAAAGAAAAACATCAACTTGTTTGTTGCATCCAATAGAAACAATGCATAACTAGTTACTTTTATTCATTATCATTATCTCTATCACTGCTAACTTTTTTTACATATAGCTAGAGCTGATTGGATCTACACCGCCGACACATACAAACAATTGGTGCAATCACATATTTGATAGTAAAAAGATTAAATCATTACACAACTTGATCAAGACTAATACTTTATCTTAACAATATTTTGTTTCAAATTCCCATCAATAAAAAAAACAAAGTAGGAACTAATCATGATGTTAATTTTAAATTTGTCTTTTTGTACTAGGTTAATCACTTTTACTTAATTAATCATTTCAATACATGATCTTGCAATGCATTTATAATTGATAGCAAACTGAAAGTATGCTTGATGAACGCATGGAATAGTTAAAGAAACATTATTTTTACCGGAATGTTTCATAGTATTAGATTGACTAAAACATTAGTGATGTCATAAGCATATATGTGTCGTGTGCTTTGTGGGCTGCTTGAAACAAAATACTTCATTTGTCTTCAATATAAATACCACTTCTTTGTCTCTATTTTGTCACTAAATATAGGTTCACTATTACTAAATTATTAGATATATTTATCAAAATTTATAAAATATTTTTAATTAATTTAGAAAAAAAGAAAAGTCAACTATAAGTATATTTAAAAATTAAAAAAATACAATTTCACTATAATTTTTTTTTTTACGTTAATAATAATCAATCATTGTTTGATAACACGCCAAAACTTTACCTGATTGTCTTTACTGTTAAAAAAATAGTTTAATTATAATGTGAAAATTCTAAGAGGTGTGATTAAATGTCGATGTAAAATCGTTTTATACTAATAATAAGGGTTAATTTGTTTTAGCTTTAAAAAAATAGATTTTTTCTTTATATTTTCGAAAATGGATTTTTTAAAATTGTTTTTCAAAATATTACAAGTTTTTCTATATATATATTTTTTAAATTGGAAGACTAATTGACATCGTACAACATAAATACACATTATTGAAGATTAAAACATAATCGAAATCACAATTTTTGAAAAAAGTTGTATCTCGAAAATGATTTTTATGAAAATCTATTTAAAATAGCTTCAAAATTAAGTGATTTTTTTTGAAATTTTGATATTCAATTTTTTTTCCCGATAAAATGATGAAATATTTAAAATAACATTTTAAGAATAATTATTCAAACAAAATTTTTATTTATTCAAACAAAATTTTTATTTGAAACTTTTATGAAAAGTTTCTTTGTAAATTTTTTTTCACAAAATTATGTTACACTAAGAAAATCAATTTAAAAAAAACCAAAACAAACATATCCTTTGTATTCTTAATCTGACGCATTTACACGCAAACAACATTCTAAGAAAACTTATACCAAAATGTAACTATACTACAAAGTTTTCTTGATATTTATAAAAGAAATACTAACAAAGTTTTCTTAATATTTATATAAAAAAAATACTAAGAGGTGTTAGTAAAAATATACATTGGGATACTTATAGTCATTCTATATATTTTTTTATGTGGTTAATGTAGATTGTCATCTCCCTTCTTTTCTCTGACCGTGCTGCCGCCTGATCTTTTTTCCTCCCTCCAATCACACGACCCGTACAGAACCCCACCACAACGGTGCTTCTCCATCAATGATAGCTGCCTCTGATCCGACCTTTTTGGTCTTTGCTGCTACTATTTATTCTTTTTGTCCTCGATATGTTTGTCTCCTCCAACGATGACAGCAACATGGAAACTCCTTATCCCAAGGTGGAAACCCCGACACCACCTCCACCATCAACTGCCAAGTCATAATTTCATAATGCTTTTGTTGTTTTCATTGTTAGGAATAATATTTCTATTATGCTTGGAAAGAAAATTGATTGCTACAAAACATAAGAGAAGCTATTTCACGTTCTTGTTCACTTTCATCGAGACTTGCATCATATTGTGCCTTCAGATAACCAGGCTCCACCACATGTGACTGACCTCGGTTATGACCAATGGGCCACCTTAGATGCAACTGTGCTTTAGTGGATCCATTCCACTAATTTTGTTGACTTACTAACCACCATCATAAAACCTGGATCCACAATTTTGGATTCCTAGAAGCATTTGGCTGACTTTTTTTAGGATAATCAGAATGCACATGGTGTCACTCTTAAGCAATCAGAGCATATGGGGCCCTCGAGCGATTCCCATTCTTAATTCGATTCACAACATCACGGTTCTGGTTCTTTAATGGTTTTTCCGTAGGCTTAAGAACCACACTAGATCTCTTTTTGTTGTTAGAAGAAACTAAGACTTCATCTTTCTGATCCTGTCTCCTAGCTTCCTCTTCAATTTAGAGGCGAGTGATCAGACTCTCAATTGAAAACTCTTCTGTTTTGTGCCGAAACAAATTTTTGAAATCTTTCCAACTAGGGGGGAGTTTGTCAATTATAACAAAAATCTGAAATTATTCATCGACTGGGCATACTTTTAGTTATGATTTCATGAGCAATTTTATGAATTTTGTGGCTATGAATTTTATGAAGTAGTGGTTGACAATGTTTTTCTTTGCACCTGCTACTTCAGTTTCATATTTCTTATGCATGGCTTCCCATACATGTTTAACAGTCTTGCAATTACTATAGTAATCATACAAATCATCAACAAAGTTGTTCAAAATATGATTTTTGTAGAGATAACCACTCTCATGCCATAAGGCGGTTTTTCCTGGTTTGTAAATTACACACAACAGATTCATCGATTTTAGCATTTGCATATGAATCTACATAGTTCTTACTATTAATTTGTTCAGTTGATCCAAAATGAGCAATACGAATATCCCCAGTTAGAACTATGAGAACAAGATTTGGTTCTGCTCAATATCTTCATGTTTTGATAATAACAATGAAGTATTTAAGTGAAGGCAATTTTGATACTCTAATGTTTGTTATTGTGTAAGAATGAAAAACATGTTCTAACTTTGAGGGAGTTCTTGCAAACTAAAGGTTCTGATCAGTTAATATTCTCTTATGCACAAATTGGAAGCAAGACTGCTCAAGTGCCAACTCATCAGAAAGATCTTGAGAAAACTGATGTTGTTGTTGCAACATTTTCTAGGATTCTGACTCTGAATGAGTAAGACTCTGATATGAAAATGTTCTGAAGACCAAGTGATGAAGACTTTGAAGACTTGAGGTCCTGAAGACAAAATGATTTGAAGACCAAGTGTGGAAAGACTCAGAAGACTTGAAGTTCTGAAGAACAAGGGTTTCAAAGATAAGTGCTGAAGTCTCTGAAGACTTAAGGTTCTAAAGACAAAATCATCTGAAGACCAAGTGCGGAAAGACTCTAAAGAATTAAAGTTCTGAAGAATCCACCATTCTTATCTCAACTCATGCTTCAATACATTTATCAATCAGAAGCCCCTAAATTTCTGAAGATAAGAATCAAGATCAAAAGACATCCTTTTATCAACTCATGCTTCAATACATCTCTTAACCCGAAGCCTCTGAAATTCTGATAAATAGGATCAAGTATTACTCTTCTCTCTGCTCATGCTTCAAGCATCTATCAACCAAAAGCCTCTGAAGTTCTGAAGAAAAGAAGTAGCAATGAAGAAAGTTAATTTATCTCTACTCATACTTCACCCATTTATCAACCAGAAGCCGCTGAAGATCAAAAGAATAAGAATTAACGGATAAGAGGGAATAATACAATAGTAAAAAGACACTTAGTTCCATTATCAATTCTACTACCTCATTATCCTAATACGGTAGTACAAGAATGACGATTGTGTATACTATTTTTTCACCCTCAGTAATGACAATCCTTTGGCCAGCTGTGATGCAACATATATATTTCTCAAGCGCCTATATAAGGATTGTCAAGTGAAAAAGCAAAGTGTCGAACATTGCCATATCTTTTATCCAAGACTACGAAGCTCAAACGTTAAAATTTCATTTGTAGCATCAAGTTTCAAAAGCTCTTAATTTGTGTTTACATCAGCTTATTTCAGAAGCACTTCTTTGTACACAAACCTTGTAGCAAACTGTTGTTTGCATTCCCTAAAGGACCTAATGTAGGTCAGGAGCTTTAGGAAGACTAAGGTTGTGGGTCTTAGTGGTTGTTAATCATAGAGTTGTTGTGCAATTTTAATCTATTGGGACTATAGTGAATTAAGTCCTTGTTGAAGGAAAAATCACCTTGGTGGATGGACTAAAGGTAGCTTGTGGTTGACAAGTGAACCAGGATAAATTCTTGTGTTCTTTCTTTCTTTCGCTATACTTTTATTTGATTGAGTTTGTTCTTAAAGAAATGATTTGTAAGAGACAACAACAACCGCAATAGTACCAATAATTTCCTTAATAGTCATTTTAGTTAAAGCAACATCTTAAAATTGTTTTTTTACGGATTTTGAAAAAATTTCCACATAAAAGTATCAGGACGAGTCGTGTACTAGGTCGATTTCTTTAAAATGTTTCACCGTACTACCAATTATTATGCAATGCAGTCGAGCTTTGACGATGTCTCCAGGATAAAACATCCATATTCAAATTACGATTAATACTTGCACTGCAATGAATCGTTAGAAGAAATACACCTTAAAATGGTGTTTAAGCCACACGTAGTATCTGGAAATAATCTAGTCGATGATGGTGCGATAAGTCACTCGAAAAGTAAAACAGAAAATAATTTCACGTGAAGAGAATGAGAGGGAGAAGATAGATTCTAAATGGTTCGAATCTGGATTGAGTTGCAACTGATGGGAAAGACCCTTTTTATAGCCAATAATCTAATTTAAATGGAGATAAACTGTGGGAGGAAAAAATGGAGGAAAACGTGAAAGAGTGGAACCGACTCAGTCAGAGTAACCGTTATGGACTTGGTTAGCAAGTAACTGGGGAGACTTGGTCGACAAGGAAAACATGTGGTCAACAATTATCATTATTAATTAATTACATCACACTATTATTAATTAATAATTAACTAATTTACATTACACACGATTAATAATTAATTAATATTAAATAATTTTTCATTATTTTGGGTACAAAAAAAATTGGATCAACCCCAAGCCCAATTCTAGACCTAGCCGACTCGACGGAGGCAGTGCATGTTATGTTTCATGGTAGTGTATTCTCATCCAACTACAAAATTTGGTACCCCTTGGGGCCTAATCCAATTTGCCCACTTGAAATATATAAACACTACTACAATGTGCTCTCTCTCCTATGTAGGACTTTAATGAACATTTTCAAATTCACTAACACACTCTAGCTGATACTTGTGCTCATTTATTTCCAACTTAATACCATTAAATTTTTCCAAGTCCCCACTCCAAGTTATCATCATTCCAAATATTCCAACAAGTATTAATTTGCGCATTCAAATTTTAACTTTACATGCTCAATACCACGCCATCGTACCGAAGATTAACTTCATTGCATCAAGACTAATTCATCATTTCACAAAGCATTCTAATTCTAGTGGAACAATATTGACCATACCAATACATATATACTACTATATTCTCCAAGTGTTTTGCACAACTGGCTTTAAAAAGTTTAATAATATATTAAAAGTATATGAAAAAATATGTACGATGTAATTAAATTTAAATTTATAATCGATGAGATTCACGAGGAATCGACCTACTACCCCTCAATTATACCTCACAGCCCCCCCCCCAATCTGTATGAAAAGACAAAATTGACCCTTCAAATGTTTTCCAAAAATTTCAAAATTTATAGTGTTCGGATGAAAATTACATAATTTACGGTATTTTTGTACCAATTTTTTTGAAATTTCCAGTATTTTCTACATGAAATTTCATAATTTCTGGTATTTTCTACTAGAAATTTTAAAATTACCGGTACAAAACCAATTATTTTTACTGAAAATTTTAAAATTTTCTGGTAGTTATAAAAATCTAGATTTTTTCCACAAATTTGAAATTTCTGGTTGTTGTCATAATTATTTTTTCCATATTTATTTTTTTCTTCTTTTATAGTGAAATCTAGAGGCAGAGACGGTAATATTGTAGGGAGAGTTGTTGATCGAGCAATAGACTAGGGTAGGACTGACAATGGTCTTGATGCTAAGTCTTCCCAGCTACGGGTATGACAAGTGGTCCCAACCGGTTCACACTGAAGCGGTTGGTTGAGCATGCTTATTCTTGGGCACCTCATTCCACTCGACATCAACTAGATCGATCAATAGAGCATGCTACAGATGAGGTGCTTTCAGATGTTCCCGTTTCTGATCCCGCTGGTGAGCCATTGGTTGATTCAGTTGCTCATGAGGTTATTGATGATGTTGGTTTAGAGGAGGTTGGTCGGGTGTTACATCCAGATGTTGTTGTTGGTGAGTAGGGCCCGTTGGTTATTGCTTACACGGAGGTTACAACTCCTTCGACTAAGCCCTATATGCACACTGATGAAGAATTCCTATAAGGACCCATCGACCGGTCGATGCTTACAGAGTATGCTAAGCATGTGGCCTTACGATTATGGCAGGGCGAGGTATATGTCTCCCATGGTTAAATTTAATTTTTGTTTATATCTATATGTCACATGAGGTATCAACTAATTTGTTTATATTTTGTTGTCACAAGAGCGACCCCAATTGAAGGTGACATCGCATGGGTCGAAGATGAATGACTTCCCAGAGATTCCGATTCCTGAGCATGTCAATCGAATTATACGGGACTTCTAGCATCTTGATTTTTCCTATTGTTCCCTCACTATTTTGGACGCTCCATTATTTAGTGTCTTTGTTAAGAGGTGGCACAAGGAGACATCATCATTTCCTCTTTTGTTCAGGGAGATATCTATCACTCTGGATGATGTCTCCGTATTGTTCCATCTCCCAATCAGAGATATATTATGGGTGACTCCCTTTCTTAGCATGACCCATGCATGTCAGGTTGTGGCACATGATTTGAGTATGTATGAGGCGGAGGTGATGAAGGAGTTTGGTGAGACCAGGGGTGCGCACCTTCATATGCATTGGCTTCGAAAGATATTCAATCAACTTGTAGCTACTGGGAACTATGAGGTTGCCTCTAGGGCGTACATGCTACATATAGTAACATGTACTTTCTTTGCAGAAAAGTATGGTGTTTATATTTATGCCCGATACTTATGCCTCTTTAGTATCCTCGAGGACACCAGTTAGGCTTGGGGGGGTGCTACGTTGACCCAGTTGTATATAATCTTTGGAGTAGCGTTGGTCTTTGAGACCAAATAGCTAGATGGATATTTGAGTCTATTATTGTTATAATTGAATTTATTATTTGTTGTTTCTTTCTTATTTATGTTTTACAAAAAACATTTCTTATTTTTTTTTTCTGTGTCTCTATTTTGATACCAGTGTTGGATATACGAGCATTTCCCTACCATCTATGACAGGAGAGTTCATCATTTCGAGTTGAAGAGCCCACGAGCGAAGAGGTGGAAGGCGAGACAGTCACATCCTAGTGGTATTGCTGAGTACAAGAGGAGGGTCGATGCGTTGACTATAAAGGATGTCATCTGGATACCATAAACTAGTCATAGAGTCCACCGTGAGTTCGAGGAGTTATTATTATATTTAGGTTATATGCGGTGGGAGACCATGGTTTCTAGACACTTTCCTGAGAGATGTATGCGATGGTATGACTATGTTCAAATTATCCCACGACTAGTTCCAGATATACTTTTTTTAGGGATTGACTGGTGGTTTCAGAGTAACTTCATCAGCTCTGGTCTTGCCATTAGAGATCGAGCAATAACTGTTTATCACCCTTCGTAGTGTGAGGATGGTTACTTGAAAGCTCCTGAGGTTTGACTTAATTTAGGTAAAACATTGATATGATAAAGATAAAGAAATATTCTCAAGATTAAAGAAGTTAAAGAAGATGTCTCAACAACATGACATGACACCTTCCTAATATAACATGTTTCTCTACTTAACAAATCTGTCAAAACTTTGGTGTGTATTTGCAGAGTGGATCAAGGAGAAAAAAATAGAAAGCCCAACTTTATAAGACTATATAAGGAGACTTAGACCTAAGGTTAGAATAACCTTTGTAACTTTTGTATCACTGGTAACTTTGTAACCTAAATACTTTTTAAAATAAGGGTTTATGGTTTGAGAGTCGTTGGCTCTCTTAGGAGTTAAAAGTCTCCCCTATGTAGTATGGGATGCAGGGTGGAAGGCAAAGATACAAGGGGCACAACCAGAAGCCTTTAGTTAATGGTTTGTGTAATGTTCCTGGACAAATATTTGAAGCAAATCTAGGATAAGTTGTAGGTCAAGAAATCGTGACAAGTTCTGGAGATCAGCAGAAGACAGAGTCATCACAGGTGGTGATGAAGGATGCGAGGAGATTCTCATATCAAACATTGTAAATGACTAGAGTTTAGTCTCAAACAAAGATGTTAATTGAAGGTAGTGATTAGGATAAAGTTGTAAACCATGAGTTTAACTTTAGGGTAATGCTACAAGATAATGAAGTCTTCATCATGGATTGGTAACCCCCAGATGTAGGTTTGTTAACACCGAACTGGGTCAACATATTCTATGTACTTTATTATTCTACAATTTACAATTTTTCTGTATTGTGTTCTTGACTGAGATGTCCCAACATGTTGTCTCAACATCTGTTGGTATTTATGTTGCATCACTTCAAAACAACAGTTGTGTAGCTCTCTTGTTTCCTAAATTTAAATAATCATTCTCTTAACATTAATATATGACATTGGAGTATCTGGATTTACCAGAATTTCAATTGGTATCAGAACAGGCATCCTGGTCAGTTTTCTGGATGAGATCCATGGAGTACTTTCTAGTGATTAAACATGAGGAGTTATTGTCTGAAGGGTTCTGTAACAACAAATAGGAGGAGTGGTAGTTCTCTTGGATGATGTCCTGAAAGATGTCTTAACATCTTGTCTAGGGCAAGTTGAAGTTTTCCTTTAGTGATTCCGTTGCATATATTATGATTAAAGAATTCCATTAGTATGGGATATTGGAGTATTGATTGAAGAAATCTTGTAGTTGTCCTTACCTGGTTCTGCTCTTGCAGATTTCAATTGGTTTAAAGACACTTAGCATTCCAAAGTCGGGAGCAGAGGGATGTTATTGTGATGATTAAGTCTTATGTGACTTAGTAGATGATTGAGTGGTGTCATCATGTATGTTGAAGTCAAACTAGATAGAAGGGGTAATATGAATTATCAAACTCATGCTCTAGGAGTTTGATGATTTCTTGTTAGTTAAGTTGTTGAAGACACTTGATATGATGATCAAGTCCAATCGAGACAATTCATCCATATTATGGAGTCTGCTAGTTATTCTTCAGACTAGGAGGTGCTCTCTTAGAAGCATGGAAGTGAAAACAGTGGAGATGATTTATTTTCACCATCCATAAACAACATACAAGTAAGAACTCATACTTCTTAACCTTAAGGATGAGTTCACACAGTTAAGGTAATTAGGATTCGTTCAGAGAGAATCTTAAGAGCTTGAGTCAAGGATTATTACTACAAGGATTACAAATTAATTGCTTTGTGAAAATTTGATTATCCTTGTGATTCAAGATTGAGGATGTTGTATCAGATGTTCTAACATCTTTTCATAAGAGGTTTGGAGAATCATGGGAGGGGTTCTACAATCACTCAGAAGTCTCCTAGGATTTTGACCTAGGATTATTGGCTTCAGATCTTTTCTTGGAAAGAGTTTAGACTTGTCCAGATGGTGATACACTTTTGAAGATGGAGATGGAAGACTATGAAGACATCATAATCTTGATGACTGCGTAGATTGGTTTATTTTTGATCCATGTACTTTAGGGCATTCCAGAATGCTCATTATGGAGTTCAAATAGGTGGAAATATCAGTAACTTCGTGAAGACGACTCTACTCAAGGAAATGTGGCATCCTTGGTACAACTATGGGGGTTAGTTTCTAACTAGTCCTTCTAAAGATTTAAATAGTGGCAGTTTTGAAGTCTTTAGAGAAACACTGGCATGTATTTATCAATGTGTGAGATTGTTTGGAATAACTTCAAAATCATCCGAATGGAGGTTGTCTACTCAAACTTGGTTGGTGAATCAAGTCAATGAGAGCATGAGACTCTTGTTTTGTAAAGGGAGGAAGTTCTTTCAAGTGGCCGAAGGAGGAGCTGATTTCAACAGCTAGACGTAGAATCATTATGTTCTGACATCTAGTTCAACATTAGAATCTCATTTGGTAGAGTGGCACATAAACTCAAGATAGGGTGATCTACAGGAATGAGTAGTGATACTTCAAAAAAGTCGTTCTCATGGCAGTTTGTGGGAGCTGTAAGAATGAGAAGATGTTATATTATTCATGGCTTAGGGAGTCTAAGTGTGTATTGCTATTGAGCAAATGGAAACATGTAACTTGAAGATCAAGTTTCACTTTGTAGACCAGGATATCTTTATGAGAGTTCTGACAAACGTGAAGAAGACAATATGTGGAAATTTCTTTTTCGTATGAAGATTCATGAAGGTTGTGATCAAAATGTGGCAATTGGTTGATCTCCTAAGTGGATTCGAGTAATCAAGATAATTAGCATGTGGCAACTGGTGAGTCTTGAGGATTGTCTTGGAACAAGTTACTCGTGGGAAGAAGGGTGATAAGTTGAAGACTCAAGGAAAGTATTTCTTCTTGAAGGTGGTTGAGAGTTTATTTCTCTCTTTCTGGATTTCTTATTCAAGCTGGTGGCGCAATGTTAATTGAAGTTTCTTCAGTTCTTTCGATTACTATGCTATAATAAGTCCTGTTGGTAGAGCATATCAAGATTTTGTCTTGGTGTGTAGAAGATATTCTAACTTGGTGTTAGGACATTATCTGGGTTGGATATCCTTGGTGAAGGATGATTGTTCTCTGGTTCTAGAGCTTATTACCTACATTATTTCCTAATGAGCGTCTACATAGTCATACGGGAGAATGATGAAGTAGAAGGCCTGCCTTGGATGGAGAATGTAGAGAAGACTGAAGTAGATCAGGTATTGCCTTGACTTGACTGCCTTTGAAGAGTTGGGTGACTGTCTATTTTTAAAATATTTTGGAAGGACTTTGTCTAGCAAGTCATACTTTTCTAAAGCATGTGTCCAGTATCTGACACTGATGGGCGAAAAACAAACTGATTTTTGATGTTGTTCCAACAATTTGTTACTATGAGGACGACGATCCTTATGGTCCTCACAGATAGCATGATGGGTTTCATGTGTGAGTGACTACTATTTCTTGTCATAAGGGATATTGGTTCCAAAATGAATATGCTTCAGCAGGTGGCTGGACAGAGAGTGATGCTCTTGAAGACATTGAAGGTGCATCTTATGTTTTCTATTCATTCCTACACAGGTGCTCAGGGGGAGAAAAGATTGTATTAGATAGGGGGAGTTTCCTCTTGAACTAAGGATATACTACAGGGGTGTAGTGTACACCAAGCTTGTGGTGAGTTTCAAGCAGAGTTTTCCATCTATAAGGGATAATGATGTCAAGTGTTATGTCGTGACATTGTATTGTTGCAAGTTGGGGGATACTTGACAATAAAAATTTTATGATCCCTGATGGATGCTTAGGGAGTTATTGAATAATCTGGGAGAATTTATTTTTCTTGGCAGATTAAAGTCATCATCTGGTGGATTGGTCTCTGGTTATTAAGGTGATATGAGAAGCCTTGTCTTATCTAAAGAGGAGTACATGTAAAGTGAAGACAATGTCTGACATGATGTCAGGACATTTTTGTAGAACATGTTTGCATGTGACTGAAATTCTTTAGACAGTTCTTTAAAAGAAGAAACAATCAACAGTCTCGGCCGGTGCACATGTGGTGGAGTTATTTACTTGATTAATGGTCAGTTGTATTAGACCAGCATTACTTCCTAAGGAAATTCTTGGCTATAAATAAGACTATTCTGACACTTCTTGGTCTCACAATTGTTTCTCTTCTAGTGAGTGATCGATGGTGTTTTTCAAATATTAGGTAAGTTGTATATGTGTTTGGAGTCGTATGGTCACTTTTGTCAAGTTTTGGAAAAAACAAGGGGAGAAGAATGATATTCTGGGTGTTGGGTTCATTCAAGCAGTGGCGGTGCAAGAATGTTGGAGAAAGATGTTCTATCATCTTACCTTTCTACTTTCTATTTGTTTGTATCTTGTGATTTGAGTTGAAAAAAAGGTTGTGACTTGTGATCTGAGTTACATATTGTATGTACTCGGTGTCATGACTGTTTAAGCTCTTTCTAGATTTCAAAAGGAAGTTATCAGAATGATAACTCTCAAGATGAAGAAGACTCTCCCTCATTCAGCACATTTATAGAATGTTTTAGCCAAAATTTGTCAAAAGGGGGAGAATGAAAGCTCCTGAGGTTTGACTAAATTTTGGTTAAACATTGATATATGATAAAGATAAATATATCTTATCAGGATTAAAGAAGTTAAAGAATATGTCTCAACAACATGATATGACATCTTCCTAATATAGCAGGTTTCTCTACTTAACAAATCTGTCAAAGATTTGGTGCGAATTTGCATAATAGATCAAGGAGCAAAGATAAAAAGCCCAACTATAAAAGACTATATAAGGAAACTTAGAACTAGGGTGAAAATAACCTTTATAACTTTTGTATCACTTGTAACTTTTTAACCTAAATACTTTGTAAAATAAGGGTTTAGGGTTTGAGAGTTGTTGGCTCTCTTAGGAGTTAGAAGTATCCCATATGTTGTATGAGATGCAGGGTGGAAGGTAGAGATACAAGGGGCACAACCAGAAGCATTTAGGTAATGGTTTGTGTAATGTTCTTGGACAAAACTTTGAAGAAAGTCCAGAATAATTTGTAGGTCAAGAAACCGTGACAGGTTCTAGAGATCAGCAGAAGACAAAGTCATCATATGTGGCGATGAAGGATGTGAGGAAGTTCTCATATCAAAGGTTGTAAACCAACTAGAGTTTAACCTTAGACAAAGATGTTCATTGAAGGTAGTGATTAAGATAAAATTATAAACCATTAGTTTAACTTTATGGTAATGCTACAAGATAGTGAAGTCTTCATCCTGGATTGGTATCCCCCCAGATGTAGGTTTGTTAACACCGAACTGGGTTAACATATTTTGTGTACTTTATTATTCTGAAATTTATACTTTTTTTGTATTGTGTTCTTGACTGAGATGTCCCAACATGTTGTCTCAACTTCTGTTGCTATTTGTGTTGCATCACTTCAAAACAGCAGCTGTGTAATTCTTTTGTTTCCTAAAGTGCAGTAATCATTGTCTTAACATTAAGATAAGATATTGGAGTATCTTCATATACCATAATTTCATTACTTACAGTGGTACCTCACTATATCACACTCTCACATCACCCCACCCATGACTAATGATGGTCCTTCTGATGACCAGGTACCTGTTAATAACGTGTCATCGCCGCCTCTTCCAGCAGATCACACTGATGACCAGTAACACCTCCAGATGATTGTGGTTATTATGGATAACCTCATGAGTTTATTAAACCCAAATGGTAAGGTTTATAATGGATTATCTTGGGCTTCACACATAGCCCTTGGGGACCCTATATAGATATCTTTTGTATTATTTGTATATTATTCAGACATCTTCATCATAACACTTTATTAGTTAATATTATTGATCTTCCTTAAATTGCAGTGTGAATGTTAACTAACTACATCTGACAATGGATTACATAACTTAAACAAAAAAAACTTAACACTACAATATGATTAATAAATAAGAAAAACCTAAACACTACCAGACGCTTCAGGACGTTTCAACATCTCTATTATGTCGTCAACGAATCTTGAAAGCTTAGTATTTAACTCGATCAACCCCTTTGATATCCAACGACAAAATGTTCTCCACATTTCCTTCACATCTTCGTCGGTCTTCAACTCAATAAGATTGTGTTTCACCCTCCCATTAGTATCAATCCATTATTCACGAAATTCGATCTTTCTTACCTTTTTGTTTTCGCCATCAGGCAACAATTCATTCAACTTCGACGTCAGGACGACAAGAGATGTGGTGCCATCGGGAAGCCGAAACTCTATAGGAGGAGAAACTCCGATGAAGTACACTTCTGCCTTAATAAAAAATTGAGGAAGATGTATTTTTTGAGATGTATTTATCAACAACATGTGACCTCTATTTATACAACTTTGTATCTATTCTGGACCACACAAACTGTCGGTGGAATTACAACCATAAAAAATTATCGAAAAAATCCTGATCAATAAAAAAATCAAACAAATGAAACTATCAGAAATTTCACTTAAGTTGAAATTTCCAGTATCACCACAAAATTTCAATTTTCCGAAACAATTTTCAACTTACTAAAAATTCCCAAATTTCCGGTACACCTGAAATTTCAAATGAACTATTAGAAATTTCACTATGTATTGAAAATTTCATTATAACTATCGGAAATTTCATACGGAAATTTGGTGTGTTTTTAACCTAGGGGCAGTTTTGGAAATATGAAACTTGGGGGGGGGGGGGGGGGTTGCCAAATATAATTTAGGGGATGACAGGTTAAATTCCCAAGATTCACATAATCTCGATTATACTATGATGTGTACAATATAAGATGCACACAAATAAAAACTCAATCAATTTGATCCTTAATCGTCTGGTTATCATGAATTACATGATAGTAGTAATTAATCAATTACTGGTAATGTATATTATCATTTACAAATCAAAATTATCCGAAGATGCAAACAATATTTACTAGCTAGCAATAGCTGCAGAAGACTGGCTGAACATATAGTTATTTGTCTTTGTATAGAAGCGAGTTTGAGCCGTCGTGTGAGAGGTTCGATTGACACTACTATTGCCATTACGAATTGTCTTACAAGAAGGGCAAACCGTAAGACCAGCTACCGGAAGTTGCGTATAATTAAACGGTTCCGCCATTGTTTTCATCATTTTGAGCTCTTTCAACTCTTCTTCAAGCCTTTTATTCTCTTTTGTTAGAGTTTCATAACATTTCTTCAATGCTTCACAGTTCACTTCCGTTTGTTTCAGCTTTGTCCTGCATATTTGCAAGACAAAAAAAGCAGTGAGATATCTATACCATTGATATGTCTAAAAGAAATTAGGTAACACCGACCCTTTTGATAAAAGACAAATATGTGTCTATGTCAATATCAAACACCTACATCGATACATGTGATTACTTTTAATTTATTTTTTTATTTTTAAAATATTTATCGATGTCGGCATGTCAATATCGAAATCATGATGCTTCATAAAAAAATTGTATCCGTGTATAAAACCGACAAACCAGACATTTGTAACATCGACACCTATGAAAATGTTGTGATTATGTTTAATTTAGAAACATAGAAATATAATAGTGAAAAGAAAATTACAACCTTGCCCTCCTATTTTGAAACCACACCTCCACTTGTCTCGTCCGAAGATTCAGCTTCTTTGCCAATTCTAACTTTTTCATCTGATCATCAAAATACAAATAAATGTTGATAATTGCTATCATAATCATATTATAAAATAATTAATTTGTTAAAGAAAAAAAAACTATAATACCGGATTGAGGGTAGAATGGTCTTTGAAGGTATCTTCCAAAACTGTGGATTGTTCTTTGGTAAGCCTAAGTTTCTTCTTGGTGGAGTTTCCATTTTCATCAACATCAAAATCAACAAATGGAATCTTGTCTTCAAGGTCGTGTACTTGATGATCATCTCTCTCCCTCTTGATGGAGTTGGAAAATGAAGAAACTTGCATGGCTGTAGAGTTAGAGGCATCTGATTCAATCTTTGTAGTAGTAGCAACTTGATTGTTCTTCACATCATAATTATCAAGGGATCCTATTCCTAATGTAAGAGAATATTGATATGGTTTTGAGTTAGTATGTGGAGCCTCCATCTTTTTCTTTTGGCTTTGTTCATGGAGGCCAAGACCAAGAGAAAGAGAGATATCAAAATTCATGGTGTTCATGAGAATGTTGAGTATTTAAGTTTGAGCAGTGTATTGATTGTGTTAATTATATATAATGAACTAAAATGTGGAAGATGACAAAAGATTTAGAGAATCGTACGTGGGAGTGGGAGGGTATGAATATGATTGGGTGGGGGGCTCCTTTATCTATTTATTAAGCAATAATTTTAGAATAAGTCATCAATAATATGTATTAAATATTCTAGAATGTACCATTAAGCCTTTTTAATAAGCTATCTTTTGATAAGTATAAATGGTTAAGTCATACATATATTATAATCGGAATAAATATATATAAGAGATGATTTATATATTTGATGTCTTGAACGTTTTGTTTATCGTTGTTCTGATGCTCATCAAATTCTACATCAAGTGGTATCAAAGTCATCTTTTGTTAGATAATTCTGGAAAAAAATCGAGTGTCAATTTGTTAAACGTTAAGGATCATAAGAGACTTTGAGATTACACATCCTCCCAAAATCTTAAGTCTTTAGGTGGAATATGGTGTCTCACTCTCTTTTGCAATTTGAGTACATTGATTATGTAGCTGCTCATGACTTCTTGGGCACTTCTTCTACAAGTGGTATCTAATCCACTTGTTTTAGTTTGGTTGGGAGTGAGTTTTGCACTTGTGTTGGATTTTGTTATAGAAGATCAAAACTCACATTTATGAGAAAGATATTTTTTTTGAATAATAAGAAATATGTATTAATTCAAAAAACAATCCGACACAATGAGATCCAATGGATCCAACAGTCTAAAGAGAAAACAAGATCAAAACGGAAAACCTATACCATAAACGCGATTATGTGAGGTCTAAGTCTCTCACAACACCATTTTCTATAAACTATCGTGTCTAGTATACTATTCACGACATTTCTTTTATCTACATGATTACCAAAACAAACATTGTTCCGATATTTCCAAATTCTATAAATAGTTTATGTTATTGTCAATCTAAAGATAAAAGCTCTCCAACCTTTTCCAGAGCCATGAAAGAGTAGCCACTTCAATTCATGATTCCACTCAAAAGGTATATGGGAAACCTTGATCCATTGTAGGATAGTATTCCATATGGCTTTAGTTTCGGCACATCCAAAAAAAAAGTGATAGTTTCCACTAGGGGACAAAAACAACAAGTTGTATTAGATACCAATCCAATTTTACAGAGTCGAGATTTAGTAGGGAGTTTCCTATGATAGATTTTCCAAAGCATCATGACAAACCCCTTGTCTCGCTGCGTTCCTATGCAATAATCTGCATCATTCAACATGGGTTCCGCCAACGATTCAGAGCTGAATGTTTATATTTTTTGAGACAAATTTTCCACTTTCCATCACGTGCTGCCATTGATTATGAACATGGGGGAGATGTTCGCGTTGAAGCAACACATTTTTCAAGACCCTTGAATAATTTGCAGTAATCGTCACGTTAGTAGGTTCCACGCATTTGAAGTAATACGTATGAACCCATTTCACCCAGAGGGTTTCAATTTTTCCACATAAGTTCCATAAGAGTTTGAGCATCAATGTATTATTCCAAGTAGACAAATCCATCACGTCAAGGCCACTGTATTTCTTAGGTATACAGACATCTTTCCAAGCGATGAGACTTTTCCTACTCACCTCCAACTTACCACTCCACAAGAATGATCTTAAAATATCATCTATTTTGTGGACTACAAACTTTGGAAGAGGAAAGCATTGCATCCAATAATTAGTTACCGCAAACGAGACAGATTTTATAAGTTGAACTCGACCGACATAACTAAGCAGTTTGCTACTCCAGTGTCTTACCCTATAAACAATCTTATCAATAAGTATCATGTAATGATTAATGTTGACTCTCTTGCTTGATAGAGATACTCCCAAATATATAAAAGGTAGCGAGCCTTTCTCAAAAGTGGTCATGCTGATTATACGATCTCTAGTAGCATTGTCAATATTCCCAAAATAAACCTTGAACTTCCTCGGATTCACAACCAAACCAGTGGATTTAGAGAACTGATGTAAAGATTCTAGCAATAATTCAACAGATTTATAGTCCTCCTAGAGAATATGAGAACATCATCTGCAAAAGCTAGGTTAGTAATCTTTAGTTTCTCGCACTTTGAGTGATGATTTAAATTAGGATTTTGTTGCATCTTCAAAAGAAGTCTATTTAAATATTCCATCAGGATTACAAACAATAGAGGGAGCAGGGGCCCCCTGACTTCTGCGTCTTTTAGTCTGCAAGATAGATGTGTAAGATCCATTGATGTTATAGTTGTAAGAGACAGTCGAAACAGTTAGCATAATCCAAGGGGTAAATTGTGCCGATAGACCAATTTCCTTTAGGATGCAACCCCCAGTATTACGCGAGTAACCTTTAATCAACTCATATGCAAGCAGTATGTGATTGTGAATTTGTTGTCTGGGAACAAAAGCCGCCTGACTAGGACCAACAATATCTCTTACCACTTTGCCAAGACGAGCAGTCAATTTTTTATATATAATCTTATAAATTATGCTGCGTCCAGCTATTGGTCTAAAGTCCCTTATAGATCTTGCCCCTTTTGTTTTAGGAATGAGCGTGACAGTAGTGCAATTTATGGTTTTATTAAGTCTTTTATGGATGAAAAAATCTTGGACAGCTGCAACAACATCAGATTTTACCAATTGCAAACAAGATTTAAATTTTTTTGATCCATAACCATCCTACCCAGAGGATTTTAATTCTGCTATTCAATTAAAATGTTGAATATATAAGATGAGTGATTCATATTTTTAATGTTTTAAGATTTTGGATAAACATATAACGGTTCACAGTTCACTACGTGATCTTGAAAATTAATTTTGTCGTTGTTCTTATCTTCTTTGGACTTTCAAATACATACACACAAAATATTTTTTTTTTGTTAAATCAATTCAACCATTGAATTAAGAATTATTATTTAAGAGAACAAGTCTATAAAATTTATATATTTATCACATCATTTTATCTATACCAATATGTTAGAAGCTCTTAATGAAGATAAACACACGTCATGATGGCTTGAGTTGAAAGGTACCCATCATGGAAGCAAGTAGTAACCACAAGTGAAAAATGAAATCAACATCCACTAAGAAATCACATGTTTTCCAACCTTAATTTCAAAACAAATTTATCATTGTTTTCCACTATAAATCTTAATCTTTGCTCCAAATACTACCTCAGAACCCTCATCATGAACCCTAGTTTTCTTTTTACAAAATGTATTGGAGCTTAACTACTTTAATTTATTGTATCATAGCCTAATACACTTTACTCTATGTGTTCTTATACCAAATTCATTTGCTTAATTTTTTGCTTTTTCCCTCCTATCCCTAGTTGCTTGTGATCAAAGTCAACTTTGGATTAGTGATTTTATTTTATTTCTCAAGGATAAGAAAAAGACAGCCATTATATATAATTTTGAAAGAATCTCAATATTACAAAATATATATGATAGAGTAAATCATTAGAAAATAATGTGTATGATATTTAAAAGAATAGCTTAAATTTGAAGGATTGGTATAATATGCATGACATTGATACTGATTCTAGAATTAAATGTCATCCTCTAAACGTATTGTTCCTAGTCACTAGCTTGCCAACAAGTTGATGAAGAAAGCAAAAGACATGTATGTATATATTGATAGTTTGATACCATTTATTTAGTTGTTTTTCGTAGGGTAAGACAAAGAGTAGGTGGAGTAACCAATAATTTGGCATGATTGGGTATTTGATTCTATATGAAGATTATGATGATGACAATGAAGCCTAGAAGTTGGCAATGATGGAGGTGGTGAAGGAGGATATAAAGTACTTTTATGCTTTTCAAGTCCACTCTTTTTCTTTTCTTCTCAACCAATCACTCATGTCAACAAGCCATCACTTTTGTCTTCATTTAGAATTATATAGGTTTGGTTTTCATTGTAATTTATGTAACCAAATTAGTGTAGTATTATGGTCGTTCATCACTAGCATCTAGTTCCATTCCCTAGTTCCATATTGAGTAATAAAGGGACAAGTCAATGCCACTAGCTAATGAGAATAATTCAAAATGATCAGTTTCAGCCATGAAATTAACAATATTTTGTGAAAAAAGAGATGTAGAAATCGGGTATCTTTTGCGTACAATTGAAGAGAATAAACTCTTTAGTCGAGGAAGATCGTATTAGGTGATAAAAATTTCACTCAAGAAAATTTAATATTATTGCGTGTCCAATAGTTAATGTTTGTGAAGTTTATTGTTGCTTTTAAAAATAAGTATTTTATCGTCTCCATAGATTCTGGTTATGTTTCAAAGACCGATCAATAATTTCTGCCATTTTAAGAATGATTTATCAAATATTGTTTGTTTGTTTGTTTGTGAATTTTGAATTAATAGAAATTAAAATGACAAAAAATAAATTGAACTTTGGTGTTAACATTTGAGAAAATTTGTAGGGATTAAATTTTATCTGATCTCGTGTATGATTGTGATTAGTAATATGCAATTCTAATAAGTTATTAATATTATTGTTTATTGCTTTTCGTCGTATCTCATGTCTAAGTCAACAATGTGAGATTGATTGTATTGCCTAATAGATGATCTTCCGGTCTATTAACCATTATGATAGCATTAAGTTTTAATAGATCATACGTATACCAAACCTAAATCTATATGTATAGTTTAACGTATTTAATAAATGAAAAGTTAGAATTTAGTAAAGACATGTACCTTTCGAATATCGAGTCAAACCATGAAAACAAACATTACGAACTAAGAAATCATCAATATTAAAGAATAAGAAGAATGACATAGAATGCCACGATCATAACCGATACAAGAGCCTTTGAATGACTACATACAACCTAGACAAAAGAGATATTAGCTATAGTTACTCATTGTAGTTTTACAATCAATACCTAGAAGAAAGATATTGAAAAAGCATTTGTTTATTCGTATGACAATGCTTTTACCCTCAATCTTCCTGATTTTTCCTATCTTGTTGTGTTTTTGGTATACAATGGATTTGCCTTAATCTCTATCAAATTTACACGAAGTTATCTTCAAATAAGCTGACTAAACCCCTTTTATAGGGTTTTGATAAGGTATTCTTGCTAAGCGAGGCTTGAAGCTCACTTAGCACACCTACTTTCTCCCCTTGAAGTTTTTCCAGCTCATCGCAAGTTTCTTTTGTCGCTTTTCCTTGCTTAGTGTGTCACCCAAGCTTGCTTAACATACATACCATCTCTTTCCCATTGACGTACCTAAAAAAATACGATCATCGCGAAGAACGCAAAAAAAAAAAACAGAGTCGCCATCGAATTTAAATTATTCCTATGAAAGGAAAAGGTAAATATTGATAAAACTTAAGGTAAAGGAAATGGTCATCTAAACCAAATTCTAAGTTCGGGAGTCAGTTACGCAAAAAGAATGTACCTGCAGCCCTTCACGTTTGTTGTACTCAACAGGAACCTCTTAGTCTAATCTGTGATCGAATGCTAACATATGTCATTGTATTCCTTTAATGGTAAACGTTTTGATAAGATTGTTTGATAAGGGGGAATGTGTGGTTTTTACTTAGGATGCTTGCCAAGGATGGGAACCCTCGTGCCTACGTATTCCCTTGTGCAATGGGAAAGTCAGAGCATCGTAGTTCGTGGGACTACGGGTAAAAAGGTTAATTGGGTTTTAAGAGAAAGAGACAAATTGTTATCTTTAAGGGAGATATCTCACTTATTCCACCACAAACATTTGAGGGAGAAAATAAAAAGGGGAATAAGCTTAATTTAAACTAGGATATAAGGATCAACAAGCAATGCCACATTCTTTCTTTAAGAGAAAATGTTTGAAAAGTTTGATTTAATGTTGTGGGAATAAACGAGGCATCTCTCTATATAGAGATGACTCATGTCTAAATCTCAATGGGGGAAGTTGAGTTGTTTTAGAGATGAAAGAGAAAATGAAACACAACCCAAGGAGCTAGCCTTAATAGCAATCATTCAATAATTCAAGGAATGCGAGATCCCAAGAGCTCAGTTCTTTCGTTCTTTAATTCGAAATATGTTTTGATAAACTTAAGTATTTTAGAAGCAAAAGGTTGGATAAATCACAACCCAAAGAGCTTGCCTGGAGAGAAATCCTCCAAGAACCCAAGGAATGAGAGATTCCAAAAGTCCAATTATTTCTTTTATTGATTAGGAAAAATGATTAAGTATTTTAGGAACGAAAGATTGAACGAAAAAACAACACAAGAGATAGTGTTGCGAGCATTCATTCGAGAATTCAAGAAATGAAAGACTCCAAGAACTCAATGAATGTGCGAAAAAAACAAGAAAAGGGGGGTTTGATATGGGTTTTACCAATAATTTTTAATATTATTCCCCTTTAACAAAACCTTTCCTCTTAGATGATAGCGTTAAAGAGCTGAATGAAAGTAACACAATATGTTTATACTAGTTCACTTGAGAAACCCTCAAGCTAGTCTAGTCCACCCACCAAGGTGATTTTGCCTCTCTCAAGCAAGATCTTAATCCAATAATCAATCAGATTAATACACTTCACTAGCTAATTGTTGGTGACTAACTACAACCTCTAAGATGCACAAGTCCTAGACTTCTTAAGACTTCTAACCTAACTAGTCTCTTAAGAAAATAAAACAACAGAGTGAATAAAGTTTGTTTACAAGATGTTGCTTCTACAAAATTTGGTGTGTAAACAGTTTCTAGCGCAAAAGACTTAAGAATGTTTTTAATGATATACAAATAGTTTTCAGCAGTTTGTGATTCTTGCTCATTCTCGAAGTCTTCATTTCTTTATATAGCCGTGATATGACCGTTGGAGGATATTTTTGGATTTTCCCATAAAGTTGGCAGCATAAAAGATTGTAAAGATATTGAAGCACGCTTGTGTATGCATATTCAGGAAAAGTAGCAAAACGTATTGTACTGTCGTCTTGTCATACAACTTGATTTAACCTTCTTATATTCTGTCGTCAGAGGTTTCTGCGAGCATGAGTTAGAAGAATAAAAATGTTAACTTGGGTCTTTAAGAACTTCAAGTCTTCAGAGTTTTCAGAGATGTGTCTTCAGATTCTCATCACTTGGTTTTCAGAACCCGTCTTCTAAAGAAGCTTTAAGTCTTCAGCATCTGGACATGGTTCAACAGAATGTCTGTCTTCAAATCTTAAGAACTTGTTTTCTTTAGAATTGTATTAGAGTCACTTAGCTTCAGAGCCTTCTGAAGCGAATGCTACTGTTTAATATAACTTGTGTAGCATAGAAGCAGAATTATTCTATTCTAATAACTTAGCCATGCTATTTATCAGAAGCATAACCTGTTTGTTAATTTCTCAAAACTTGCAAACATTAGTATACCAAATTTGTTCATACAAACATACTTGTTTATTATCATCAAAACTCAGAGGCATTATTGCATAACCAAATCTTGCTCTAACAATCTCCCCTTTTTTTATGATAACAAAATTATGTATTTTAATTACACAATTTTGTACATATTATCAAGGATAATAAAATTTCAAATATTTAGGGAATACTTATCCTTCAGATGAGAAACTCCCCCTGAATCTCAAACTCGGTGAAAATCAAATATCCTGATTTATGAACCTTCTGGGTAAACACCCCCCCCGGTTACAATAGATAAGATATTGAGATCTTTATAGTCTTGATTTAGTTTTCCAGAAATCATCTACTGATATCTTGATTCATCAAAGCCAAAAACATTTGAATATCATATTCTTTGAGAAACAAATCCCTTGAAACCTTATCTGATTTAGAATTTTTGAAAGAGAAAACAAGAGAACAAATCTAACAGAAACAAAAGTTTAATGGTTAGAATGTAAACAACTTGTTTATCAGAAATTGATTATCATAACCCAAAATATAACGTTCATTTACTTCTCCCTTTTTTTTTCATAATAAAAAAGATTTGTAAAATAATAATAGTAAAAGGGTGAAAAACAAAACATTGCCTAGGTGCCCAAGGGCCTAAGGTCCAAAGGATTTAGAAGATCCAGAGTCTATCTTATGCATAATATGTTGAAGGATGCTCTAAAGAGAGTCTTGACAGTTTTCTATGCAACAATGCTTTCTTTGAAAATATTTTGTTCATTCTTCATTGTCTGTTGATCTCTTTTGAGTTTGGTAATTTCACGTTCCAAACGTACAAGAGTAGGTTCAGATGAAGAAACAACCAGAGCATCTTGCTTGGCCATTTATGCTTCTTCAATCTTGCTTCTTCAGCAGCTTTTTCTTCAGCTTCTTTTTGCTTCACAGCCAGAAGCTTGAATTTCCTTATACGTTCTAGATTTTTTCTATATCCTTTTCCAACCTAACCCAGACAGATTTAGTAGTTTCAGAAAAGCTTAAAATCTTTGCAAATTAATATTCCGACCACTTCTGAAACATTTCCAAAGAATGCTTAAGCTCCAGAGGCTTGGTGCTTGTGCTAGCTTCTGCTCTTAATCTAGCTACCTTCTCTAAAGCCTTGTCACGAAATAGACTAATTAATTCATCAAGGGTGTTAGGAGGGTTATTCATAAAGAACTAGATCTAGGTTAGGTTCAACGTAGTTGGTTTCAGAAACTGATGGAGAAGAGGGTGATGTTAGATAAACAATTTCTAAGGTCATATACGATTCAGATGTAGCAATTTCAATGGTGCTAGAGGAATGCGGATCATCAACTTGGGGTGTCGAAGCACTAGCGTTTGATTTTTGTTGAGTAAAATCATATTGAAGAAAATCTGATTTCTCAGGGTTTTCAAAACCAGGAGGTTGTTTGATATAAACTTCTTCTGAAATATAACCATTCAAAAATGCACTTTTAACATACATCTAATATAAGATAATATCATGATTTATAAAAAAAATAATTAATAAGTGAATAGCTTCTATCCTGGCTACTAGAGAAAATGTTTATGTATAATTTATTCCTTCTTATTGACTATAACCTTGTGCGACTAGTCTTGCCTTGTTTCTGACAACTTCACCTTTTTCGTTGAACTTGTTTCTGAACACCCATTTAGCTCCAATGACGTCGACACCTTTAGGTTTCTAAATAAGATCCCAAACATCATTCTTTAAGAATTAGTTAAGTTCTTCCTTCAGTTCCAGAATCTAGTCCTTATCCAAAAGAGCTTCATCAATAGATGTTGTCTCTATTAAAGACACCAAACCCATGAGTGTTTCTTCTGTAGGAATGAGAGTTGATCTAGTTCTGACAGGAGCATCCTTGTTTCCCATAATCAATTCCTCAGGTTGTGACGTTGATATTCTTTTCTCCTTTTGTGGATTATCATAGGGAACATTGACAATATCTGAAGTAGGATCTTTTGATTCTTTAACTTCCTCTGAATTTTCTTTAGGTTCTGAGAAGTTGATTTCCAAATATGCAAACTTTTCAACTAGCTTTGAATTTTCAAGGTCAAGATTATCATCGAATATGATGTGAATTGATTCTTCCATAATCCATGATTTTGTGTTTTAGATTATGTAACTTTTAGAGCATTCAGAATATCCCAACAACAAACACTTTTGTGCTTTGGAATCAAACTTGCCTAGATTCTCTTTAGTGTTTAACATAAAACCGATACATCTAAAAAGATGAAAATAAGAAATGTTGGGTTTTCTATTCTTCTACCATTCATTTGGAGTTTTTACCTAAAATAGGTCTTGAAATTCTATTTTGAATATAAGATGTTGTATTAATTGCCTCTCCCCAAAAGTGTTTAGCCATGTCAGTTTCTTGGATCATGGTGCAAGCCATTTCTTGTAAAGTCTTATTCTTCCTTTCTACAAATCCATTTTTTTATGGAGTTCTAGGACAAGAGAAATAATGGGATATGTCATAAGATTCAAAAAGTTTTTCAAAATCTTTGTTTTCAAATTCTCCAACATGATCACTTCTGACTCTAACAATTTTGCAATCCTTTTCATTTTGCACTAGGGAGCAGAAGGAAGAAAATACAGAATGTGACTCATCCTTGTGTCTTAAGAATTTTACCCATATCCAACGACTGTAGTCATCAATGATGACTAGTCCATATTTCTTTCCATTGACATAAGCAATTTTCACCGGACCAAATAAGTCAATGTGAAGAAATTCTAATGGTTTAAAGGTGGAAACAATACTTTTTACTTTAAAAGAAGTTTTTGAAAACTTGCCTTTATGACATGCTTCACAAAGAGTATCTGAAGAATACTTAAGATTGGGAAAACCTGTGACAAGTCCTAGCTTGTCCAGTTGATAAATTTTTCTCAAGCTAACATGACCCAACCATCTATGCCAAACGCATTGCTCTTCAGTAACAGACATAAGACACTTTACATTCTGATTTTCTAAATCTGATAGTCTAATTTTATAAGTATTGTTTTTCCTCTTACTATTTAAGATGACTGACCCATTTTTCTGACTAACAACTCTACAGGATGTTTGATTGAAGATAACATCATAACCATTGTCACTAAGTTGGCTAATTGACAATAAGTTATGCATTAGACTCTTAACTAAGAGAACATTGTTAATGGAAAAAAGCTTACCAATACCAACAGTCCCAAAGTCGATAATCTTCCCCTTTTGGTTTCCTCTGAAACCTACATCACTTCCGGGCTTAAGTTCCAAATCTTGGAACATACGCCTTTCTCCAGTCATGTGTCACAAGCATCCACTATGCAACTACCATTATTGGTGTTTCAGTGGCTCTGTGAAGGATATCTGCAACATTAATGATCTCATTCTTAGGTACCCTTTTTTGGGGTCCTTTCTTGTTAGTCTTTCCAGAGGTTCTGACACCTTTGGATTTCTATGTTGTAGAATAATCAAATGTAATTTGTGCGTGTGTTTTAGTTTCAGAAGTTTCCTTCAGTGTTTGTGTTTGTGGTGCAACAAAGTCAGAACTTTCTTGTAATGGACACTTGAATTTAGTGCCAGCCTTAACAAAAAGTTCAGACAAAGGTTCTGGTTTAACAATCAGAGTCTAATCAATTGGGTTTGATGGTCCTGAATATCCCAAACCTCTTTTTCAGTTTTTGCTAACTCCATAGATAATTGAAGCCATCTTTCTTCTATCTATGTCTTTAGCAAGGAAGTTTTAAAAGGCTCTATCATATCTGATTACTTCATCAGTTGTGGATATGTTAGAAGTAATCTCTCCTTCTAGCTTAGAAAGTTTAATTTTTAGAGCGGCATTTGATTTTTCTAAAAACAATAATTTTTCATTTAAATTAGGATTTTTTTGCTTATCCTTAGTAAATTTTTCAAACGCATCCACAAAGGTCTTTTTCAGAGATTTGTGTTTACGTAGAAGAAGTTGATATCTTTTCAAAATTTCTAATAGATGTACTTAAATTTCAGTGCGAGATAAAGAAGAAAGTACCTCTCTGTCACCATCAGAATCTGATTCTTCATCAAGTTTTCGTTCATCCTCTTATAGGACTTTACTTATGCCAGTCTTTTCCATGAAGGCCACATTTGCATGTTCTTCATCAGAATCTTCTTGTTTTGACTCTGAATCATCTCATGTTTCCATAAGACCCTTTTTAGCTTTAATGACCTTCTTTGATCTACTATCTTTATTGAGCTTTGTACATTCATTCTTGTAATGTCCAAACTCATTGCATTCGTAACAAGTAACATCTTTCTTATAAGATTTCCTTGACTATATGTAGATTCAGATTTATCTTTAGTTATCCTTGGCCCTATGAACTTGCTTTTTCCGTGTTTCCACAATTGTTTTACTTTTCTGGATACAAGAGACAATTCATATTCATCAGAGTCTTCTTCATATTCATTTGATTCTTCTTTTGCTTGATAGGCCTTTGTCTTTACAGATTTATACTTCAAAGAAATAGATTTACCTTTTCTCTGAGGTTCATATTCTTATGTTGTTAAGATCCTTTACCAATTTCAAAGCAGTTACCATTGGTCTCCATTTGATAGGTAGACTTCTGATAATCTTCTTGACATTATCAACAGTGGAATAACCATTGTCCAAAACTATAATTCCTACAACCAACATTTGGAATCTTGAAACCATAGTCTCCACAGATTCATTTTCCTCCATTATGAAGGCCTCATATTTCTGGATTAGGGCTAGAGCCTTTGTCTCATTGACTTGAGCGTTGCCTTCATGAGTCATTTCAAGAGAATCAAATATATATTTTATAGTTCCTTTATCTGTGATCTTTTCATATTATGTATATGAGATGGAATTTAGTAGAATCATTCTTGTAGGTTTTCTTTTGAGCCTCAGACAATGAACTACAAGCAAACTTCTTGCCTTCGGGATCTAGTGGGTAACTGTAGCCATCAACTACTAGATCCCATAGTTCCAAATCAAATCCTAGAAAGTAACTTTCAATTCTATCTTTCCAATAGTCAAATTTCTCACCATCAAAGATGGGAGGTTTCACACTATAAGAATCTCTTCCATTATTATCAGCGTTAACATTTGGAGAACTTGGTATAGCCATTGTTTTCCACACTTTGGACCGTACGGAACACTGTTAAGTTCTTGATAAAGATTCAAACTTTTTATCACCTAAGAACCGTAGCTCTGATGCCAATTGAAGGTGCAAAAAACATAAGAAAGGGGGTTTGAATTGGGTTTTACCAACAATTTTTAATATTATCCCCCTTTAACAAAACCTTTTATACTAGTTCACTTGAGAAACTCACATGATAGTCTACTCTACCGCCAAGGTGATTTTGCCTCTCTCAAGCAAGGTCTTAATCCACTAATAAATCAAATTAATACACTGCAATAGCTAACTACTGGTGACTAACAACAACCTCTAAGACGCACAAGTCCTAGACTTCTTATGACTTCTGAACTAATTGGTCTCTTAAGAAAATAAAAAAAAAGTTTAAATATAATTTATTTACAAGATGTTGCTTCTACAAAAGTTGGTGGGTAAACAGTTTCTAGAGCAAAAGACTTAAGAATGTTTTTAATGATATACAAGCAGTTTTCAGCAGTTTGTGATTCTTGATCATTCTCGAAGTCTTCATTTCTTTATATAGTCGTGATATGACCGTTGGATGATATTTCTGGCTTTTCCCATAAAGTTGGCAACATAAAAGATTGTAAATATCTTGAAGTAAGTTTGTGTACACATATTCAGGAAAAGTAGAAAAATGTCTTGTACTGCCGTCTTTTCATACAACTTGATTTAACCTTCTTATCTTCTGTCATCAGAGGCTTCTACGAGCATGAGTTAGAAGAATAAAAATGGTAACTTAGAGCATTAAGAACTTCAAGTCTTCAGAGCCGCGTCTTTAGAGACTTCAGCACTTGGTTTTCAGAACCAATCTTCTAAAGAAGCTTTAAGTCTTCAGCATATGGACTTGGTTTACAAGAACCTCTGTCTTTAGATCTTCAGAACTTGTTTTATTTAGAATTGTATCAGAGTCATTTAGCTTCAGAGCCTTCTGAAGCGAATGCTACTTTTCAGCCGAACTTGTGTAGCATAGAAGCATAATTATTCTCTTCTAATAACTTAGCCATGTTATTTATCAGAAGCAGAACCTGTTTGTTAATTTCTCAAAATTAACAAACATTAGTATACCAAATATTTTCATACAAACATACTTGTTTGTTATCATCAAAATTCAGAGGCATTATTGCATAACCAAATCTTATTCTAACACTCAATTCTTTAGTTATTTTATTATAAAATTTTTGATAAAATCGTATTTGTTAAAGAGATTTTAACTTCATCAATTCCTACTCCACCACCAACTTTCTCAACAACTGTTTCTATCCCATCTTCCGAACCACCAATATCTCAACTCATCACTATTTTTGTATCAATTTCATCTGAAATAATTCCACCTTCTACAACTTAATCTCAAACAATACCACATCTCATAACATCCTCATCTCCAATAATTCCATCATTTACACTTGTTACACAAGCTATTACTCCAATCACATCTGTAACACCCCATTTCTACCTAGTAATTATTAATAAAATCAGAGTAGTAAAATTCAACTTAATATAACAAGTAGGATGTCAAATTTCAACTTCAAAACACTTTCCATTTAATCAAATAATACATCGATACATAACACTTTTGAATTCAGATGAAACTATAACAACAATCTTTTATTCATTTTTTAAAACCAAAACAACTTTTACAACTACGCAGCGAATTCTCAAATATTCAACTAAAAATGGTATAACATTTTTTTCAACTTAAACAACTTTGTAACAACATATTTTTAACTGAAACATCTTAAAACAACAAAACAACTAAGCGTTCATCCCCCAGAGTGTTACGTATCAGAGTATCAACACCGACTCGAATTAACAAAGATAACCATCTTCCTTCAAGCTACCTGCATGTTACCAACATAGGGGTAACATTCAAACATAAGGGGAGAGATATCGAATTTTATGAACGAAGTATGATAAATAATACATAGATAGGAAACATACAATTATCACTACTTCACATCAACAACAACACTTAACATATACCCACATTTTATCAACTTACTTTATCAACCTATTACACCTATCAACATTTACCACGTAATCAACAAATCAACATCATCATAGTCAACGTTATCATCTTCAACAACTTCAACAAACATAATCAAATTTATAAACGTAATCATATAAGCAACTTCATCAACACAATCATATAATAAACATGAAGGACTTAATCAACTTAATCAACATAAACAACCTCATCGACTTAATCAACACAAACAACTTCTTCAACATAAGCAACATCGACAACTTCATTAACTTAAGAAGACATAAGCAACATAAATAATGCAACGTAAGATGCGACTTGACTATGATATGCATGTAGTACCATCGGAGTAAAACTCCCAACTTAAAATATAACAGGTTATCGAGGTATCTGCAATGCATAATCTTTCAACTTAATAATTTTTCCAATCCAGACCAACGTGGTGAGCATCCGCTCCAACTTAGAAATATAATGTATGCCATGATACAAACAACACATAACAACAACCAACTTGAAACAACATATAATAACAACATAGCAACTTTAATTCAACACGATTCAACTTTAGCCATAAGCCTAAAACTTATATACATCAATGTTGGTTATACGATCTATAATTTCAATATCAACATTGGTCGTTAGACCTACAACTTAAAAATGTCCATAAACAGAGACTAACCAACCTACCTCAACTATATCCAAACATCCACGCAATCGACACGAATTCAACAAAATAAACCGACTAAAGTCACCTACTAATTATTACGAACTATCTCGATAATTTTCGACTAATTTCGGACAACTAATTTTTCCGCTTAAATAGGCTAAATAGGCACTGTTTTACACTCTGTTATTGTTACCAATAAATCCTACTGAATCTATTAAGTTCCAGCTTGCTAATACATTTTCCTGCTACCAATCTCTTATTGTCATTATAATTCCATTATTCTAAAATACCAATAATTATAAAGTTTTCGTTTTCTGCTAAGCTGATGATCTATCATACTTCTGTGTCATTATGTTTCTCCCACATAATACCACCTTTAATTAATTACTTACTAATTACCTACATCATAACTAATTAACCAATTCATTAATCATATTTAAATTAATTAACTAGGTACTAGGACTACTAAGTAATTTATTCATTAACTAACCACTAATCACACTAAGGAACTAAAATCATGTGGTCCCTATTGAAAGTGTAAATCATTATGTCATATTTGATTTAGATTTGATTTGATTTAGTTTAGATATATATTTGATTTAGTTTCAAAAAAGATATTTTGGGCTTTTATAGTTTTTAGTTTTGCCTGGGTGCAAGCAAACCTAACTCTATATATAGGGAGTATCCCTCTTGTAATCAAATAATCACAACACATTGTAATTCACCGTTTGCAGTTGCAAGTGAATAGAAAGAAAAATCTCATAGTTTGTGGGTATCATAACCTTTCTCTCCAAATTCTCTTAGAACCCTAATTATTTTCTACATCATATTTCTTCTTCTTTGTTAATTGTTCCTCAAGAACCTTTCTTGTTCATAAAGAAAGGGACGAAAATCTCATAGGTTTTGAGTTAATTCCAACATCGGGTATCTAGAGCTATGGTTTGAACGATTTATGGGAAGAAAATGTGACGTGATGAATCATCCGAATGGGCACTTTCCAAAAAACCTTCCAATTCTCAAGAAAGATAATTATGAGAATTGGTGCAAGCAGATAAAAGTTGTTTTATGTTATCAAGATTTGTGGGATCTTATGAAGGAAGGAGTAACAACACTTGCAGAGAACGCAACAGAAGCGGATAAGACTTTGCACAAAGAATTGAAGAAGAAAGATTATAAAGCTCTCTTTATAATCCATAAATATGTTGATCTAGATAACTTTGAAAAGTTAATGATGTTGAATATGCAAAAGAAGCATGGGAGATTCTTGAAAAGTCTTTTGGAGGTACAAAGAAGGTGAAAGAAGTGAGGTTACAAACTCACAAAAAGGGCTTAGGAATTGCTTCAGATGGAAGACAATGAAAGTATAGTAGATTTCTTCACAAGATTTACGAAACTTGTGAATCAAATCAAAGTATGTAGAGAAGTGCTGACGACGAAAGTAGTTGTCTCAAAGATTTTGAGATCATTGGCTCCAAAGTTCGACCACGTGGTAGTATCCATAGAAGAGTCGAAAGATTTGTAAAAGGTGACTAAAGAAGTGCTTCAAGGGACGCTTAAATCTCATGAACAAAGAATGGATGAAAGAGCAGCATGCAAGTCGAAGAGTGGTGTGGCTTTGCAGACTCAATCAACAAGAGATAAGAAATGCAAAGGAAAAGTGTTCGACAACAAAGGCAGAGGTGGCTACAACAATTTGACTAGTAAAAGTCAGCAAGAAGGAGGTTGGTCGAATAATAGAAAACCCTGGAACCAAGGCAACCAAATACGTGGTACTATAGGTATAGGAAGAGGTGGTGGTCGAAAACCTGACAATTGTCACATTCAGTGTCTCAATTGTCAGAAGTATGGTCACTATTTTAGTGGTTGTCTAGAAAAGAAAAAGAATCAAGATTTTGATGCTAATCTGGAAAAGCATGAAGAAGAATAAATGTTGTTGATAGTCACAACAAGAGATGAAGAGAGATGCCAGGACCAACGGTACTTGGACTCAGGATGATCATCACACATGACTGGTAGGAAAGATTGGTTTGTCAACATGAAGCCCTCAATGAAGAACACATTGAAATTCACAAATGATAATACTCTAGCAGTTGAAGGTATTGGTGATTTTATGATTAAGAGGAAGGATGACAAAAGGTCAGTAATTTCCAACATTTTGTACATACCAGACATGAAGAGCAATTTGCTCAGTATAAAGCAATTGGTCGAAAAAAACTACAAGGTGTCGGTCGAAGACAAGGTGATGAGAGTCGTCGACACAAGTGGTAGGTTGATCTTGAATGGTTCAATGTATCAGAATAGAACCTTCAATATCAAACTAACTGTGATGGAGCATCAGTGCCTTGTAAGTGCAGGCAACAAAGATGAATGGTTATGGCATTATAGACTTGGCCATCTCAATTTCAAAGACATCAAAGATTTAAAGAGAAGAAATATGGTTTCAGGATTTCCAGAAATCGACATTCCAAATGAAGTGTGTGAAGAATGTGTTTAGTCGAAACAACACAAGAATAGCTTCAGGAAGGATGCAGAAAGCAGGTCGAAGGCAATTCTTGAAGTCATATACTCTGATGTATATGGTCCTGTCAAGGTGGATTCGATTGGAGGTAATAGATACTTTGTCACTTTCATAGATGATTTTAGTCGAAAATTATGGACTTACCTGATCAAGAAGAAAAGTAAAGTGATCAATGTATTTGCCAAGTTTAAATCTATGGTCGAAACACAAAGTGGTGGAGAGTATGTGTCAAAAGATTTCGAGGCATTATGTGTAAGAGAAGAGATTATGCATGAGGTGGTTCCACCCTACACTCTATAGAATAATGGAATTGCAGAAAGGAAAAATTGATCCACCATGAACATGGTGAGAAATATGTTGAATGGCAAGCATCAACCCAAAGAACTATGGGGAGAAGTTGTGTCGACTACAACATGTATTTTAAACAGATGTCTGACGGAGAAGCTAGAAGGAGTTACGCCAGAAGAATGTTGGTCTGGTGTCAAGCCTAGCTTGAGTCATCTGAAGCTATTTGGATCTATAACATATAGGCACGTGTCATATCAGTTGAGAAAGAAGCTTAATGGCAAGTCTAGTCAAATGATTCTTATAGGATATCACTTGACTGGAGGTTACAAGTTGTTCGACCCAGTAAATAAGCAGGTTGTGGTCAGTAGGTTCGTGATCATAGATGATCTTAAAGAATGGGATTGGACTGAAAATGTCAAGAAATATTCAGTTGGAATCTTATGTGAAGAACCAACTTGTGAAGTTGAAAGAGATGTTCGACGAGAAGATGTTAGAGGTGAGCCAGGCTTAAGCATACCTCAAAGAACAAGACACATGCCTACAAGGTTGCAAGAATGTGTGATTACCTCAGATGATGTGGTCGATGAAGAAGGTGAGCTGGTACATTATGATTTTTATGCAGATGTCAAACCTGTCAATGCAGCTGAGGCATTGCAAGATTCGAAGTGGGTGAAAGTAATGAATGAGGAGATGAAGTCAATCAAAGTCAACAACACTTGGTCACTTATCGAATTGCCTCAAGGAAATAAGGAAATTGATGTGAAGTGGGTATACAAGGTGAAGCTGAATCCCATAGGGGAAGTAACTCGACACAAGGCGAGGCTTGTGGCGAAAGGATTTCTTCAGAAGGAAGGAATCGACTTCAATGAAGTATTTGCACCTGTTTCTAGAATCAAAACAATCAGGTTGGTTGTTGGTCTATCAAACATGAACAACTGGCACACATGTCACATGGACGTGAAATATGCATTCCTCAATGGCCCTTTAGACGAAGAAGTTTATGTGGCACAACCAGTTGGGTTTGTGAAACAAGGCAAAGAAAGAAAGGTGCATAGGCTGCACAAAGCCATGTATTGACTTAAGAAAGCTCCAAGAGCTTGGAACAAGAAGATAGATGGATTTCTAAGGGAGAAGGAATTTGTGAAGTGCACAACTGAACATGAAGTATATGTAAGAAGAAGCAATGGCGAATTGCTTATACTATGTCTCTATGTCGATGATCTGTTAATAACAGGAAGTTGCAAGAAGGAGATCAAAGATTTCAAACGTGATCTGAGTGAGGAGTTTGAAATGCTAGACTTGGGAAATCTCTCATATTTCCTTGGCATTAAATTCTATAAGAGTGGTAGAGGTTTTATGATGCACCAAAGAAGATATGCAGGTGAAATAAAGACGTTTGAGATGCAAGATTGCAACCTAACTTCGACTCCAGTTGATCCTAGATTGCAACTGTCGAAAGATTCAAATGAAGATGTTGTCTACCCAACCCAATACTGAAGACTTATTGGGTCACTTCGATACCTTTGTCACACAAGGTCTGACTTAGCAAACAGTGTTGGTATGGTGAGTAGATTCATGCAGAAGCCAAGGGTATCACACCTAACAATGGAGAAGAGGATACTAAGGTATCTAAAAGGAACTCTCGACTATGGAATTTTGTTTCCTACAGCTGATGAAAGAAAAGAATGCAATTTAGTGGGATACACTTATTCAAGTTGGTGTAATAATGTTGAGGATCGAAAATCCACAGCTGGATATGTGTTTATGTTAGGTGGTGCACCAGTTGCTTGGAGTTCGAGAAAGGAACCAGTAGTGGCATTGTCATCATGTGAAGCAGAGTACATAGCTTCTTCTCTTTGTGCATGTTAAGCAACATGGATGGTGAATATGGTCGAAGAAATTACAGTGAAGAATCATGGAGAAATTACCATGAAAATCGACAGCATGTCAGCTATCAATCTAGAAAAGAATCTGATAGCGCATGGTCGAAGCAAGCACATCGAAATGAGGTTCCATTATCTTCGAGAGCAGGTAGCAGACATGAAGATGAACTTGGAACACTGCAGAACTGAGAATCAACTTGCAGATATCATAATGAAGGGAGTGCAGGTCGAATTATTCAAGAGACTAAAAGCTATGATGAATATATATAGCTTAGACACAATTAATTATGTGGTGTGTTGAAAATTTAATTCATTATGTCATATTTGATTTAGATTAGATTTTATTTAGTTTAGATCTATATTTAATTTAGTTACAAAATAGATATTTTGGGCTTTTATAGTTTTGGACTTTGCCTTGGGTGCAAGCAAGCCTAACTCTATAAATAGGGAGTATCCCTCTTGTAATCAAATAATCACAAAACATTGTAATTCACAGTTTGCAGTTGCAAGTGAATAAAAAGAAAAATCCCATAGTTTGTGGGTAGCATAAACTTTCTCTCCAAATTCTCTTAGAACCCTAATTCTTTTCTACATCATATTTCTTTTTCTTTGTTAATTGTTCCTCAAGAACCTTTCTTGTACATAAAGAAAGGGTTGGAATTCTCATATGTTTTGAGTTAATTCCAACAGTCCCTATCTCATACAATGTGGCTTGCGCCACTTTTCACATGGCTCTCATCTTAGAAAATGTGGCTCTCATCTTAGAAAATGTGGCTTGCAGCATGATAAATGGTTTAATCTTAATTTATTTAAATTTTATAAAAGTAGTGCAAATCAAATAATTATGTATATCTGTAGTTTACATAAACAAGGAATCAAAAGTGGAAAAACCAAATGCCCCCTACTTTATGAGTGGCTTGCACCACCCTTGATCAAAGAAATAAGTGGCCAGCGCCACATTCCCTAAGGGCATGTGTGGCTGGCGCCATGTACCCATGGCCCACGCCATATGATATTGATTTCTCTTGGATGGCCTGTGCCACCCCCTTATGGGTAATGGGTGGTCTGCGCCACCCGTGCAAGGTAAAATAGGTTTTTAGTCCCAACTAAATTTTTCCAGGAATCAAACAATTTCAATATTAACATTCACAGAATTAATTCAACAACAATTTCGACAACATTGATCAATCAGTAATTTCACAGAAAATAACATTGTAACAACAACATCAACAAATCAACAACAACATAATAAACACTACCCGATCCCAATTTCTATGTATCAATTAATATAACCCGATTATAAAAGTCGAACCCCACCCTTACCCTGGATTAAAGGCAACTCTGAGTTCGATTGGGTTTTCGGAAATTCACACTGATAGCAGTTCTCCCTCACAGTCTCGTTCTCCCATGTTCTATTCTTTTCCTCTTACACTTACTGCTTATTCTAAAACCTAAATTATTTCTATTTATCAAAATATAATTAATCTAATATAATACTAATGGGCCTAAGTCATACACCCCTATAATTACTAATTTCGACACGATTCCAAGCTCACTTAATCGAACACCCTCCTACAACTATAATATTAATTCTAATATTATTTCTATGACTTACCAACTTAATTATCGACTTAACGACTTAATTCACCGCAACACAAAATCGATCAATAATTCACGAATAATTACTTTCTCCTAACTAAATTGATTAAATCGGCTAATTACTGATTATCAAATACAAAAGTTCAAACAACACAATCAAGATATTCAATATTATTTTCCACAACTTAAATCACCACAATTAATCAATTCAACTCGAACCAACTTAGAAACATCAACGTAATATTCCGATATTTTGGAAATCAACTTGAATCAACTCAAATACACAAATCAACGCAAATCAACACAACATAATATAATTATATTTAATTAAATAATTAATTAAATAAACTGGCGTTACAACTCTCCCTCACTTAGAGTATTTTTGTCCTCAAAAATTTATCCGATTCAACTACTCCAATTACTTATTTCATTTGACTAATCAACTCTCGTCCCCGAAAGGCAACTCCATATATAATACAAAAAATAAATCATAACATCAACAAAGACAACAATACGAATACTACTCAAGTGATACACTTGATAACTAACATTGCATCACAAAGAGTAACCAACTTAAAAATTCATCGGTTCAAGAACGAGAACACAACAACATAAGGACACATAACTTAAACACGTCATCAACGCAAACAACTGCCAACATCGTTGTTATTCACATATGAACAACTGCACTACACCACGTATTCGCTGCGGACTCTGGTTACTTGCAAAATATCAAGTCTACCTAGTTTAACTTCAACTTCCAATCACCAAAATCGACATATCAACAAAGCTTTCGACTTAACTCTTCAGAAATTTCGTTCCAACAGGCATTCTAACTCTTGTAGTTACCGAATACTTCAAACTTAGATCCATAAGATAACACCTCTGAACATTCCTCATAATTACAACGGAAACTACTCCAAATCTTGGATAAGATATACATGTACTTCCATGAATTCCCAATTATCATAAAACATAACTACAACTTTACCATCTTTCATTAACACGTCCTCTAAAATCATCTTAAGCACACATCATTGCAACAACATATGGTACATGAGTCCAACTAATTTCAACAAGATAACTCATATTCTTCACTTCCAACTAATTCAACAACCAAATCATCAATTCCTACTTACATTGACACCATGCTTCCTAGATTCTTACCCGAGTCAACACAACCAAGTAACTTATCTTTTTCCAACCCAAAATTGCACTTTAATAAACCATCTTATAATATCACCTTTTCTAATACTTGCAACTCAACTTTATCCAACATTCTTGTCAAATCATGATCTTACATTTCCATCTACTTTCCCCTCGAATCATCTTAAGAAAGCTTCAAACCTTATGCCACTTAATTCATCATAAAACAACACTCTAATTTTCCAGAGTTCAACAATGATTTTCCATACTACTCGTCAATCCAAACAAAACCTCGTGATACGTCCATAAACCCAACCAATAATCTTACATGAATCTTCATCGACAAAATAAACAATACTCGGCTTGACCTCAACCAATTCAGCATACATACTAAACTAGTTGGCACGACACATCCATCCATCAATTATGATTCCATCTACTATCAACAAGAGATTAAGGGTGATCAATTCCTCAATTTGTCAATAGACAGCCGACAACCATAATAGTGGCATAGATCATCATTACCCAACATAATAGCGTACTTCAACTTGTGCCCGAAGTCCGTAAGCATAAATCTCCGCCAACTCTTTAAGGCTTACCAGCGTCTTCTTAGTTTTCCTTAATTTCAACTTCGACAACGATAAAAAAAACGTCCAAAATCCATTACACATTCTCTTATGCATGCTCAAGGCACAACACAACTTTAAATATCCTTCTAACACCAGAGTCGCTACAACATCGAGTACAATCCAATTCGGTAGGCTCCAATTACAACTTTCTCCCAAGTTTAAATTTTAACAACCCTAATCAAACATCCGTCTTTCTCTCAACATTACCATCATATAACATCGTCACTTTAACTATCCACATTCGACATAAATCGCATCTCCATGAATCCTCTGACACCATCGCATTCTTTCTAATACCAACATTTAATTCCTTATCAATATTTCGCACTCGTCTTCATCTTTCTTAATTTTCATTAATAGTCACTCAACTTCGAACACATTTATCTCTTCCAATACAGACCTTCTAAACATAAAATTATATTCCAAAATAAATATAATTTCATGCAGATTTCAGAACTTCAAGAATCGCTAAAATTCGAGTTACGAATAAAAAGTTATCATCTTTGCAATGGGACTGGTAAAAAATTCCCGTATGCAGAATTTTCCAAAAATCATCATCAGACTCAACTATTAAAACACACTTATCTCCCTTGTAATACCTCGTATTTTAATTAAATGCTCTGGATAATATTAATTAAGATTAATAAGGTTCCGATGTGCTCTGAGAGTTTTCAATTAAAATAATTAGAGCCACCAATGAACTTAAATTAATTAATTAAGTATTATTTGACTCAGATGTTTTATTAAATATTTGACTCAGAGACATTTTTGGATACTCTCAATTTGGACCAGTTAGTGTTACTAACTGATAGATAATTGTTTTTTGTTATTATAAAAAGAGAGAAAGAAGGGTTACAAAAAAGAATACGAAAGTTGGTAAAGAGGGAAAGAAGAGTAAAAAGGAAGAGAAGAGAAAGAAGAATAAGAAGAAAACCCTAGAAGTGGAAACCATGGATCATCACCATTCTTCATCAATCATCTTCATCTTCACTAAACTCCTCTTCATTGTCAAGGTGGGTTCTAGTTAGTACTTTTGTTTTAGAAGTTTTCTTGAGTTTAGAGTTTTAGGTCAATTTGATAAAAGTTCTAAATCATGAAATCTAACGGATAAAATACTAAAATAATCGGGTAGAATAGTCAGGTTACAAGTATATTAAATCTACTAAGATTGCTTGGATGATCCATTATGTTTGGATTGAGTTTGGAGGGGTTTTGAGTGTTAAAAACGCAGAATTTTAACTACTGACTGTCGGTTAACGGTTAACCATATGCGTTAGCCGGTTAACGTGACTCTGGTACGTTTATGGAAGTGGAGTTTAGACTGTTTAACCGGTTAACCATGTAGGTTAACCCGTTAATGCTGTAAGTTTTGGAAAATATTAATTCTTAGAAAATTCATAACTTTTTACTCGGGTATCCGATTAAGGCAAACTTTATATCGTTGGAAAGTTATGATAACGTACTATCCAATAGTAGAGGAAAATATTACTTTTGAAGTGGAAAATATTTATTTATTTTATGCCGATTAAAAATACTATTTTGATACTTTAGAAAATTCATAACTTCCTCATCGTATCCGATTTAACTGATATTTATATCGATTTGAAGTCTTGAGTAAGTCTTGAGGTGGATTATTACACTGAGTCCCACAGGAAGAATGGTAGTGGCTTGTGGTAGGTATTACACTGAGTCCCACGGGAAGCCTTGCCGGTGAAGTCTTGAGTAAGTCTTGAGGTGGGTTATGTTGAGTCCCACAGGAAGCATCCGTAAAGACTTAGGTAGTGACTTGTGGTGGGTATTACACCGAGTCCTACATGAATTCTTGCCAATAACACTTGTGAATGGTATTCCATTGAGTCCCACGTAAGGTGTTGAGAGCATTGTGTGGACGTTTTCCATCTTGTTTTGGTTACTTATTAAGAAGTAACCAGAGATCTTGCGGAATGTAGATTCGAATCTTTAGAGCCGAGAGGACTCTAAGATAGGGAACTCACTGAGATATTGATATCTCACCCCACTATTATTGTTGCTTTTCAGGTTTCTTTTGCAGGTTGGTTTACAAGTGGAGCTATGCTCGGGATGTTTCAAGAGAAGCATAAATTTAGTTTCCGCTGTGTCTTTATCTTTGTACAATAATGGATATTGTATTGATCTTAGTATTTTATTTTTTTAGTATAATTTCCATGTCTTGTACCATAGATAGTATTGTTTTTTAGAATTGGTTAAGAATGTGAATTGTACTATTAGGCACTTATGATGGTGTCATTACCAATAAAACTTTTGTATAATGATATTCTAGGTATTTATTATATGAGGCGTTACATCCCTCTTCACAAACCTCCTGAAGGCAAATCTTATATGCAAATTGTAGATAATTTTGTAAGATTTCTGAAAAGTCAAGAATCGCTTCAATCAGAATCACAAGCAAAATGTTATGCCTCTTTTACTGACAGCTGCTCCAAAATTACAAAAATCAGAATTTGAGATTGATGAACATAAGTCTCATCTCTCTCTTGCTTCCAAGATCTACCAACAATCCTTTCTTTTCATCCAACTTTAAAAATTGCCCGACTTTAATCCAACTATACTCAAGGCGTATTAATCTACCAACTTAATCCATCAGCTTATCATTTCCTTTGGAATAATTCCTTATTCTCAATGAATTCACCATCCATAATCTACGCACATCTCAATCTCGACCGATACGAGTTCATGAGTCCATACTCTCGTCGGTCCGCAATAGCATCACTTCAAAAACCTTGCACTCTTGCAATTTACATCAACTTGAACCAACTTTTACATACCAACAACAGACCAGGAACAAGCCTCTCCCCCATTTAATCCAAACCAACACCTGTAGACAACGACTAGAAACTAGCAAATAAGTACCAACAGTGTTTCACACACATGTCACACACTAATGAATAAACGACATTAGACAATATTGACCGGACGGACCAACCTGCTCTGATACCACTAATGTAACACCCACGTTTTACCCGATAATTATTAATAAAATCAGAGTAGTAAAGTTCAACTTAATATAACAAGTAGGATGTCACATTTCAACTTCAAAACACTTTTCCATTTAATCAAATAATACATCGATACATAACACTTTTGAATTCAGATGAAACTATAACAACAATCTTTTATTCATTTTTTTGAAAACAAAACAACTTTTACAACTACGCAGCGGATTCTCAAATATTCAACTAAACATGGTATAACATTTTATTTAACTTAAAAAACTTTATAACAACATATTTTTAAGTGAAACAACTTAAAACAACAACAAAACAACTAAGCATTCATCCCCTAGAGTGTTACGTATGAAAACATCAACACCGACTCAAACTAACGAAGATAACCATCTTCCTTCAAGCTACCTGCATGTTACTAACATAGGGGTAGCATTCAAACAGAAGGGGTAAGATATCAAATTTTATAAACGAAGTATGATAAATAATACATCGATATGAATCATACAATTATCACCACTTCACATCAACAATAACAACTTAACAAATACCCACATTTTATAAATTTACTTTATCAACCTATTACACCTATCAACATTTACTACATAATAAACAAATCAACATCATCATAGTCAACATGATCATCTTCAACAACTTCAACAAACATAATCAACTTTATCAACGTAATCATATAAGCAACTTCATCAACACAATCATATAATCAACATGAACGACTTAATCAACTTAATTAACATAAACAACCTCATCGACTTAATCAACACAAACAACTTCTTCAACTTAAGCAACATCGACAACTTCATCGACTTAAGCAGACATAAGGAACATAAATAATGCAACAGAAGATGCGACTCGACTATGCATATGCATGTGGTACCAACAGAGTAAAACTCCCAACTTAAAATATATCAGGTTATCGAGGTATCTGCAAGGTATAAACCTTCAAGTTAATAATTTGGCCAATCCAAGCCAACATGGTGAGCATCCGCTCCAACTTAGAAATGCAATGTGTGCCATGATACAAATGACACAACACATAACAACAACCAACTCGAAACACCATACAACAATAACATATAAACTTTAATTCAACACCATTCAACTTTGGCCATAGGCCTACAACTTACATACATCAACGTTGGTCATACGACCTACAACTTCAATATCAACATTGGTCGTTAGACCTACAACTTAAAAATGTCCATAAATCGGGACCGTCTAACCTACCTCAACTGTATCCTAAAATCCATGCAATAGACACAAATTCAACAAAATAAACCGACTAAAGTCACTTACTAATTATTACGAACTACCTCGACAATTTTCGACTAATTTCGGATAACTAATTTTTCTGCTTAAATAAGCTAAATCGGCAAAATCGGCACTGTTTTACACTCTGTTATTGCTACCAATAAATCCTACTGGATCTATTAATTTCCAGCTTGCTGATACATTTTCCTACTACCAATCTCTTACTGTCATTATAATTCCATTATGCTAAAATACCAGTAATTACTAAGTTTTTGTTTTCTGCTAAGCTGCTGTTCTAACATACTTCTATATCATTATGTTTCTCCCATATAATACTACCTTTAATTAATTACTTACTAACCTACATCACAACTAATTAACCAATTCATTAACCATACTTAAATAAATTAACTAGGTACTAGGACTACTAAGTAATTTATTCATTAACTAACCACTAATCACACTCAGGAACTAAAATCATGTGGTCCCCACCTCATAGAATGTGGCTTACACCACTTTTCACATGGCTCTCATCTTAGAAAATGTGGCTCGTAATAAGATAAATGGTTTAATTTTACTTTATTTAAATTTTATAAAAGTAGTACAAATCAAATAATTATGTATATCTGTAGTCTACATAAACAAGGAATCAAAAGTGTAAAACCAAATGCCCCCTACTTTATGGGTGGCTTGCGCCATCCTTGATCAAAGAAATAAGTGGCCAGTACCACATTCCCCAAGGGCATGTGTGGCTGGCGCCATGTACCCATGGCCCACACCATGTGATATTGATTTCTCTTGGGTGGCCTGCGCCACCCCCTTGTGGGTAATGGGTGGCATGCGCCACCAGTGCAATGTAAAATATGTTTTTAATCAAACTAAATTTTTCCAGGAATCGAAAAATTCAATAGTAACATTCACCGAATTAATTCGTCAACAATTTCGACAACATTGATCAATCAGTAATTTCACAAAAAAACAACATTGTAACAGGAAAATCAACAAATCAACAACAACATCATAAACACTACCCGATCCTAATTTCTACGTATCAATTATCATAACCCGATTATAAAATCCGAATCCCACTCTTACCTTGGATTAAAGGCAGCTCTGAGTTCGATTGGGTTTCCGAAAATTTGCATTGATAGGAGTTCTCCCTCAAAGTCTCGTTCTCCCATGTTATGTTCGTTTCCTCTTCCACTTACCGATTATTCTAAAACCTAACTGTCATACCCTAAATTTTGACCATAAATTTTCAAAATTTCATTCATCTGACACATTTTTATCGATTTATTTGATAGTCAGTCATTTTTGCATTTTAATCCATTAATCATTAATCATGCATTTTTAACTGATATTTATCATTCCATACCATTTTTATTTTATTTTTATGATTTCTATTTAGATAATTATTTTAGTTTATTTAGAATTGATCTTAGTTTAATTTTGATTTTAGTTTATATTTTAATTTATATTTTAATTAAATTTTATATTAAATTTAGTTTAATTTCAATTTCAATTTACTTAGTTTATCTTTGATTTAGTTTAAATTCAATTTATTTAATTCAATATAATTTCTTTTTTTTAATAACCATTTTCAATTTATTATTATTATTAGTTTTATTATTATTATAATCTTTATTATTATTATTATTAGTTATATTATTATTATCTTTTATTATTATTAATTTTATTAATATCATTTATTATTATTATTACTACTTTTCTTTGTTTTTTCTTCATGTTCAAAAAAGAAAAAATGATGAGTGGGTCCATTACAATGTAGTACAAACACTTCACATGGATTGCCAACTTGGAATTATCAATGACACATAATTATTCTCACACTTCACATGGATTGCCAACTTGGACTTATCAATGACCAATAATCATTCTCACACTTCACATGGATTGCCAACTTGGACTTATCAATGACCAAAAATCATTCTCATAAAGTCACATGGATTGCCACATCAACATTCCTACCTCATTCACACTATAAACAAGATCTATCTTTCTCTCATTTGAGACTAACAAGATCACCCTTAAAATTCTCAAAATCTAACACATTCATTACATATTTTTCAAAGTCAAAATTCTTTTTTTTACTTACACAATACCCATAAACATTCACCTTCTTCACCACAACAACAACCTTCATCAAAACACATTCACTTTCTTCTACACAACAAGCTCAACCTTTGATAGCTTTGAAATTTGTGAGCATCATTCATCATTTCTTTTTATATTTTAGTTTGTTATCTATTTAAATTATTTAAAAAATTCCTCATTAGTTTAAGTTATTAGATTGACTTTAGTTTCTTCATTTCAAAATATAGTTTTGTTTAATTTATTTATTAATGTTAGAAGTAAAGTATATATGTGATTAAGACTTAAAAATATAAAAAATATTACTGTGTAGTAAGTTATTTAAATTTAGTTTTTAAGTTTAGTTGTAATTTTGTTTAGTTGTTGATAAACTAAAAATTCAAAAAGATGTGTCTTTGCTTTTCAATTCTGTTTTGATTTTTATTTGGGCCGATGATATCACAAAAGGTCACGATAAATCGTTCTGATTAATCGTGACCAATATGAGTGTCGCTCCCGGGATTTTCATCCTAGTACAAACGCGAAAGTGGCGCGGAAAAGTTAGAGTCGCCAGCCAGACATTTTTATCCCGAATGAATGGGAAAGGTAATGTTGCACAAACCTGAGGAAGAAGGAAAGGACAAGGTCCTGCGAACCAAAGATCTGAATTCGGTAGTCGGTTACGAATTGAGAAGGTATTAGCACCCCAATCCGTCCGTCGTACCCGACGGGATCCACGCTTGCTTGTTTGTTTCAAAGGGTGAGAATATGCTGCTGAATAAAACCGCTAACTGGAATGGAAAATGAAATGAGAAAGGAACTGAAATAAGAAAATGGAATGAAAGAATGGGGAAAATGTAGGGAAAATAAAGAATGTGCTCGAACGGGCCCTACCCCGCTGCCTACGTACCTCATCGGGATATTGAGGATCAGAGTCGACGTAGTTTGCCTAACTAAGGCGGGAACTATTTGTTTGTGTTTTTTACAGCTGGAACTGTGTATGTCTATGCTCAGGTGTTGCAGGCTCGTCTGGTACGAGTGCGTTTACCGTCTTGCATGTATGACAAGTCGTTGCGAGTTCGCGTTGTGAGTGAAGGAGATGAGAAGAGAAGTTCCCGCAGGATAGTCGCTTGTTATTTGTTTTTGTCTTTTAAAAGAAAGTGTTTTTGAATTTATTTGTTTTATGAAACAATCCATTGATGAGACTTGTGCATCATGATAGACGAGCTTACACCACTCCAAGATGGAATGAATGCAAGTGCTTCATGGAATAAGGCTATACACAAAGGATCCTTTCATTTATTTATTAATTGTTTTTCTGAATTTTGTTTGAAGATGAGAAAGAAGACTCAAATCGAAAAAGGACAAAAACTAAGGGGGACTACGACCAACCCTAAGTTGTTTATTCAATATCAAGGAGATCTTAAAGGTTAGTGAGGTTTCTAATCCTAAGGAGCAAAAGGAAAGAAAAAAAGAAGAAATAGGATACAACTTACTTCCTAAGGAAGGTAAGTTGGTCCTAACAAAGGGGTATCCTACCAAAGACAAATGTGGAAGGAAAAATGAATTTAAAATGTATAAAAGAAATGCATAAAAATAAAGGATTGGGTGAAGGAAACTTAACTCAATCTTCCCCACTACAAAAACAAATGATTAGTGTGCATTTTATTACAAAAATAATAAAGCAAACACACAACAATTAAATCCTAAGGCTCTTGGACCTAAACTAAACTCAATCTATAGTTAAAGGGTGCCTACACTATGCTAAACCAAAATTCAGCAACTATTTACAGCACTCAAACACACAAACAGCTATGAAAATAAAGCATAACGCAAACAACATACTACAGCTATCATGTAACATGAAAAAGTAGGTGTAAAAGGTCAAATACAGCATGCACTACAAATAAACAGCACACATTTTACAGCACCTATATGCATGCAAAAACAGGTGTTAAAAATCCCAAACAGCATGAATTTATAACAAACAGCATGTATTTTACAGCACTTATGCAAAAAACAGCCATGTAATGCAAAAATCCAAAATTGATTATTTTCATATTTTAATGCACAAACTCAAGGAATAATGCACTAAATCCATCATGAACATACATTTGAACATGGATCATCATATAAAAATGCAAGAACATGAATATTTTGAAGATTATGCAAGAATGCATCACATGGTTGATTATGCAACAAGTAATGCAAAAGAATGGTGCATGAACATGGTATATGCACATGATGATTATTGATTATGACCATGCAACATGATAGCTCAACAAACATGCTAAACTCAATGCAAAATTCAGAATTGATATGGAAAACATGCAACAAAATGCAACCAAATGCACATATATATGATTATGCAAAATGCAACATACTTCAACATAATGGAATGCAAAAAAATGATTTGAGGTATTACAAACATGTAAAAACGGAATGCAACATGATTATTATATGCCTAATGGTGCATGAACATGGTGACAAGATGCAAGAACTTAAACTATGCACAAAGAAGCACACAAATGCATAACACGTAACATGAACGGAATCGTGTCGAAACGACTCGAAATGGGGGAATTAGCTACTGGAAATGGACCTAAAAATTCCCTAAAATCAGTACCTAAACATGTATGGGGGTGATAGGCATGAAGAATTAAGACTAAGCTATCAAATAAGCTAAAATCTAAATTCCTACAACGAGAACCGTTTTTCCTATTTACAAGGGATTCTTTACACCTACTAGGACCTAGATTAGACTACAAATCTAATTCCTAATAATCCAAACGCAAATTGCAAGCAAGAAAGCAACGAAAACGAAAATGAACGGTACAACGCAAACATAATCGAAAATCATGCGGAGAATGCCGTTAAGGCGAGATGAAGAGGATAAATTAAGGCATAATGGTTAAATCACCAACCTACGAAACGGAGGAGTGTTTCGGTAATTGTTGCAATGAATCGGAGTGCAAATGGAGAAGAAAACCGGAGAACCCGCGAATGCAAAATAAATGCGATTCGGTCTTGTCGCTTCTCGATTAATCACTTCCGTTAAGTCGCAATCTTCACCAAAAAAACAGTAGCTTCTTCTTCCACAATACTCAATTCAATGGAGGTTGGAGGCTAAGCTTTAAGACCTTCAAGTTCCAATGTGAAACTTGAAGAACTTTTGTTGAAAAGCTATGGTGAAAATGGTGGAAAAGTGGGAGAGAAAGTGATGGATTTTGAGATTGTGAAAATGGTGATTGAGTGAAGAATGAGGGAGAGAGTGATTTGTGGTGATTATTGTTGATTACCCCTTAGCTTTGGGAGGAGATGGATTTATATAATGCATTGGTTTGGCATGAGGTTTGGGCTTGGAGGGAGCTTAGGAGTTAGCTTAGGTTAGGAGTTAGTTGGGATTCTAGAGAATTCTAGAACTCCTTGGAAGGTTGTAGAAAACTCTAGAATGTGGTAGAAGAGGGTGAGCTGGCTCTTCTAGAACTTTCTTTAGTATACAAGCTCATGAACACTTGTGGTGAAGACCACTTTGATGTAGCAGCAATGGTGAAGCTTGAATTGAGGCCAAAGTGAAGCTAAATGATCTATAGAATGTGTACCAATAATTTCCACGTTCAACCCCAAAGATAGCATAGCATTCCCCCTTGTTTTGCATTAAAAACAACAGCAAAATGGAAAAAAAACAACATCATGAATCGATTCATAAGGTTATGCATCGATACATACTGAAGAGAAAGCTAATTTTAGCAAAAAAACGCATTATGAATCGATTCATACATGGATGTATCGATTCATAATAGTTTTTTAACTGTTATGAATCGATTCATAACACGGATGAATCAATTCATCCTGCTGTATTGCCTTGTTTTTTTTTCAAACTTTGAACGGCCATATCTTTCTCAATTTTGATCCTATGAAGGAGTTCCACATATGGTTTTGAAGCTTAGGATGTCCTCTTTCATTTTCTCAAGGTATACTTTTCATAGGACTCTTTTTTTGGGAAAAAAACCTCTCTTGAAGTGGCTACAACAGTGACCAAAACTTGCCATTTTTTGGAAACCCAAACTTTCCAAAAATGGTAAGTTTTAGTTTTCTTGATTTTTTTCCATTCTTTCTTGATTCAAATTGGTCCCTAAGAGCCTTGTGATCATAATTTCATGATTTTGATCCCAAAAATTCAAGAGTTGACCTTTTATTCATCCTGGTTGACTTTTCTCCAATTTTCTGATTTTCAATCAACTGAACAATTGAGGGCCTTCCAAAATGAGTCCAATGGTGAAATTTGAACCATAGGTACTTGACATCATGTAGAGAACCATGAAACCATGCTTGGACCATAGTCTCATTGATAAGCCCAGTTCATTAGAAACCCTCATCTGACTCCTTTTTGCTGGGAAATGTTGCATTGCTTGCCTCCCTTGATCAAAACACCTCTGTATAGGACTTGTGGCTTCAAGTGAATACTCGTGGGATACTGTGGACCATTTGCACAAGGTTGAGAAGCTTTGTGGTCCTTTGATTGCCTTTATATAGCCTTCAGTTGCTTTGTTCACTGATCACAAACCTATGCCCCTGTGGTGATGGTTATGATGCAATGTTTTTATTTTATTTTATGAATTTATGTATGCTACATGCTATGCAAAACGTTGGGGAATGAGAGGGCAAATTTTGAGGTATTACAATGAGGCCATTTATTTATTTTTATTTTTTATTCTATGTAATTTACTCTATTGTATAATTTATTTCATCGCATTAGTCTATTTATTTATTTATTTATTTCTCACACTTGTGTACAATATTTAATACTAACGGTTCGATTAATTCGTACACTGCACACACGCTTCCTCTTGGGCAAACTACAACGATACCTTTTATTTCTTCGCAAAACCGCATAAATTATCATGTACCCATCTCCCATTTATTTTCGAACGCAATTTATTTTTTCGCCTTTAATTTACTATTTAGTATTATTAGGAACACCTTTAGGAATTAGGATTCGAATCCACTTCATTTAATCAATTAAGATATTCATACGCCTACATTTTGCACACACGTAAGTCGATCACTATGTGATCGTCGTCTGCACGACATTACGCATCTAAATTAATTAACAAGGAACTGAGCTTCGGAATCTAGCATTTCGCGGGTCTTTAATGAACCACACCTGGGCTAGCCCCACGCGTAGTGTTTCATTTACTCATTCATTTCTAAAAAACACTAAACCCTAATTCATAAAATAATCGCAAGATGTCTCTAAATTAATATATTAATTAACGTAAGAACTAAACTCAGGAATCCAGCATTCCTCGGGTTTTTGAATTGAATTACTGTTGAGGCTAGCTCCTGATTTGTAATTCATTCGCTCTTTTGTTTTCAAAGCAATCACGTCTTAATTCACTAATCAAATAACGAGTAACTGAACTCTGGAGTCTAGCACTCCGCACGTTCTTGAGTTAAATCACTCTTGGGCTAGCCCCACACGATGTGGTTTACTCACCCTCTCGTTCCTAAAACACAGAAACCTTTAAATAAATTATGTGAAGAACGGAACTCAGGAATCTAGCATTCCTCAGGTTTTTGAATTGAATTACTGTTGGGGCTAGCCCCCGATTTGTAATTCATTCACTCTTTCGTATTCAAAACAAATTCAACAACCTTAAAAGATTAGACATGATTCATCTCTATAGGAAAGATGTTCCTCCTATCAACCACAAACACAATAATAAAAAATTTCAATCTTTTCTCCGTCACAATAATAAAAAAAACTTAACCTTTCTCCGTAATAAATAATAATTTTCTTTTCCCTTTAATAAGAAATCTTAGTAACTTTAATCATAAAGAAGACAATAATAATAAGTTAACATTTTAAGCGCAAACTAGACTAAGAGGTTCCCGTTGAGTACAACGGACGTGAGGGGTGCTTAATACCTTCCCTTTGCGTAACTGACTCCTGAACTTAGATTAGTGGTTTCATTGACCATTTCTTATCCTTTATTTAGGTTGTGTCTATATCTCCCCTTTCTCTCTTAGAATAAATAGAATTAGGTGGCGACTCTGTTGTTTGTTTTAGGATCGTATTTTTTCGAGGTACGACAGCTGGCGACTCTGCTGGGGAGCAAAAATTTGTCTTCAATGGGGGAACCTTCAATAAATTCCTTCTGGGAGACAAAGTATTTAAAGGTGCAAAATAAATGCACTTTCCATTTGGAAATTTAAACATCAAAATTGTCAAAGTCCAAATTCAATCCAGGAACGAGCTGGAAAGAAACTGTCAAGCAAGACACTAACCCATGAGGAATGAACTCAACTGGGGATTTATCCTATCCAAGTGTGTAAAGGAGAACCAAAGCAAAATTTTCCACGAGGGTAAAAACTTAGTGGGGAATTAGAAAGATCGTACTTTTTCTGCCTAATGGCTGACAACTCTATTTTGAGAGAGACACGTTACTTGGGGATAAACACGACCAAGGTGAAGGAAGTATGCATTAATGAATTCAACATGAATATGAATATGAATTCAAAGATGATGTACATGTATGTATATGCGTTATATTTATGCTGTCAAACAGACAAAACAGACACAAGAGGTAAACTGGTGATGAAATAAACATCACAACAAACAGATACTCGACCAATCTTGTCAAAGTGTACGCAATCACTGAAGATAGGGTAAAGAGCCATCCACGGAACAAGTCTTGCTACAAGGCTCAAATATCCTTGAGGAAAGAAAGATACTTCAATCGGGAAATAAACTCAAGCAAATCTTCTAACTTCAATGTCCATCAGAAGGAAACAAACATACAAACTATGTTTGCTTAGGATGAAGTAAATTTGTATTCCGTTGGGGAAGAGAATCACATTCAGCTGGAGAAACTTGAATCCAGGCTCAATTGGGGATACTAGACTTAGTATCTCACTTGAAGCACTAAGTAGTAAAAGACATCCACCAGAAAGTACTGAGTTATGCCCCTGACACATCATAGAAACTTGGCGTAAGGACCCTGTCATCTGGAGATACTTGCAAGGTAGATCACAAGAGCGTCTTGCTTAGGGAAACACATGGTCATGCACCTATGAAATAGTTCGTAAGGAGAAATCATCTCAAGAGGATTTTATAGAAGACTTGTCATTCAAAATGCCTCAGTGTCTTCAAACTCCTGGAGAGATTTTGTCGAATCTCGACGTAACTACCCCAGATTAACTATATTTGGCCCAAATAAGTCTTCAATACTTATCCTTTTAGGGATGATCAGAATGTGTAAGTAATGAATTGGGAAATAACTTTCCCCTGTTTAGAAAAGTCTTCAAGAAACTTTCCCCTGTCTGGCAAAGTATTCAAGGAACTTGCCCCTGTCTGGCAAAGTATTCAAGCAACATGCTCCTGTCTAGCAAAGTCTCCAAGCAACATGCCCCTGGGGATGATCATTTTCTCGAAGTTTTTTTAATGTTTCTGAAAAGATTTTCTCAATAGCCTGTGACCGGATCACTAACTAGAATGTGATATTAATTTTCTTTTATAAAGCCAACACAAATTTTAAGCATAGCTCATAGGAGTCGGGAAACACTATCTCATCGAGTGTGCTTTCGAAATAAACCCTACTTCAATTAGGACTTTTGAGGGTTGTAATGTGGTTTGGTTCACGGTTCTTAGAAACAAAGGATAAAGGCTCAAAGCTTATTTGGTGCCCACCCATTCTCCGTGATGTTCTCCAATCCTAGGTTCAGCTAAATTGACACATACATTTGTCTTTGATGGTTTTGTAGTGAAGATGAAGATCCAAGGTTTGCTTGAAATGACAGTCATCTTATTTATTCTTCGTGGATATTGGTGACCCTTTGATTTTGGTATGGTGGTCACCAAACCTTATTTGCTTTAGATTGAGGATTTAAAGGCCTCTTCTACTTGGATTTCTCTTTAGTCCCTAAGTCTGTTTTTGTGTGTTTGACTTAGCGGGATTTTCTTTTTCTTTTTTTCTCTTTTTTTATTTTTTCATTGGAAGGCTGAAAATTGTGACTGTCAAGTCATTGATTATAGTGAATTCCTTGATGGGATGTTTCATCTTATGATTTGAATGTGTAACCAGATTAACTGAACACTACCCTACCCCAGGTTAAGCGTAAAGGTTTTGAATTATCCAAAAGAAACTCCTACTTTTAGGCTCTAACTGGTTGACTAGGGATTAACTCCTTATTTCTCCAGTGTTTGGGGATTTGAAACAATGCATGTACATCGTCAGCAGGGTTTTAATCAAAAGCATCCAGTTAGAGAATTTGTGTTTTAATTTCGTCATACTCCCTCCAATTCTCCGCCTAAGCAGGAGATGGGATAATGGTGGCATTATAAAAGTAAAAAAAAGAAAGTATTATAAGTGAATACGAATAGATTACTTCAAGATAAACATATTCATTGCATTAATCATTCAAAACAAAGAAGTTCTTACATGCCAAAAACAAATGCATTAACAAACAAAGAAAAATACATATGAAAAGTAGTGAACGAGCTAAACATCTAAGAAGGTAACTCCAAAGCATCGAACGATCATGTGTATTAAGGAATTTGTTCCATGCTCCAGCAAAATACTGACTTGGACAAAACTCTTGAGTTTTTTTTATCAGCACAAAGGCACTCCGTCCACAGATGGGATTCCTCCATTGAAGGCCAACACCCCGTAGTCGATCATCTCTTGAACCTTTTCCTGGAATACTTTGCACTCTTCAATTGGATGCCCTAGTGCTCCATTATGAAACTCAAAACTGGTGTTTGGATTAGAACAACGAGGGCGAGACCTTATGGCTCTGGTCTTTCTAGGCGTCATTATTGAGTTCCGGGCAAAATGAGACCACAATTGACTGTAGGTCATTGGGATTGGGTCAAACTGGTGGGTCGCTCCTTCAGGACTGTTTAGAGACCTCCGCTGATTCTAACGTCGCTGACGAACAGAAGTAGAATTTGGTTGACGCTGAGAAATGACCAGATCTTTGATCAAATAAATCAACTGTCCTTTGCCGACCTTCAAACTGTGAATCTCCTCATGAAGTTCATTGTTCTCCTGCACAAGGTTTTCTACTAGAGTCTTCATTGTAGTCGAGAATATTCCCATACGGTTTCTCAAAGTAGTGACTTCATCTCTAAGCTCTATGTTTTCCTGTTCAAGTTGGTCCATCCTTTTCCGGTGACTGGTCGAGTATCCGTGTGATGTTTATTTCATCACCAGTTTATCTCCTGTGTCTGTTTTGTCTGTTTGACAGCATAAACATAACACATATACATACATGTACATCATCTTTGAATTCATATTCATATTCATGTTGCATTCATTAATGCATACTTCCTTCACCTTGGTCGTGTTTATCCCCAAGTGATGTGTCTCTCCCCAAATAGAGTTGTCAGCCTTAGGCAGAAAATGTACATTCTTTCTAATTCCCCACTGAGATTCTACCCTCGTGGAAGATTTTTGTTTTAGTTCTCCTCTCCACACTTGGATAGGATAAATACCCAGTTGAGTTCATTCCTCATGGGTTAGTGTCTTGCTTGACAGTTTCTTTCCAGCTCGTTCCTGGATTGAATTTGGTCTTTGACAATTTTGATAATTGGATTTCCAAATGGAAAGTGCATTTATTTTGCACCTTTGAATGCTTTGTCTCTTAGAAGGAATTTGTTGAAATTTCCCCCAGTAAAGACAAACTTTGTTTTCCAGCAGTGTTGTTACAACATTTCTCTTGGAATACTTACACTTGACAACAAGTGGCAGTCTCTTTATTGGAGAAGCTTGTTCTTATCCCTGGACCTCTAAGCGGAATCTACAAGTGGTCGTATCCTATTTGAGAAACTTGTTTCTTATCCATGGATTTCCCATTAAATCAACAATTGGCATTCTCTTTTCGAGCATTTTGTTCATCCTCAGTAAGGTTTATGTTCTATCAAATGGCATCTCCCCTGTTCGGCAGAGAAGTTTGGTATGAATCTCCTTTTTCCAACAAATGGCTATCTCTTCCAGACAAGTTGAGAAGTTTGTTGTGAATTTTCCAATTTCCGTCAAATGGCTATCTCTTCCAGACAAGTTGAGAAGTTTGAGCATGAAGTTGTTTCTCCATCATTTGGCTGTCTCTTTCAGAAGAAGGGAAGTATGGTGAAAGTTCTATCAAATGGCTATCTCTCCAATACACGTTGAGAAGTTTGATACAAATCTCCTTTTTCCAACAAATGATAATCTCTTCCAGACAAGTTGAGAAGTTTGTTGTGAATTTTCCAATTTCCGTCAAATGGCTATCTCTTCCATAAAAGTTGAGAAGTTTGAGCGTGAAGTTGTTTCTCCATCATATGGTTGTCTCTTTCAGAAGAAGGGAAGTATGGTGAAAGTTCTATTAAATGGCTATCTCTCCAATACACGTTGAGAAGTTTTATACGAATCTCCTTTTTCCAACAAATGGCTATCTCTTCCAGACAAGTTGAGAAGTATGTTGTGAATTTTCCAATTTCCATCAAATGGCTATCTCTTCCAGACAAGTTGAGAAGTTTGAGCGTGAAGTTGTTCTCCATCATATGGATGTCTCTTTCAAAAAAAGGGAAGTATGGTGAAATTTCTATCAAATGGCATCTCTCCAATACATGTTGAAAAGTTTGATACGAATCTACTGTTCCCAACAAATGGCTATCTCTTCCAGACTAGTTGAGAAGTTTGTTGTGAATTTTCCAATTTCCGTCAAATGGTTATCTCTTCTAGACAAGTTGAGAATTTTGAGCGTGAAATTGTTCTCCATCATATGGTTGTCTCTTTCAAAAGAAGGGAAATATGGTGAGAGTTCTATTCAATGGCATCCTTAGTTAAATCTCGGTAGAAGATTTGGCAACGGGTGTATCCTCAGTTAATCCTCAGCAGTAGGAATTTCATAGTATACCTCGGCAGGAGGTATCTCATTCTGATTCTCTGGAAAGTCTCGGCAGAAGATTTCCAATCTACCTCGGCAGAAGGTATTTACGTTTTATGATCTCGACAATGGCATCCTTAGTTAAATCTCGGCAGAAGATTTGACAACTAGTGTATCCTCAGTTAATCCTCGGCAGTAGGAATTTCATAGTATACCTCGGCAGAAGGTATTTCTTTCTTAGATTCTCTGGTAATCTCGACAGTAGATCTCCAGCAGACTTCAACAGAGGATGGTTTTCCTTCCAGGATCTCGACAGTAGATTTCTGGTTCATTTTGATGCCTCGACAGAAGGTATTTCTTTCTTAGATTCTCTGGAAAATCTCGGCAGTAGACTTCCAGCAAATTTCGACAAAATTTGTTTTTCTTTCCAGAATCTCGGCAATAGATTTTGGTTCATTTTGATGCCTCGACATAAGGTATTTCTTTCTTAGATTCTCTGGTAATCTCGACAGTAGATCTCCAGCAGAATTCAACAGAGGATGGTTTTCCTTCCAGGATCTCGACAGTAGATTTCTGGTTCATTTTGATGCCTCGACAGAAAGTATTTCTTTCTTAGATTCTCTGGGAAATCTCGGCAGTAGACTTCCAGCAGATTTCGACAGAATTTGTTTTTCTTTCCAGAATCACGGCAGTAGATTTTGGTTCATTTTGATGCCTCGACGGAAGGTATTTCTTTCTTAGATTCTCTGTTAATCTCGACAGTAGATCTCCAGCAGACTTCAACAGAGGATGGTTTTCCCTCCAAGATCTCGACAATAGATTTTTATTTCGTTTTGATACCTCGACAGAAGGTATTTCCAAATGATATTCTAAATCTCATTAGAAGACTTCTCTGATGGGATTTGTCTAAGGACTTCGTCTTGGGACTTGTAGACAATTGTCGTCTGGCTTCGCTCAAGGGAAAATTCCTCGTGTGGATTGTACTCCAGTCATGTGCGTCTAATCCCTAGTTGTCAATTTTCTTTCTCAACAGCGTTACAACCTTTGTCTTACATTTTACATTGCATATCATATCATTCCATCTACATTTTCGGCCAAAAATTTAGGTATTTTGATATTTAATCCTCTTCCACCTTGAATGTCCAAAAAAATTTTGTTACTCATACATTCAGGTTCAGGATGATTAAATAGGGGCAGCTGTCATACCCTAAATTTTGACCATAAATTTTCAAAATTTCATTCATCTGACGCATTTTTATCGATTTATTTGATAGTCAGTCATTTTTGCATTTTAATCCATTAATCATTAATCATGCATTTTTAACTGATTTTTATCATTCCATACCATTTTTTATTTTATTTTTATGATTTCTATTTAGATAATTATTTTAGTTTATTTAGAATTGATCTTAGTTTAATTTTGATTTTAATTTATATTTTAATTTATATTTTAATTAAATTTTATATTAAATTTAGTTTAATTTCAATTTCAATTTACTTAGTTTATCTTTGATTTAGTTTAAATTCAATTTATTTAATTCAATATAATTTCTTTTTTTTAATAACCATATTCAATTTATTATTATTATTATTATTAGTTTTATTATTATTATTATCATCTTTATTATTATTAGTTATATTATTATTATCTTTTATTATTATATTATTATTATTAATTTTATTAATATTATTTATTATTATTATTACTACTTTTCTTTGTTTTTTCTTCATGTTCAAAAAAGAAAAAATGATGAGTGGGTCCACTACAATGTAGTACAAACACTTCACATGGATTGCCAACTTGGAATTATCAATGACCAATAATTATTCTCACACTTCATATGGATTGTCAACTTGGACTTATCAATGACCAAGAATCATTCTCACACTTCACATGGATTGCCAACTTGGACTTATCAATGACAAAAAATCATTCTCATAAAGTCACATGGATTGCCACATCAACATTCCTACCTCATTCACAGTAGGGGTGGCAAAATGGGCCGCCCGCCCCGCCCCGCCTAAAGCCCGCCAAAAAACGAGCGGGGCGGGCATGCCCGCCAAGTTGAAATGGGCATAAAAGTTTAGCCTGCCCCACCAAAGTGGCGGGTTGGCGGACGGCGGGCTTGCCCGCCTTCATTATTTATTTATTTTTTTTCTATTTTTTAAAATAAATTAAATGGTTTTTTTTTAATTTCAATAAAAAAACATCATACCAACATTTTAAAAGCATAAATGGCAAAAGACTAAGTCCATCAAGTATTAATCTTCAATAAAAAATAGAACTTTCAACAAGCTTTCACCTAAATTATAAGCAAAATATAAGGAAAAATGTTTATTTCATAGGTGCGGCGGGCTTTGGCGGGTGGCAGGTTTTGGCGGGGCAGGCTTTGGCGGGTGGCGGTCTTTAGTGGGGCGGGCTTTGGTGGGCGGCGAGCTCAAAATCCCAACCCAACCCACCATTTTTAGGCGGTGCGCGGGCCGGGCCGGCGGGCCACGATCCGTTTTGCCACCCTATTTCACACTATAAATAAGATTTATCTTTCTCTCATTTGAGACTAACAAGATCACCCTTAAAATTCTCAAAATCTAGCACATTCATTACATATTTTTCAAAGTCAAAATTCTTTTTTTTACTTACACAATACCCATAAACATTCACCTTCTTCACCACAACAACAACCTCCATCAAAACACATTCAATTTCTTCTACACAACAAGCTCAACCTTTGATAGCTTTGAAATTTGTGAGCATCATTCATCATTTCTTTTTATATTTTAGTTTGTTATCTATTTAAATTATTTAAAAAATTCCTTATTAGTTTAAGTTATTAGATTGACTTTAGTTTCTTCATTTCAAAATATAGTTTTGTTTAATTTATTTATTAATGTTAGAAGTAAAGTATATATGTGATTAAGACTTAAAAATATAAAAAATATTATTGTGTAGTAAGTTATTTAAATTTAGTTTTTAAGTTTAGTTGTAATTTTGTTTAGTTGTTGATAAACTAAAAATTCAAAAAGATGTGTCTTTGCTTTTCAATTCTGTTTTGATTTTTATTTGGGCCGATGATATCACAAAAGGTCACGATAAATCGTTCCGATTAATCGTGACCAATATGAGGCCATTTATTTATTTTTATTTTTTATTCTATGTAATTTAATCTATTGTATAATTTATTTCATCGCATTAGTCTATTTATTTATTTATTTCTCACACTTGTGTACAATATTTAATACTAACGGTTCGATTAATTCGTACACTGCACACACGCTTCCTCTTGGGCAAACTACAACGATACCTTTTATTTCTTCCCAAAACCGCATAAATTATCATGTACCCATCTCCCATTTATTTTCGAACGCAATTTATTTTTTCGCCTTTAATTTACTATTTAGTATTATTAGGAACACCTTTAGGAATTAGGATTCGAATCCACTTCATTTAATCAATTAAGATATTCATACGCCTACATTTTGCACACACGTAAGTCGATCACTATGTGATCGTCGTCTGCACGACATTACGCATCTAAATTAATTAACAAGGAACTGAGCTTCGGAATCTAGCATTCCGCGGGTCTTTAATGAACCACACCTGGGCTAGCCCCACGCGTAGTGTTTCATTTACTCCTTCGTTTCTAAAAAACACTAAACCCTAATTCATAAAATAATCGCAAGACTTCTCTAAATTAATATATAAATTAACGTAAGAACTAAACTCAGGAATCCAGCATTCCTCGGGTTTTTGAATTGAATTACTGTTGAGGCTAGCCCCTGATTTGTAATTCATTCGCTCTTTCGTTTTTAAAGCAATCGCGTCTTAATTCACTAATCAAATAACGAGTAACTGAACTCCGGAGTCTAGCACTCCGCACGTTCTTGAGTTAAATCACTCTTGGGCTAGCCCCACACGATGTGGTTTACTCACCCTCTCGTTCCTAAAACACAGAAACCTTTAAATAAATTATGCGAAGAACGGAACTCAGGAATCTAGCATTCCTCAGGTTTTTTAATTGAATTACTGTTGGGGCTAGCCCCCGATTTGTAATTCATTTACTCTTTCGTATTCAAAACAAATTCAACAACCTTAAAAGATTAGACATGATTCATCTCTATAAGAAAGATGTTCCTCCTTGTAACACCCCAAATTTTCCCTCTTCATTTTAAGCATCATATCACATCATATTCATCATGAACATATCATTTTCTTAACATCATATCATGGAAAGATGAAGCATAACATCCTTCATGTCCTAGCATCAAGCATATGGTCATCTGTGGAGGTCCTTGAAGCATTTCAAGCCATGACAAGGGTCCCAATAGTTGTATACAAGTCCTATGGTGAGTCTACACTCCATTTACAAGTTCAAGTGCATTGGCAAAAGCTCAGAAGATTGCATGATCATCAGAGATCTCAGGACAAGGCAAAGCTCCTATACAACGCACCCAAATTAGGGTTTGTGATTCAAGCATCAAGATCTCACAACTTTGGCCATTTTATTTGGGAAAAATGTTCTATATGTTAATAGGATCCTAGGTGTCAATTTTCATGAGAAAATTCCATGTGGAAGTCAGACAATGCCTCAGTTGCTTGCAGATGAAGTAAAAAGTCAATTGTGCCCTGAAAAAGTGAACTGTGTGATTTCAAGGGGTCTAACCCAAATTTTTTGGCCAAGATGGGTACTTACAATGTTATAAGAGGTTTGGAATGATCAAATTTCAAAAATCATGGAGATTTTAAGGGTTTTGGAAAAATGGTACAAAGTTGGTTTTAAGGAATTTCCAAATTTGGCAACTTTTGCCCTAATTTTCAAATGGCCTTAACATGATCAAATATTATTCAAATGGACCAAAGTTAAACATGAAAGTTCAAGAGTAAGGGCTCCCATTTTCAAAAAGTACAAGTACATTTTCATAGGATTTGTAGTTTTTCCTATAGGTCCTTCGAAAGTTTGCTATTTTTAGGGCAAAATGCAACTTTTCATGTAGGCACCAAATGCAAAAGGCCTCAAAACTTGTTTGTATGACTTGGTATTTGTTCAAACTTGTTTCCAACTTAAAATACATCATATTTGTACCAATTTGCTCCAAATAAATGCTCATTTTCGTGCACTACAAGAAAATCACTCCAAACATGCAAAATTGGCAAAATCATGAAATAAGTGTGAGGGCTTGATCTAAGGGCCAGGATTTGTTACATTTTAATCAAGGGTGGTAAATGCATTGCACATGTGCTGAGAGGCCCAAGGGAGAATGAGTATGGCATGCTTATCTCACATGTTGCAAATTATGCAAATTCACACAAATCTCATGACTCACTCGTGCATTTGCTTTCATTCTTTCAGCAAGGGTTTGTGACCTCATACAAAAGCTGCTAGGGTTTCATCAAGCCTCGGATCTCTCTCATTCTCTCATTCACAAACTTCATGCAACTTTGCATTTTCTTCCATTTCTCTTCACACAAGCAAGCAAACTCAAAACAAATTGTGGATCTGTAATCAGGAAGAGCTAAGGATCATTAAACACTCATTCATTCAAGCTCTCCTTCAAGTTCAACTAGCTTGCCATTTCAGGGAAGGTGTGGATAGATCTCAATATCCAGCTTCATTCAAGACCTTAGATGCATTTATTTTGCATCTAGGGTGATAGAGGATTGATTTGCATGCAACATTTGGTTTTCTACCTCACTGAATCAGGATCTACACTTCAGGTATGGCTCAAAATCTCATGATCTAAAAATGAAATTGAACATGCTTTTTGTAATTCTTGATATTCACTGAGTATTCTGCAAGCTTTGGTTTCCATTTTAGTGCATTATTGAGTGAGTTATGTGCATTTCAGTTTCGAAGGTCAATGTTGTTTTGCTTCGATCCAGATGATGCGTTGAGTTTTAGCAATTTTTGATCACATATTTGGATTCATTGAGGTTGAATTGGTTAATCTGGACAGTTTGATTGTTGTTTATTGAAGTTTGTGGCTCTGTGTTGAATTCCGGTGCCGGAGCCCTAGCTCCGGTCACCGGAAACTGGGTTCATGTTCATATTAGGGTTTGTGTTAAGAAGATGAGCCACAGCCACTGGATCTGCTCATCCAAGCGTTCATATGCGTCCACGTAGCCCTAGGGCACCTCCCGTCTCATGTGTTCTTTCTTTTATTTCATTTAATCACCATGTTGTGCAGCCTATGATAACTATTGTGTACCAACCACTCATCAATCACCATTCTGCCACCTCATTTAATGAGGTCTTCCATAACACACGCACAATTGATCTGTTGCTTCTCATTTTTCCAGTTTTTAATTCATTAATTTCCACAATAAAAACCATGAACCTGCACCAGAATTGGGCCCAACCCCTGCTATCCACACCTCCCTCACACTAAGCCCATTCAGTTTTCAACGTGGACCCTTACTCTTCACACCTCCCATCCAATTCTCTTATATTTCTTTTTCACTTTTATTTCTTTTTATTCATTTCAGTTTCTATTTTATTAAAATAGTTCCCTTCATCCAAATATTCTAAAAAAAATCATGAGTCTTATTTTGAGTCTCTTTTATTTTCTCATATTTTTATTTTATTTTTTTCCCATTTCCACGTGTCTAAATTAATTCCTCATTTCATATTACTTCTTTTTAATCTTTTTTTTACCACACTGCCTTGTCCAATTTCCATACACTTCAATATTTTGAATTTTGATCCCATTATTTTTGCTCTGGATTCTTAAGACAATTTACTTCTCATGTGATTTTTCTCTTGATTTTTAGAAACTTATTTCTTGAGTCTTAGTCCTTTGACTTGTGATGGAAGTTTGTAACCTTAGCTTGTGTTTAAGCCTCCATTTGACCTAGTTTGCTTCTGAATTCTTTCAAATTCTTTTTGCCCATTGATGTAACATGTTTGAAGATCATTTTACTTGAGTTGTGGAATTTTTAGATGCTTGGTTGATTTAATTTGAATTTTACTTTGAACCTTGTCCCATTTTGCTTCCTTTGGACCTTTAGCTCTCTTATAAGCTTAGAAGGGCACTTGTGCCAACTTATTCTTCTCATTTGGGGTTCTTTTGGGGTATGGGTACCTTCCTGGTCCTAGGATATGGTTTGTGTCTTAAGAATTTTGGTGTCTCGCTTACCTTTAAGTCATTTATTTCCTTAAGTGTTTTCACTTCATCTCATTGCTTCTTTCACTCCCATTTGGTAATTGTTTGGTCTTTAACTCTTTTCTCTTCATCTTGTTGGTTTCTTATGCCCTTCTTCATCTTTTTTTGGTTCTGGTTGTGAGCTTTGAGTCCATGTTTATGCATATTTTCTTTGCATCCTCCTTAAGTGTGCATTTGTTTTCATATATGTTCATGTTGCATCTTTTGCTTATAAGCTTCATCTCCTCACCCCTTTGAGTTGCATTTGCATTGTGCACTTGGTCATATCATTTCACTTCTGATTGTGTGATGTTAGCATGTTGTCTTGCTCATTGTGTTTCATTTGTGTTCACTTTACTAACCTTGCAGGGGCTATGGTAAGTGTGAGGTGTGGGAATTGAGTTCCACATCTCCAATTCTCATCTCCTCTTCTTATGCTTATTTGTACTAACTATTTTGCTTGTTGGGCTTAGGCCTTTCTCATCTCTTCTTCTTTTTCTCTTCTTCTTCATTCCTCATTAGGATAGAAACCTCACTAACCCTTAGGACATCCATGCATGTTAACACTTAGGGTTATTTAGTCCCCCTTTAGAATTTTTCCTTTATGATCCTTTTGGTTCTTCTTCTCTTCTCATCTCATAACCATAAAAAGCACCCTTATAATGTTTGAAGTGATGTCTTGATCCATAGCCTTATCCCATGAGGTATGCTTGTAGTCTTCCCATCTTGGGATAGTACAAGTTTACCTTGTGATGCACAAGTCTGATCAAGGTATCTTCTTCATCAAGAAAAGCATAAAAAACACTTATTCATCTGTAAATACCAAAAACACTTAATAATTCAACAAGTTAGTGAGCTTAGGCCCCAATCTTTGGTTTCAAGTTTTGGGGATCTTCTCCTTACTTGAGTGTGCTCGTTCTATTATTCCATCTTGGAATGTAGTGACAAGTGCACATTCCATGGAAAAGAGCTTGAGTTCACTTCCTTGTGACGCACTCATAAAAGCTTCTAAAAAAACACAAACAAACAATAAGCGTCTTTCCTTCGGGAATTCTTTTCTCACCTCATTCGCTCCGTACGCGAACTTGCTCCTACTTGTCACTTTGCAAGACGGTTACGCACTCGTCGTCCGAGTCTGCAACACTTGAGCAATGGCATAGGCAGTTCAAGCCTTAATTTGCAAGCAATTTCCTTGTTACCCCTAGTTAGGGGAACTACGACGTCTCTGATCCTCATTATCCTGATGAGGTACGTAGGCAGCGGGGTAGGGCCCGTTCTAGCACAATCTTTATTTTCCCTACATTTTTCTCTTTGTTTTCTCATTTAGTTCTATTCCCAGTTTCTTTTCCAGTTCATTTTCATTTCTTTGCTGCATCTTTCATACCCTCACCCTTTGAAATAGTTTTCTTTTGCAAGCGTGGATCCCGTCGGGTACGGCGGACGATCTGGGTGCTAATACCTTCCCAGGTCGTAACCGACTCCCAAACTCAGTCTCTTTGGTTCGCAGGACCTGTGTCCTTCCTCTTCTTTCTTCTGGTTTGTGAAGCATTACCATTCCCTTTCTTCGGGATAAAAATGCCTGGCTGGCGACTCTATTCTTTTTCCGCGCCACTTTCGCGTTTGTACCAGGATGGAAATCCGGGGAGCGACAGCTGGCGACTCTGCTGGGGATGAACCCAGAATCTCTGGTTCCCCTGTGAGTCTCTCCTAGCGCTTGTTTGTTGTTGTTTCTTTGGGTGATGTTTGTTTGCTGTGGCTTGTTGTATTTTTATTGTTGTTTATTTACAGCTTTATTTACAGCTTTATTTAGAGTTTTCAGTCTTTATTTTACGCATCATGTATATATGTTGGACTGTCTGGACTGGTTTCTGTTTGGTGGGATGGGTGTTACTTGTTCTTGAGAGATGAGCTCATTACCACGGCTCGAGAGCACCTTAGGACTTAGAGTGGTTCCACTTTGGCCTCATGAGATCTTGTCATGGGGGTAGTAGTGAGTTCCACACCCAGGTTGCGATTGTCTTGGAAATGTCTTGATTTGGGGGTCTTCCTCTCTCATTACATAACCTTGACAGTTATGTGCAGCCGGGGACCGATCATTGAGAACCTTGTGGAAACATCCCTCTTTAGTGATGACAGTGGCAGCCCACATTTTGTGGCAAACCCATTCGCATCCGAGGGCCCACCTGGTAATCACATAAGATGACCTTGTGTCCTGGACTCAGCTGAGGCCTCCCTGCGTAGTATATAATGCCAAACCGATTCCCTGACTTGGTCATGAGCCATTTCTCGGAAATGGTGAAAGTATTATTGCTATTCGGCTTTGAGAGTCTGTGATGTCTGACCCGGAGCCTACTACCAGTGAGATTGGGAGGGGTTTACAGGTGTGCAGGAACCCATGGCCTCAACATACACTCATTTATTCAGTGGTCCTTGTTATGATCTGTGGTCCTATGATTATGATCTTTGGTTCTATGGTCCTATGGTTCTGGAGTTCTGGTTTTCTTGTTCTGGTATTCTTGGTACTGTGGTTCTGAGATCTTCTATCAGAGAGTTGTGATTATTAGAGAGTGTGACTCAGAGGACTTTTGGCTTGTCAGTGATCAGAGGGGCCCTAGTGTTCAGTGATCCAGTTCAGATGGTCCTAGTTGATCATATGCCTGCATTGCATTGCATTTGCATCATTTATTGCATTAACTGTTTATGTTTCCCAATTTTCAGGTCATTGCTCATTGTCAGTTCCCAGTTCTGGTAATCTTATCTCCATGGCAGAAATCAGAAGAGTTCCAAGGAAAAAGAATGTGCATTATACTTTTCTTCAGCCTGAAGTTAGAAGTGTTCAGAAGTTAGCAGGTCTGATGAATGACCAAGTCTTGGGCAATTTCAAGAAAGGATATGGCCAAATACTGAAGTTTGTGGACAAGCCCACTACAGACCAGAAAGACAGTTTGCATACCTTGTTGCAGTTTTATGATCCTCTGCTGCGTTGCTTTGTTTTTCTAGGTTACATCTTAGCTCCTACATTGGAAGAGATCTCCAGCATGCTGAATGTTCCAGTCAGAGAGACATTGCCATTCTATGGGTTTGAGGTTGTGCTTAAAGATGAAGACATAGCTAAGGTTTGTAGGTTGCCAGCTGCTACAGTCAAGTGGGCCCTGAAGGAGAGTGAAGGCAAAGGACTCCCTTGGAGTGTGATCATCCCAGAGGCAGAGAAATATGCTACAGAGGCTAAGTGGAATGACTTTGGTGCTTTGCTTGCATTGATGGTGTATGGGTCCAGCTTGTTTCCTAGAGAGAAAGAGTTTGTCAGCTTAGAGGTGATCTCAATCTTTGCAAAAGGCAATCCAGTGCCTACTCTATTGAGTGACTTCTACTACAATGTTCATTACAGAAATGAGAAGGGTAGAGGTGGTCCAGTGGTTTGTTGTGCTCCTTTGTTTGCTGAGTGGTTTTCCAGACAACTGCCTAAATCAGGTGCCTTCAAGGAGATGAGGGATGAATGGAGATGGTCCAGAAGACTGATGGGGTTGACTGTTGAAGATATTTCCTGGGTATATGACAGAGATCTGCTAGGTAAAGAGTCGATGGTTAGCTGTGGAAGATTTGCTGGAGTACCTTTGCTGGGAAGGAAGGGTGTCATCAGTTACTATCCAACATTAGCCAGGAAACAATTTGGTTATCCTTTGAAAGATCCTCCACAGATGGAAGAGTTTGCTGAATCTTTGTACTTTCCTGTTGAAGGAAACGAGGAGTTAGTTCAACAAGCAGTCCAAGCCTGGACTCACAGGATAAGAAAGGGTAAGAAAGACTTCGGCAGAGTCGATCCTAAGACGTATCCACCATATGCTGCATGGTTGCAAAGACATGTAGAAGCAGTTCTCATGCCTTTCTCAGTTGAGGCTCCACTTTATCCCAGAGAAGTGCCTAGTCAGAGTAGTACTGTCTCCCTTGAAGAGTACAAGAAGCTAGAGGCTCAGTTGCATGAAGTTAGAGTGGAGAATGCTGAGATGGTAAGCCTGTACCATCAAGCCAACAGGGCCAAAAATGAAGCTGAAGACAAGCTGCAGAAGCTCCAAGCCTCTTTGGAAGCCAAAGAGAAGGACTTTGCCGGTAGAGAAGCTCACTTCCACAGGTTGGGTCTAATGGAGGCTAAGAGAGAAGCTGAACGCAAAAAGACTTTAAAGACTCTCAAGGATGCTCGACAATCCATTGTTTGGTTGCAAGGCCAAAGGGAGGAAGAGCAGAATAAATTCAGAGAGAAAGAAGAGTTCTTTGAAGTTCAGATGGCCTTCAAGAAGGAGGAAATGGAGCAAGTCCATACCATCCGGAGGGAAAAGACCCAACAGATAGCACAAAGTTAGTTAGCTCTGGAGGAAGCAAGGAGAGAGATTGAAGAGCTCAAGCTAAGAGCGGGTGTCAAGAAGAACAGAGCAGAGGTGGCAAAGCCTGGGTCTTTAGCTTAGTTTATTTTTCAGACTACCTACAGGCTTGTTGTAGGAGTCTTGCTTTTATTTCTTTTGTCTTTATTTCATGTACTGGCTTGTAACCCTTCGGGGATTATTTCTGTTTGTATTCTGACTTTTAGCCGACAGTGGTTGTTCAAATACAATATTAATGTGCAAGTTATCATTTCTGAATGTGTGAGACTCGTTTGTCTGATACTGCTAATATCTGAACACTTGTCAAAGAGAAAGTTTGCAAGTTAAATCTTGAAAGTGATTGTCAGGAGTAGATGCCAGAACTGGGGCATACAAGTGCTTAAAACCTGGGAACATAAGCAGTTACATTGCATTGCATATAACCTATTTGTTTGTTTTGCAGGTAATGTATCGGTTGCTAACGTGCTTTGTGTTTCAGGCACTATAGCTCCCTGGAAAGTTCGGGAACAACCAGTAGCACATAGATATCCAACAAAGATCAACAGAGAGAGAATCATGGACCAGATGCAAGCAGACTTAGATGACCTGAGGCTAAGGATGGACAACTTTATGAATTTGATGGCAGGCATGGGTCAGAACCAAGAGCGTCTGCGGGAGATGATAGAAAATGGTCAACCCAGAAACACTGGTACTGCTGATGGTAATCGTAACGGTGCGGGCGCACGTCAGGTTGAAGCTCCTGTAACACAGCCAGGGGTGACAATAATTAATGATGGGTTGAATAATATTCAGATGGATAATCAGGACGAACATTTCACTCTGCTGGACGAAGCTGAAGGTCAAGGAGCTGAGATGAACAAGAGGTTTGAGGAAATGGCAGAACAAATCAGAGCCATTCAATCCCAGGATCCCATACAAGTTCAAAGTTCCAACCTTTGAGAAATACAATGGCACTGCATGCCCGAAGACCCATCTTCAATCCTTTGTAGGGAGGATTGATGCTCATACGGATGATGAAAAACTCTGGATGTACTATTTCCAAGACAGCTTGGTTGGAGCTTCTCTGGAATGGTATATGAAGCTTAGCAGAGTCAATATCAAGAGCTGGAAAGACCTGGCAGAAGCTTTTGTGAGACAATATCAATATAATTTGGACATGGCTCTAAACCATACGCAATTGCAGCACATGGCTCAGACTGCTAAGGAAGGTTTCAAAGAATATGCTCAGAGGTGGCGCCAGCTCGCTGCCAGAGTGTAACCATCGCTGCTTGAGAACGAGATGGCCGACATGTTTATGGGGACTTTGCAGGGTGTGTTTCTTGAAAGATTGGCGTCCAGTTCTGCCACCAAATTCAATGATATTGTTATTGCTGGTGAAAGGGTTGATACCTTGTTGAAGATGGGGAAGATCCAAGATACAAGTGCTAGCAGCTCGAATGGAGCGAAGAAAGCTTTCAGTGGACCTCCAAAGAGAAGAGAGGGCGAGACAAATGCTGTATTTGGCCGAGGCCGGGGCCGTGGTTATAGAAGACCATATGAGCATGTGGCAGCAGTCACAATTCCTTCATCTCCAATGCAACAGATGCAACCTCCACAACAACAACATCAACAACAGCAACAACCCCGTACCAACTATCAGCAGAGACCTTATCAGCCAAGGCAAACTCGCCCGGCTAATAGGGTGATTGAGGCCATCCCTATGACTTATGCTGCTTTGCTTCCAAGACTGCTGGATTTGAATCTAATTCAACTGAGAACTTTGGCACCACCACCTCCTGGAGAGCTTCCAGTGGGTTATGATGTCAATGCACGATGCGCTTTCCACTCTGGGGCACCCGGGCACTCGACTGAGAAGTGCAGGGCTTTACATCACAAGGTTCAAGACCTAATAGACTCCAAAGCAATCAACTTTGCACCACCGCCGAATGTTAATTCGAACCCTATTCCGAATCACGGAGGGGCAAGAATCAATACTGTTGAGGGGGGTGAAAAGTTAAGTCTTGTGCTGAGTATTGGAGAGGTGAAGACTCCTTTGAGGGTAGTGAAAGAGAGACTGCTGAATGGTCAAGTGTTTCCTGGTTGCAGTGCTGATTGTGAAGAATGTCTGAACTCTGAGAATGGATGTGAGAAGCTGAAGATGGGTTTGCAAGGTTTGATTGATGATGGATCCTTGCAGTTCAACAAAGTTGGTAATGATGAAGCAGAGGATGTGTCAACAATTACCATATTCTATGATGAAGCTGACATGCCTGTCAGAAGAGAGCCTGTTACAATCTATGCTCCTGAGATCAGTCCTGTAACTATCACCGTGCCTGGGCCTGTTCCATACACAGACGATAAGGCCATTCCTTGGCATTATGGCTCAGATGTATACGTAGCTAGACAGAAGATTGAGAGAAAGTATGCTGCTGTTGACCCGACTATAGAGAATGTCGGAGGAGTTGGAGGCTTTACCAGAAGTGGGCGTTTATTTGCTCCCCCTGTGCTGAGAGGGGATCCTGAGGCTGAGGCTTCATCCAAAGCCAAAGGAAAGCAGGCTGTGACTGATGAATCAACTACTCCTGTTGCTGGGCAGGGTACATTTGAAAAGGAGGTCGAGGAATTCATGCGTATTATAAAAAAAAGTGACTATAAGGTGGTCGATCAACTGAACCAGACACCTTCCAAGATATCCATTCTATCACTGCTGATGTGTTCCCCCGCACACAGAGAGGCCTTACTGAAGGTGCTGCAAATGGCCTATGTTCCTCAGGAGATCACTGTCAACCAACTTGAAGCTGTTGTAGGCAGTGTTAATGCCATCCATGGCCTAGGCTTTACAGACAGAGACCTTACGTCAGAGGGCAGAAACCATAACAAAGCACTACATATTACTATGGAGTGCAAGGGTGTTGTGTTGTCACATGTTCTTGTAGACATAGGCTCTTCCCTTAATGTGCTTCCAAAGAAGGCACTAATGAAGCTCAATGTTGATGGTATAGTCCTAAGACCAAGTGATCTGATTGTCAAAGCTTTTGATGGTTCGAGAAGATCAATTTTTGGAGAGGTTGAGTTGCCCGTCAAGATAGGTTCTCAAGTCTTCAAAAGTATCTTTTACGTCATGGACATCCAGCCTGCGTATAGTTGCCTGTTGGGATGCCCATGGATACATGCTGCTGGAGCTGTTACTTCAACCCTGCATCAGAAGCTCAAATATGTGGTTGACGGCCAGGTCATTACAATTTGTGGAGAGGAGGACATCTTCGTAAGCCACTTGTCAACATTCAAGTATGTAGAGATGGATGGAGAAATCCATGAGACCCTATGTCAGGCCTTCGAAGCAGTCAACTAAGCATCTTGACTCCTGTGGAGAAGAGCAATGAGAAAGAGGGTACATCTATCCACTCCTACAAAGAGGCAAAGGAGGTTGTTCAATCAGGCAGTGCCCAAGGCTGGGGCAAGTTACTGGAGCTGGAAAAGAAAGACGATAAGTTTGGCTTGGGTTATCAGCCTGGTGGATCTGCTCCAAGTGGTAAGGTTATCACGTTTACAAGTGCTGGGTTGCTCGACCGCAACCAGATTTGTGTGACAAGCCAAGATGGGAACAATGACGGTGACAGGGACAACTGGATTCACCCGTGTGCGCCTGGCGAGGAGCTAACAAACTGGTCTGCTGAAGACATCATACAAGTCACATGGCACTCAGAGTAATTATTTTGTTTCCTTTTATTAGCATACTGCATTGTCAAATCCAGCATTCTGCCCAAGATGCTTGGATCCATTGTATTGGGCCACCATGTTTGTATGCATCTTATTTTTTGCTATGAAATAAAAGGACATTTTCAGACAAACTGTGTTCTCTTTCTTTGTTTTTAAATTTTTCACAAAAAATATAAAAATGGCAATGTGTTTTCCTTTTTGTTTTTGTGTTAGCGTCTCTTTTTCAAAATAAGCAGATTCTGAATGAGCACATCATCTGTGCAGTGTTGATCATCCGGATTCCATTGATAACGTTCCTGCTATGACTACACATGACTTTGACAATCCAGTCTACTAAGCTGGTGAAGGGGTTGAGGAAGATTGTGACCTCCCTGAAGAATTGGTCAGATTATTGAAACAAGAGGAACGGGTTATTCAGCCTCATCAAGAAGAGATTGAGATCATCAACATTTGCAGTGAAGATGTGAAGAAAGAGATCAAGATTGGGGCCAGTCTGCAGGCCGACGTCAAGAAAGAGCTGATCAGTATGCTGAGAGAGTATGTGGATATCTTTGCATGGTCATATCAAGATATGTCAGGGTTGGATATCGACATCATTGTGCATAATCTACCTTTGAGAGAGGATTGTCCTCCTGTGAAACAGAAATTGAGAAGAACTCGTCCTGACATGGTGATGAAGATCAAAGAGGAGGTTCAGAAGCAATGGGATGCCGGGTTCCTTGTTGTAACTAGTTACCCACCTTGGGTATCTAACATTGTACCTGTACCAAAGAAGGACGACAAGGTCCGGATGTGCGTTGACTACCGGGATTTGAATAGAGCAAGCCCAAAAGTTGACTTTCCGTTGCCACACATTGATGTGTTGGTGGACAATACTGCTCAATTCTCGGTATTCTCCTTCATGGACGGTTTCTCCAGGTATAATCATATTAAGATGGCGCCGGAAGACATGGAGAAGACAACATTCATTACCCCGTGGGGTACATTCTGCTATAAGGTCATGCCCTTTGGTTTGAAGAACGTCGGGGCAACTTATCAACGGGCGATGGTCACATTGTTCCACGACATGATACACAAAGAGATTGAGTGTTATGTGGACGATATGATTGTTAAGTCTCGAGACGAAGAGGAGCATCTGGTCAACCTGAAGAAGTTGTTTGATAGACTGATCAAGTACAAGCTGAGGTTCAACCCCAACAAGTGCACTTTCGGAGTGCGTTCCGGGAAACTGTTGGGTTTCATTGTTAGTCAAAGAGGAATTGAGGTAGATCCTGCTAAAGTAAAAGCTATTCAAGATATGCCTGCACCGAAAACAGAAAAAGAAGTGCGTGGGTTTTTAGGGAGGTTGAACTACATTTCTCGGTTCATATCTCATCTAACTGCCACGTGCGAACCCATATTCAAATTGCTAAGAAAAGAGCAAACGGTCAGGTGGAACGATGACTGCCAAAGAGTTTTCGACAAAATAAAAGAATATTTGCAGGAGCCTCCAATTCTAATGCCTCCAGTGGAAGGAAGACCTTTAATCATGTACTTGACCGTGCTAGAAGGGTCAATGGGGTGTGTTCTGGGCCAACATGACGAGTCTGGTCGAAAAGAGTACGTTATTTATTACCTTAGCAAAAAGTTTACCGACTGTGAATCCCGATACTCACTGCTCGAGAAAACTTGTTGCGCTTTGGTATGGGCTGCTCGCCGACTTAGGCAGTACATGTTGACTCATACCACACTGCTCATTTCCAAAATGGATCCTGTCAAGTACATCTTTGAGAAACCAGCGTTAACCGGAAGGGTTGCTAGGTGGCAGATGATTTTAACTGAATACGACATCTAGTATACTTCTCAGAAAGCCATCAAGGGAAGTGTATTGTCGGATTACCTTGCACAACAACCTCTTGAAGATGATTATCAGCCAATAAAGTTTGATTTCCCTGATGAGGACATCATGTACCTCAAAGCAAACGATTGTGAGGAACCACTTCTGGAGGAGGGGTCAGACCCTGAATCCAAATGGAAGTTGATGTTTGATGGGGCAGTCAATATCAATGGACGTGGAGTTGGTGTTGTTCTTATTACTCCTGAAGGTGTTCACTTACCCTTCGCTGCCAGAATTACTTTTGGCTGCACCAACAATGAAGTGGAATACGAGGCATGCATAATGGGAATAGAAGAGGCTATTAATCTTCGGATTAAGAACCTCGATATATTCGGAGATTCAGCCCTCGTCATTAACCAAGTTACCGGCAAGTGGTATACGCATCAAGAGCATCTAGTTCCATACAGGGATTATGCTAGAAAACTGTTGACGTTCTTCATGACAGTTAAGCTTCAACACATACCACGTGATGAAAATCAGTTTGCCGACGCTTTGGCCACTCTTTCTTCGTCAATCAAAGTCTTGTGTTGGAATTATGTGCCTAGAATTGACATCTCCAGGCTTGACGCTCCAGCTCATGCCTTCTCTGTAGACGTCGTGTCTGACGAGAAACCTTGGTATTATGATATCAAGTTATTCCTAGAAAAGCAAGAATACCCAGCTGGGGAATCTTCCAATGACAAGAAGACCTTGAGGCGACTTGCTGCTAGTTTCTTCTTGAACACTGACGGGGTTTTGTACAAGAGAAACTTTGACATGGTCTTGCTCAGATGTGTGGATAGACACGAAGCAAGCCTGTTAATGTAGGAAGTCCACGAAGGATCTTTTGGTACCCATGCAGGAGGGCATGCTATGGCTAAGAAATTGCTGAGATCCGGGTATTACTGGATGACAATGGATGCAGACTGTTGTTCATTCGCTCGTAAGTGCCAGATATATGCAGACAAAGTGCATGTTCCTCCAAGCTCGCTCAACGTCATGTCATCTCCTTGGCCCTTTTCTATGTGGGGCATTGACATGATCGGGAAGATAGAGCCTACTGCTTCAAATGGTCATCGCTTCATCTTGGTCGCGATTGATTATTTCACCAAATGGGTGGAAGCAGCATCTTATGCCAACGTCACTCGTCAAGTGGTGGCAAGATTTCTGAAAAGAGATATCATATGCAGATACGGAGTGCCCGAAAGGATCATTACTGACAATGGTTCTAATCTCAACAACAAGATGATGGCAGACTTGTGTCGGGACTTCAAGATACAGCATCACAAGTCTTCTCCTTACCGACCAAAGATGAATGGTGCGGTAGAGGCAGCTAACAAGAATATCAAGAAGATTGTGTAGAAAATGGTTGTCACTTACAAGGATTGGCATGAGATGTTACCATTCGCTTTGCATGGGTACCGAACGTCAGTCAGGACGTCAACAGGGGCAACTCCCTTCTCTCTGGTATATGGCATGGAGGCAGTCCTGCCTATTGAAGTAGAGATTCCTTCATTGCGTGTGATGATGGATGTGAATCTCGATGAGGCTGAATGGGTGCGTGCTCGTTATAATCAGCTATGTCTAATTGAGGAAAAGAGATTAGCGGCTATCTGTCATGGTCAACTTTATCAGAGGAGAATGAAGCGTGCATTCGACCAACGAGTACGTACTCGAGAGTATCAGATAGGAGAGCTTGTGCTGAAGAGGATCGTTCCTCCAGGTTCATATCACAGGGGCAAGTGGACCCCAAACTACGAAGGAGCATTCATAGTGAAGAAAGTCTTTTCAGGAGGAGCACTGATGCTCACCACTATGGATGGAGATGACTTCCAGTCCCCTGTTAACTCGGATGCAATTAAAAAATACTTTGCATAAAATGACCCACTAGACACAAAAACAGAATTATAGTCCAGGCAAAAAAAGGGCATCCCGGCGAGCTAAAAACAGAATAAAAAGCTCGGGCAAAAGTTAGGGAAAATAAAAAAAATGTACACCCGCTGAGTTGAAAAGCCACATTGGACAGTCCAGGCAAAAAAGGGTATCCCGGTGGATTGAAAACCCGAAAGGGCGATCCACGCAAAACAAGGGAATAAGCGAGCAACTACGATCCGAGTAATCTGAACCACGTCATCGTTTCGTACAGCTTGACAGTATCAGAAGGATAGGAAGCAGTCTCCTCATCCCCTCAGAAAGCCAAAGCAGAATGGAGAGTCTTGAAGACATGTTGGTCATAGCAGAAATGGAACTCCTTGGAATGACGTGCTCATTGCCATTAGGATAGTTTCTTTTCTCAATTTTAAGGCAGCTACCTCTTTCCAGGTGGTTGCTTCCTGATGTAAATCTTTGCCTATTCAGAGGCCATTCAATAAAAAGAATATTCAGTCAAAAAGCTGTGTGTGTTTTGTTTGTTTGTAAAATGTCCTGAATTTTTAGCAAAAATAGCATTGCATTTAAACATGGTGATAATTTGAAAAGAAAATGACATGCAGGGAAACACTGTAAACCCTCTTTGAGTGTCAGGTGACGATGGATGAACAGATCATACCATGCAAGTCCCCGGGGCACACTTGTGTTTTCTATTGTTGCAGGTCACAGGATGGCATCACATTCTCCCAAGCAAAATTACTCTTTCCCAATAGAGTAACTCCCTAAGCAGAGATTTTCTCTAGTTAAGCCTTGGCAGCATCCCAAACAGTTTCTTATTTCCCAGTGGAGTAGCAGTCTATTCTTCCCCATTGGAGTATGCCCAGCAGGTATCTGAAAGCCTGACATCCCCAAAGTTAGAATTGCCAGAATTTTATCCCCAGCAAGGATCACATCCAGAGCTTAGCATTGGCAGCATGCTCTCCCCAGCTAGAGCATTGATTGAAGCATCTTTCCCAGCCAAGTATGAAGATAATCTTTCCCCACAGAGTTCATATTGGATTTTCACTTCCGTCAGTGAAATATTCCCCAGCGAAGTTGCCATACTTTTTGGTTAATTTGATGATACAGTCAGGTATTCATCACCTCAGTCAGAGTTAGGTGTCCAGACCTCTTGACTTGTCTTCCCCTGCAGAGTTGTAACTTTTATGGACAATCAGGCATTTGTTTGTTGCTCGTCTGCAATCCTCAACACTCGTCTGTGTTATCCCTAAGCAGAGTGTCCCCCAGCAGTGATATATTATTGCTCTATTGGTGCCTATCTGCATCTCTTAACACTTGTCTATGTTATCACTTTGGTATTTTCTCGTTTGCTTTCCCCAGCAGTGGTCCATGATTACCTTGATTTTGCTCGTCTGCAATTTCAAATACTCGTCTGTGTTTGGAGGGCCTGATATTCATTTGTTGTTGCTCTTTGGCAACTTCTAACACTCGTCTGTGTTTGGGATATAATCTCTGTTATTGCTCGTCTGCAATTTCCAGCACTCGTCTGTGTTGTGATGTTCTAATATCTTTTTGAAGCTCGTCTGCTTTGTCTGGATACTTGTCTGTATCATCCCTAGTACTCGTCCGTGATAGCCTATATCTATGTATGTGAGGATTTGCTGTTTATTCTGATATTCTTCTATTGCTACTCCAAATGCTCGTCTGTGTTTGAATTTCTGGTATTCGTCTACACCAGTGGATGATACTCGTCTGTATCATTGCCTGAAGCGCTCGTCTGTGTTTCTTAGATCATCGTCTGATACTCGTTTGTATCATTGACTGTTGGCACTCGTCCGTGTTATCTTGAGGATCATCCAATACTCGTCTATATTGAAGAGGTTTAAAATCCTGACAGTGGGAATTAATGTTAAAATGGTTACCAGTCCTGGCGTAACAGGTAAATCCGAAGGAGGCTCGTCTGTCTCAGGCACCAATTGTTGTTGCTGCACCTGGAATAATAGGTTTGCTCAAAGAAGACTCGTCTATCTTATACCATATATCCACGGATAATATATGAAGAAGGTTCGTCTAACTTGATTATGCATGTCTATCCCACAGACTTAAGTGCATCCCGGTCCTGGCATAACAGGTAAATCCGAAGGAGACTCGTCTGTCTCAAGTCATATGTTAAGTGTTTGAGGATTCGTATGTCCAGTTCCTGGCGTCACAGGATTGTTAGGATACTCGTCTGTCTCATGTCATTTGTTCTGGTAGTGTTTGAGGACTCGTATGTCCAGCTCCTGGCGTAACAGGATTGTTTGAAGCAGACTCGTCTGTCTCAGTGTTCTTATTCCAGATATCAGTTTCAACTTGGAAGAAGCTCGTCTACTTTTCCTCCCCTTCGGTCACCAAAGCATCATTTGGTTGGGTTTATTTCCCAGTTTTGCATTCTTCGTCAGAGTGCAAATTTCTGGTCTTCTTGGTATTCAACCACAGTTTATCTTGAATGGTCGTTAGCTCGTGCTACCGTCCTTTTTAGACTAACTGATGATTTAATAGGGGCAGTTGTAACACCCCAAATTTTCCCTCTTCATTTTAAGTATATATCACATCATATTCATCATGAACATATCATTTTCTTATCATCATATCATGGAAAGATGAAAGCATTACATCCTTCATGTCCTAGCATCAAGCATATGGTCATCTGTGGAGGTCCTTGAAGCATTTCAAGCCATGACAAGGGTCCCAATGGTTGTATACAAGTCCTATGGTGATTCTACACTCCATTAACAAGTTCAAGTCCATTGGCAAAAGCTCAGAAGATTGCATGATCATCAGAGATCTCAGGACAAGGCAAAGCTCCTATACAAGGCACCCAAATTAGGGTTTGTGATTAAAGCATCAAGATCTCACAACTTTGGCCATTTCATTTGGGAAAAGTCTTCTATATGTTAAGAGGATCCTAGGTGTCAATTTTCATGAGAAAATTCCATGTGAAAGTCAGACAATGCCTCAGTTGCTTGCAGATGAAGTAAAAAGTCAACTGTGCCCGGAAAAAGTCAACTATGTGATTTCAAGGGGTCTAACCCAATTTTTTTTGGCCAAGAGGGGTCCTTACAATGTTATAAGAGGTTTGGAATGATCAAAGTTCAAAAATCATGGAGATTTGAAGGGTTTTGCAAAAATGGTACAAAGTTGGTTTTAAGGAATTTCCAAATTTGGCAACTTTTGCCCTAATTTTCAAATGGCCTTAACATGATCAAATATTCTTCAAATGGACCAAAGTCAAACATGAAAGTTGAAGAGTAAGGGCTCCCATTTTCAAAAAGTACAAGTACATTTTCGTAGGATTTGTAGTGTTTCCTATTGGTCCTTTGAAAGTTTGCTATTTTTAGGGGAAAATACAACTTTTCATGTAGGCACCAAATGCAAAAGGCCTCAAAACTTGTTTGTATGACTTGATATTGGTTCAAACTTATTTCCAACTTAAAATACATCATATTTGAACCAATTTGCTCCAAATAAATGCTCATTTTCGTGCACTACAAGAAAATCACTCCAAACATGCAAAATTGGCAAAATCATGAAATAAGTGTGAGGGCTTGATCTAAGGGCCAGGATTTGTTACATTTTAATCAAGGGTGGTAAATGCATTGCACATGTGCTGAGAGGCCCAAGGGAGCATGAGCATGGCATGCTTATCTCACATGTTGCAAATTATGCAAATTCACACAAATCCCATGACTCACTCGTGCATTTGCTTTCATTCTTTCAGCAAGGGTTTGTGACCTCATACAAAAGCTGCTAGGGTTTCATCAAGCCTCAGATCTCTCTCATTCTCTCATTCACAAACTTCATGCAACTTTGCATTTTCTTCCATTTCTCTTCACACAAGCAAGCAAACTCAAAACAAATTGTGGATCTGTAATCAGGAAGAGCTAAGGATCATTAAACACTCATTCATTCAAGCTCTCCTTCAAGTTCAGCTAGCTTGCCATTTCAGGGAAGGTGTGGGTAGATCTCAAGATCCAACTTCATTAAAGACCTTAGATGCATTTATTTTGCATCTAGGGTGAGAGAGGATTGATTTGCACGCAGCATTTGGTTTTCTACCTCACTGAATCAGGATCTACACTTCAGGTATGGCTCAAAATCTCATGATCTAAAAATGAAATTGAACATGCTTTTTGTAATTCTTGATCTTCACTGAGTATTCTGCAAGCTTTGGTTTCCATTTTAGTGCATTATTGAGTGAGTTATGTGCATTTCAGTTTCGAAGGTCAATGTTGTTTTGCTTCGATCCAGATGATGCGTTGAGTTTTAGCAATTTTTGATCACATATTTGGATTCAGTGAGGTTGAATTGGTTAATCTGGACAGTTTGATTGTTGTTTATTGAAGTTTGTGGCTCTGTGTTGAATTCTGGTGCCGGAGCCCTAGCTCCGGTCACCGAAAACTGGGTTCATGTTCATATTAGGGTTTGTGTGAAGAAGATGAGCCACAGCCACTGGATCTGCTCATCCAAGCGTTCATATGCGTCCACGTAGCCCTAGGGCACCTCCCGTCTCATGTGTTCTTTCTTTTATTTCATTTAATCACCATGTTGCGCAGCCTATGATAACTATTGTGTACCAACCACTCATCAATCACCATTCTGCCACCTCATTTAATGAGGTCTTCCATAACACACGCACGATTGATCCGTTGCTTCTCATTTTTTCCAGTATTTAATTCATTAATTTCCACAATAAAAACCATGAACCTGCGCCAGAATTGGGCCCAACCCCTGCTATCCACACCTCCCTCACACTAAGCCCATTCAGTTTTCAACGTGGACCCTTACTCTTCACACCTCCCATCCAATTCTCTTTTATTTCTTTTTATTCATTTCAGTTTCTATTTTATTAAAATAGTTCCTTCATCCAAAAATTCTAAAAAAAATCATGAGTCTTCTTTTGAGTCTCTTTTATTTTCTCATATTTTTATTTTATTTTTTTCCCATTTCCAAGTGTCTCAATTAATTCCTCATTTCATATTACTTCTTTTTAATTTTTGTTTGACCACACTGCCTTGTCCAATTTCCATACACTTCAATATTTTGAATTTTGATCCCATTATTTTTGCTCTGGATTCTTAAGACAATGTACTTCTCATGTGATTTTTCTCTTGATTTTTAGAAACTTATTACTTGAGTCTTAGTCCTTTGACTTGTGATGGAAGTTTATAACCCTAGCTTGTGTTAATCCTCCATTTGACCTAGTTTGCTTCTGAATTCTTTCAAATCCTTTAGCCCATTGATGTAACATGTTTGAAGATCATTTGACTTGAGTTGTGGAATTTTTAGATGCTTGGTTTATTTAATTTGAATTTTACTTTGAACCTTGTCCCATTTTACTTCCTTTGGACCTTTAGCTCTCTTATAAGCTTAGAAGGGCACTTGTGCCAACTTATTCTTCTCATTTGGGGTTCTTTTGGGGTATGGGTACCTTCCTGGTCCTAGGATAGGGTTTGTGTCTTAATAATTTTGGTGTCTTGCTTACCTTTAAGTCATTTATTTCCTTAAGTGCTTTCACTTCATCTCATTACCTCTTTCACTCCCATTTGGTAATTGTTTGGTCTTGAACTCTTTTCTCTTCATCTTGTTGGTTTCTTAAGCCCTTCTTCATCTTGTTTTGGTTCTGGTTGTGAGCTTTGAGTCCATGTTTATGCATATTTGCTTTGCATCCTCCTTAAGTGTGCATTTGTTTTCATATATGTTCATGTTGCATCTTTTGCTTATAAGCTTCATCTCCTCATCCCTTTGAGTTGTATTTGCATTGTGCACTTGGTCATATCATTTCACTTTTGATTGTGTGATGTTAGCATGTTGTCTTGCTCATTGTGTTTCATTTGTGTTCACTTTACTAACCTTGCAGGGGCTATGGTAAGTGTGAGGCGTGGGAATTGAGTTCCACATCTCCAATTCTCATGTCCTCTTCTTATGCTTATTTGTACTAACTCTTTTGCTTGTTGGGCTTAGGCCTTTCTCATCTCTTCTTATTTTTCTCTTCTTCTTCATTCCTCATTAGGATAGAAACCTCACTAACCCTTAGGACATCCATGCATGTTAACACTTAGGGTTATTTAGTCCCCCTTTAGAATTTTTCCTTTATGATCCTTTTGGTTCTTCTTCTCTTCTCATCTTATAACCATAAAAAGCACCCTAATAATGTTTGAAGTGATGTCTTGATCCATAGCCTTATCCCATGAGGTATGCTTGTAGTCTTCCCATCTTGGAATAGTACAAGTTTACCTTGTGATGCACAAGTCTGATCAAGGTATCTTCTTCATCAAGAAAAGCATAAAAAACACTTCTTCATCTGTAAATACCAAAAACACTTAATAATTCAACAAGTTAGTGAGCTTAGGCCCTAATCTTTGGTTTCAAGTTTTGGGGATCTTCTCCTTACTTGAGTGTGCTTGTTCTATTATTCCATCTTGGAATGTAGTGACAAGTGCACATTCCATGGAAAAGAGCTTGAGTTCACTTCCTTGTGACACACTCATAAAAGCTTCTAAAAAAACACAAACAAACAATAAGTGTCTTTCCTTCGGGAATTCTTTTCTCACCTCATTCGCTCCGTACGCGAACTTGCTCCTACTTGTCACTTTGCAAGACGGTTACGCACTCGTCGTCCGAGTCTGCAACACCTGAGCAATGGCATAGGCAGTTCAAGCCTTAATTCGCAAGCAATTTCCTTGTTACCCCTAGTTAGGGGAACTACGGCGTCTCTGATCCTCATTATCCTGATGATGTACGTAGGCAGCGGGGTAGGGCCCGTTCCAGCACAATCTTTATTTTCCCTACATTTTTCTCTTTGTTTTCTCATTCAGTTCTTTTCCCAGTTTCTTTTCCAGTTCATTTTCATTTCTTTGCTGCAGCTTTCATACCATCACCCTTTGAAATAGTTTTCTTTTGCAAGCGTGGATCCCGTCGGGTACGGCGGACGATCTGGGTGCTAATACCTTCCCTGGTCGTAACCGACTCCCGAACTCAGTCTCTTTGGTTCGCAGGACCTGTGTCCTTCCTCTTCTTTCTTCTAGTTTGTGCAGCATTACCATTCCCTTTCTTCGGGATAAAAATGTCTGGCTGGCGACTCTATTCTTTTTCCGCGCCACTTTCGCGTTTGTACCAGGATGGAAATCCGGGGAGTGACACTCCTATCAACCACAAACACAATAATAAAAAATTTCAATATTTTCTCCGTCACAATAATAAAAAAAACTTAACCTTTCTCCGTAATAAATAATAATTTTCTTTTCCCTTTAATAAGTAATCTTAGTAACTTTAATCATAAAGAAGACAATAATAATAAGTTATCATTTTAAGCACAAACTAGACTAAGAGGTTCCCGTTGAGTACAACGGACGTGAGGGGTGCTTAATACCTTCCCTTTGCGTAACTGACTCCCGAACTTAGATTAGTGGTTTCATTGACCATTTCTTATCCTTTATTTAGGTTGTGTCTATATCTCCCTTTTCTCTCGTAGATTAAATAGAATTAGGTGGCGACTCTGTTATTTGTTTTAGGATCGTATTTTTTCGAGGTACGACACTAACTTATTTCTTTTTATCAAAATATTATTAATCTAATATAATAACTAATGGGCCTAAGTCATACACCCCTATAATTACTATTTCCGACACGATTCTAAGCCCACTTAATCGAACACCCTCCTACAACTATAATATTAATTCTAATATTATTTCTACGACTTACTAACTTAATTACCGAATTAATGACTTAATTCACCGCAACACAAAATCGATCAATAATTCACCAATAATTACTTTCTCCTAACTAAATCAATTAAATAGACTAATTACCTATTATCAAATACAATAATTCAAACAACACAATCAACATATTCAATATTATTTTCCACAACTTAAATCAACTCAATTAATCAATTCAACTCGAACCAACTTAGAAACATCAATGTAATTTCCGATATTTCGGAAATCAAATTGAATCAACTCAAATACACAAATCAACGCAAATTAACACAATATAATACAATTATATTTAATTAAATAATTAATTAAATAAACGGGCATTACAACATCCACTCAAGAAATCCCTACCATGTATGCTCAAGTTACTCCTACAATCTATTTACCCCCTACCTCAACCATCGTCACTCGACAACCAACCATCACTCAACTAATTTCTACAGAAATTCCTGTTGTTGAAGAAATCCCCATTTCTATAAAACATATTCAAGCAAAGCTTATTCCAACATCTGACCCTGCATCACCTGAATTCCTATATCTTGATCTGACCCAAAACATCAATGTCATAAATCTTTCTGATAACCTTGACTCCTCCTCATCATCAGACACTTTCTCACTCACAGACTCTGACCAAAGTCTTTCTGATCATGAAACCCAAACACATCCAAAACATCTATCTTCTGACCAAAATCCTCCTAACTTTGATGAAGCCATTACCATGTTTAAGGAAAATGTAGTTAGGAGATTCAAGAAGCTTTCTGATGAATCCAGATCCAACATTGACCCTACTAATTTGGGTTCTTCCTGGAATCTATTCAATAAATGGATGTATGTGGAACTTTAGAAGATCAAGAATCTCTCTGATCAGATTAAAGAGAACTATATTCAGTAATCAGAAGATAGATTAGAAGCTTAGAAGGAAGGTGAAGAGAAGTTGTCTGTTGAGAGAGAAATGGTTGAAAGATTAGCTAAGGAAGCTAGTGAGAGAGAGGTTGCTCAGAAAGATAAGGAAAATGCTCTGAAGGCTCTTGAATGCTCTAAACCGTCTATTTATAATCCTATTTTGTAAACTCTAGAGAGTATTCAGAAGGAACAAATGTTGTTTAGATCAAGAATGGACAAGCAAGATGAAGTCACCTTCAACATTCAGAATGCTCAGGCTCAGATTCTTTAGAGGCTCCCTCCTCCACCAAAACCTTAGACACTTTCTAGGATACCCCTTAGTATTTCTTTTTGTTTCCATCATATATCACCGGACTTCACTTAAGAAAGTCCATCAGTTATGAACCATCAGAAGCCAAGAACTCAGCTTCTCTCAAATATGATCTCTTAACAGATTCTGAATAGATTATCTTTAAAATTTTGAGCCTGCATACTTAGAACACACATTAGATAACATCATTGTTCTTTCAATACTTTTTATCATAAAAACCTAAAGGATATATGTCATGAACAAATCTTGTTCTAATATGCTCCAATCATTTTCAATTCTTTTTACTAGAGCAACATCAACTTTGTATTAAGAACAAATGAATATTCCTTCACAACCTTCCAAATACCATGATCTAGCCCTTCTAAGAAAAACTTCATTTTATCTTTCTATAAACTATACCATTCTCCATTAAAGGATGAAGGTTTGCTTAGTGAAAAACCTGAAGTCATTTTCCTTCTAGGACGATTAGTCTTTAACATTAGTTAGGCTACGATGCCACTTGTTGGACAAGTGACTCCAAGCACAAGTTCGGGAGAGGGTGAATCGAGATATATAAAAATTATGATAATTTAAAAGGTTTTATTACTTAATAGGAAATTTGTGTTAGTATTGTTAAGATCGGAGATTAAAACAACATAGTTAATAGCAATAATATAAATGATAAAAATTAAAGAGTTTAGGATAAGAGATATTACGCCAAGATTTATACATATTCGGCCAAATGTTGTCCTATTCATGTCCCTAAGAGATCTTCTTTAGAGTTTTCTAAGAACTTCGGCTTTTATAGGTTATGCCAACGAATCCTTGTTACAAGTGAAATGAGAGATTTTATGTTGGCTTATCCCCCAAACTAAAAGAGATATTTTCCACATGATGAGCTCAATAACCAAGTAGATATTAACTGACTAATCTAAATAAACAAACATAAATTTTGTAGGATGAGTTCTATAAACAAACAAATATTTTTCAATGGTTGATATCAAGAACCAAACTTGATTCTTTAAGAGTATAACACTCTTGAAAATAAAAATTATGGAACGACACCAATACAACATTTTTCTCTCAAGTAGTTTTCACTCACAAGGCACTAAGACAACTTTGGTGAAATAAAATATTTAGAGAGGGAGAGAGAAGAGTGATAAAATGTTAAGCAATAGGAAAACTATGAAATCTATAGTGAAAAGTGATACTCCCTCCGTCTCATAAAAAATGTCTCATTTTCATTTTTTCTTTAGCTCAAAATGATCTCCATTTACATTACCAATGCAACAATTATTATTATTTTTCCACTACTATACCCATATTCATTAAATTTTATTTTATTCAACTATTTTATTCACTACACTTTTTAGGGGTATTCTAGTAAAGGATATTAGTTTTTTCACTAAAACTAACACATCTAATCATTTTCTTAAGAACCGTGCATTGCTCAAATATGACACTTTTTATGAGGCATATGGAGTATAAAAGCTCTCTATAGGCCAAAGGTGTGGCATAAATTAGGGAACATTCCGTGAAAAATGTAAGACATCAAATCGATTAGCTAAGGGACCTGATCAATTTGTTTTGACTAAATAATCATTTAGACAAAAGACCTAATCAAATATTTATCCCCAAAAAGGAATAATTTGATTTATAGTTGTTACCACTCATTAAGGGACCATTGCAATTGATTATGGACTCAACCAAGGGAAAATAATTGATTAGGAATTTGTTCTAATCGATTATTTAGTTAGAAAAGGCAATCCAATCAAATAGACACTTCATGAATCAGTTAGCCTGGTTGTAAAAAACTTTATTTTGTATTTTCCTTAAATAAAGAGAGGCCTTAAGAAAATTTAGGGTTGTATGTGAGTTTCCTTAATATTTTATAATTTACTCTCATACTTTCACAAGACTCTAGTCGCTCAGAAAAACATGAATATGTGAGCATCCACACTTCCTCTCTTTGACAAAACCAAAAGCTTTCAAGTTCCTTTTCCAGATACATAGATCATATAAGCACTTCCAAGAACCTTGTATATTCTACTTAATGAGACTTGAGATATCTTCAAGTTAATCACCATCATCAAATAATTGGAAACATGTCACCACCAACTTCATCATTCATTAGTGTTGTTGTAATTAAAACACAAAAAAAATCATCAATATCATGATTATCAACTTCATACATGCAAGCACATAAATCCACATATACATGGACTTATTTAGATCAAATATACCTATGCGGTATGCATCGTTGAAATTCAAAATATATGTGAGACATGCTCTAACATTTGGATCCATAACATCAAAGCTTGGATCACCCTTTTTTACTCTGATGGTGCAGTAAAAGGGTTTTGTGGTGGTGGTGGTCCCCTTCTTCTTTGGCCCGTGAAGTGGTGATATAAAAAGTCATCGTCTAACTTATAAGTAAGGCTGTGAGGGTATTTATTTGAGATATCCACATTTTTTAGCTTGCATAATCTTATGATTAAACTAGGAAAATAAATACCATGTTTATGTTGTGAATTTAGGATACCCGGATCTTGTTGGAAAGTAACTATCAATGATGTTAAAACCAGAATTTTATCCGGATTAATGTGTTCGGGGAGGATGTATTAAAACACTTTATCCTATGATGTTAATTTCTTGTACAATGCATGTATAATCACATGGTTCTTCCAGTTCAATCATCCATTATGACACTATGCTTTTACTTTCCAATTAAGTATAATATTCCTCATATGACAAGCCTCTAAATTTGTGTTCATCATACGAAAATCCATTGACCTTCAGGTGTATTCTAGTTGGTCATCATTTGTATTAGTTAATCAAACTACCATTCCTTTACTTTGTTGATCAATGAGTGTGGGAACAATCTCATGAATACTCCCTCTTATCCAAATTCTAGAGCTCTGAGTGTATTAGACAACTCTTCAAATTTTGTGAGATGTGTATATGGATCTTAATGATCTAATATTGTAAAAGGGTTAGAATAAAGAATTTGCAATAATATTATTTTCATCTCAGCTTGATGGGAATTTCTTTGGGGTTTAGCTATATGAGTTAGTCGTCTTAGACTATTGTGGCACGACATTCCACCACAATTGTTGTTACCATTAAATCCACTGTTGTTTCTTTTGCTAGCTATTTTCTTCTTCTTCATCATCTTGTTAATACCAATGTCTATCATAGTGTCAGCTAAACCAATAACCTACAATCTCCCCCTTTGGCAAATTGTGCCTAAAATATTATCAGAACCAGTCAACCAGAAGGAACCAACAAAAACATAGAGTGTTTGTTCTTGATTGAAGCTTTTAAACAAGATCAAGTTTTTGTCTTAGAATATTGTTTCTCTTTCTTTGTAAGATTTTGTTTGATTATCACAGTGTGTGATTGAGGGGAGTGAGAGGGGTTCTCTTATCTAAGAGTTCTTAGATATAAATTGCATTGGGTAATGATTAAGTGAAGAGTGTAAACAAGGTGGTTTAACTCTGAATTGATACTACTGATAGTGGATTTCCTTCCTGGCTTGGTAGCCCCTATAGTAGGTGTGTTTGCATCGAACTAAGTTAATAATTACTTGTGTTACTGCCCTTTTTTACTTTACGTTTTATCCTCCTTGTTAATGTTTGGATATTAATGTCGTGACATCTCTTTCAACATCACATATCTGATACCAGAATTTCAATTGGTATCAGAGCAAGCATCATGCTCTGTATCTGGGTGATATCTATGGAAGTTACTTTCTGGTATAATGGACAAGTAGGTGGGATTTGTGAACAGACCACCCATTTTGGATGGAACTAATTATGATTATTGGAAGCCAATGATGGTTGCCTTCTTGAAGTCTTTGGATAACAAGGCTTGGAAAGTTGTTCTGAGGGGATGAGAACATCATGTTGTAAAGGAGAAAGATGGGAAGGATACAACAGAATTGAAGGCAGAAGAGGACTGGTCTAAGAAAGAAGATGAACTTGCTCTGGGAAACTCTAAAGCCTTGAATGCCATATTCAATGGAATTGACAAAAAATATCTTCAGATTGATCAATACTTGTATTGTAGCCAAATCAGGATGTCCTAGATCAGACGCATCAGATGTTACGACATCTGATCTGACATCACAAACAAAACCTACACACATGTTCTTCAAGCATGTCAGAGAGATCTTACAAGACATCAGAACAATAAGACTAGTACTTTTGTTTTTGGACTTCAATCTTGGGTCCAATAAGACTTATGAATATTCAATTCATCTCTTTTTCCAATTCTCTTTTGATCACTCCCATTCACTATATTATTTTTCAACTTGCTCTATTTTGATGTTTTAACTTTTATCTTTGTTACAGAGCACTCAAGTTAAAAGTCTATTTTGAAAAGTTATCGCAAACATTGTTTGAATGGTTTGACATTAAAATACCAATTAAGATCGCATTATTGGGCATTTTCTTTCCAAATCCTTTATACTTGGTTATTATATATATATATATATATATATATATATATATATATATATATATATATATATATATATATATATATATATATATAAAGTCTCATAATTTGGGATGAGGTGAACTAAAAAAGGAAAGATTAGATACAATAATATTTTTAAAATATCATAATTGATACTACTAATATAAGCAATAAATACTAATAATAAAATATGATTTAAATAGTTTTTTTTTTGTTATGCTAAGTTAGCAAGTTTTGTATTTTAGTCCCAGTAATATTTTTTTTTATAGTTTTAGTCCTTATATCTTATTTTCGCATTCGTTTTTGTCCCAAAGAAAAATTTGCAGGAAATCTACGGATTTTGATTATAGGGACTAAAACGAATGCGAAAGTAAGATATAGAGACTAAAACCAAAAAATTAAATTACAGGAACTATAAAAAAAAATCCACTAACTTATAAAGACCAAAAGACTATTTAATCCATAAAATATTATCTCAACACTCCTCTTCAAGGTGGTGGACATACATCATAAGGATCCATCTTGTCACATATGTGAGTAATTAAAGGTCACCTAAGAGATTTTGTAAAGTGATAAGCAATTTGATCTTTGGAATTGACAAATGAAATTTTAATGGTCCTCATGATAATCTTCACTCTATAAAAGGGAAAATTGATTTCTATATGCTTTGTCCTCTCATGAAGATTTGGATTAAAGGAGGGGTGGAAATTTGATTGACTAATACATACAAGTTCCATATGGTTGATATCCGAAAATGAAATTATTGTAGTAAATTCTTTAACCACAAGATCTCAGACGTGGCATGAGCCATGACTCGATACTCAATTTTTGTACTTAATCGAGCAAAAACAAATTGCATTTGCTCTTTCGTGAGAACAAATTTTAACCAATAAAAACACAATAACTCAATTTAGAGCGTCTATCACTTGCATCTATTTCCTGATCAGCGTCTGAATATCCAATCTTGCACAAAAAATAAGTCTTTTTTAGGCGATCCTTTTTTAATATTTAAGGATTTTTTTCCTATTCTAGAACCATAAATGCATCGAGGAGTGGTGGTGATGACAGATTGAAGCTTCATACACAGTGAATAGGGGGTTGGCCTACAAGGTTAGTACTCCAACACTTAAGTTAGTATGTGAGAGAGAAAAGTGAAGTGAAATTGAATTTGAAACTGATTACTTGAATTTGACGTCTTCTCTATATATAGTGGAGAGGAAATAACTAAGTTGATATTAGATATGAATGAATTACAGAGAGCCATTGGATGCACTTGTAGTTGAGACCTTTTATTATCGTCATGTAGGGAACTCTCATGCACCTGAAAGATTATGGAAGGAATAATATTTCCTTATAGTAGTATGTCATGGTTGATGTGACTGAAACAAAAGAGTTACCACTATGCATGTGTTTATGCTTGGCGAGACATGGGCTTTTAACTTCATTTTTGGTTACCGACCAATCTCACCTTTTTATTTGGAAGTTAAAAAGAAAATGCTCCAGTCCTTTGGAGATTCATGCATTTAATGTCTCATACTTCAAATTTCTTTTTGGTAGCGTCATCATTACAACTCTTGGAAAATGAAACACTTGAGCATTGTGCGTGAGTGATTTGACGTGTTTGATAAAGTTCATTTCCTTATGCATGCTAGAATATAGACTCCAAAGAGTCAACGTTGCTTTCTTTGAGGCATTTTCCTATTTAGCAGTTATCTTATTCTTTAGTGTTTCACTTTCCTGCATCTGAAAAATTGGTGTAGTATGGGTAACAAAATTATTGTAAAGTGCTCACAAATCCTAGAAGAGTGTTCAATATTCCTAGGAAGATTCTGTTTATTCTTTTATCGTTACTAATTTAGCAAAAGTAGGCAATCTTCTTAACATTTTTGTCAAAGTTCGTCCATCTTCCTATTTGGTAATTTTAACTCCCACCGAGGACGAGAGGATATGCATTAAGTACTGTGATTATTTCATTCCCTTTTATGAATGCACTTTCTCTTCTTTGGATCTTTAAGTATCTAGCGATGGCTCATTTGCAAATTCATCATACAAGATGGGAACATATGAAAGTTTACCATTGTTTGATTCGAATACTTAAGAGAGGAAAACCTTTCATGACCTTTTTCTTCCATATCTTTAAATTTTGTGGTACTCCAATGGCTCGGTGGCATAACTGAAGGTTATTTTCCTTAGACCCGACCTTGCATAGATTTGGGCCCGTTCCTGAGCTATAACCTTTTTAAGTTCAATTCTTTCTGATCACCCCTTCGGCCTCGAAACACATGTCACAGTGTACGCTATTGGGGATGGATTGGAAAGACAATGTGCCAATTTATTTCTAAAGTAATAGAATGAAAGTCATTTCCTTATGGGGAATAGTGTATACGTATGTTAAGAGGAAGATCTTTCTTACAAGGCTTTATATTAGAAGAAGCGGCTAATGAGTTTCATCAATGACCTGAGTTACTTCAGAGGAAGTACCCCCACGGAGGAGGCCAAACAAAAATGCTTGCAGTGCCTCATTGATGTTCAATTATTGATAAGATCCCGCTCCCGGGTGTAACACCCCAAAATTTGCCCTCTCATTTTCATGCCATTTAGCATATCCTTTCATACATTGCATTGCATTTAGATCACAATTGCATCATAAACATACATGAATATACATCTCCATTTGAGCTTTCACAGGTTGCGACTGGCCTTTTTTTTTTTCATGCGGAACGTGCACAAGAATCTTAGAAGAAACCAAAAGTTCTCGGTTGATTCAAAGGAGTTTAAGCAGAATATCAATTTTATGGTGCAGTTTGCAAAAGTTGTAACTTATGATCGGAAACTCATTTTGGCTTGAAACTCAATAGTTTAGACTATTTCGGTATTCTCTACAACTTTTGTGTTCGGCTCGGAGGCCAATTCATCAAGGAAAATGGCGGGAATTATTTGTTTTTGAAATTTCGGTTTCGCCGATTAACTGTGCTAGCGGTATTCAAGAGTTCGTAACTTCTGATTGGGTCAACATGTCTGAGAGATTCATATGCCAAAAGTTCCGTCTTGATATCCTTTCTAACTTTTGGGTTTTGGCCGAGAACTAATTCTTTGAAGAAGATCTCAGAATGTGCGAGTCTTTAGAGTCGACATAGTGAAAAACAGTGCTGAACCGGTGAGTTTTGAACACTAAAAAATTCATAACTCTTGGCTCGTTCATCGAATTGATGTTGTTTCGGTGTCTAAAATTCCGTTTAGATGTTATCTTAATTATGTGAATTCAGTTTGGGTTAGGTCCGAGTGGAAGGATCTCGAAAATGCGAATTACCAGTAAGGTTCTTTGATGCAGTGCACTGTCTGTCAGATTTTGTAAAATTCATAACTCGGTCAATTTTCATCGGATATCACCCGTTCTTGAAGCGTTGGTTCACAAATTTTATCCTCTTCAAGTTCAAAGACAAACGCGAGTTCGAACAGTGCTCCAAAGATTGTCGTTTTGGTTTATTTCACAAAACTGAAGTGCTGAATCGAAGAAAAAGGGCGAACGTGGTTTCACGAGAAAATTCATATCTCCCTCGTCGTTTGTCTGGTTGAGCTTAGGTTTTAACACCAGGTCACTGACTCATAGATCTACAACTTTTCTGACAAAGTCGAGTCGAGATTATGCTCCGAAGAGGTTGACCTAGTCACATTTTCGAGTAGCGGACACCAAATAAGCCGAAAAAACAACTTATTCAGTGACGTCTTGCAACTTAAACGTATCGATCGCACTCGATTTTGATCGTATGACGTTCGTTCTTTTTGTGTTGCAACCGTGATTCAAAGGTGGACAATGTTGTGGAAGGCTCAGAGTCGAAATTTCTTGCCGAAGATATTGTTATTTTCACTTAAGCCGAAATTCTACCTTTTGCCTTTCATTTTACACTCCACTATATATTCTTTTGACCCACAATTTGTCTCATAACTTCAATCATAATTTACAAACACCAAAAAACTCTCACAAACTCTCTCTAAAGGATCAAAGTTCATTCTCTCAACTCTTTCTCAAGAACACAACAACAACTTCATCAAGAACTCAAGAACACAACAATTCCGATCAAGCTTCCGATAGCCGAGCCGCCACGAACCACCACCTCTGGTCAACTTCACCACCGTGCGATCACCATCTTCCGCCGCCGGCAGCCACGCGGCCTCTCCTCCTCTCCTCCGTTCATGATCGCGTCTCACTTCCTCCGGATTCACAATTTCTTCGTCGATTCTTCATTCGGTAAGCTTCTTAAACTTTAATTCATGAATAATTGTTGCATTGTTTCTTGAATTGAATTTTGAAGTTGAATTCATATTATGGAGATTATGTGCATTGATTCTTGATGTGGTTGTTGATTGATGCTTGATTAATTGATCCTAATAATTGTTGTTGTGCATAATTGGAAATGATTGTTAAAATTGACATAGACTAATCGATGCATGTTAGATGTTTGATAAAATTCTTAAGAGAGTTAATTATTGTGACTTGATATTGATTGAAGTGCTTGACTTTTAAATTCATGCTTGTTTCAATGTGCAAATTTGAAATAGGATAGGTTGAGGCTTAATTGTTGATGTTGTTAATGTATCGCGTGTCGAGAATATGTTTGGGTCGTAACTTCCTAACCGTAGCGCGTTTTCGCGAATGTGAATAGTGTAAATTGACTTTGTTGATTATTCCGGAGTCATTGGTAAACTTTTTAGTCGATTTTGGACAATTTTTTTCGACTATTTCGCTACTGCCAGCCGATAAAATTGGCCAAAAAGTATCACTTCCAAGCGGAATTTTCAAAAACCGATTGCATATTTGAATCCGTTGGCACGTTTGTAAGTTACCATGCGATTTTCGTTCAATTCCGAGTCGGTGATTTTTGACGCGTTTTTTCGTTTTAAAGCTTTTTAAGTTCGGTTTGGTGCGATTTTGATGCATTGATCTTGTTTTGACTTGTACTTATGTTTGTTGATCATTTGCCATTCATTGCATGTAAATTTGTTCGATTCCGGTTTGAGTTTGCATGTTGTTTATGTTAGAGCATAAGTGCTGCCCCGTTTTGAAACGTAAATTTCAATGCATGTCCATGACTCATATATTCATATTTCTACTTGATTTGGAGTTGTGAGGCATAGGTGCAACTTCCGGTTGCACCTCTTTTTGGTTTCTAATGCGTTTGTTGAGTTCATGCAAGGTTCTCGCAAAGATCTTAACGACGGTCGTTTGGTTGGTATTCCACTTTATTTGTGGGATACCTTTGGATTCAAATGATATTTTGTATCGTTGTTTTTGTTTCGATTATGGGGAATCTTCACAAAGCAATTATGGAAGATGAGCATTTATTTTGCTCATGGGAGATTACAAGGCTTGGCTTGAAGTTTTTTTGGATTTCTTTTATGTGAAAGAATCGGCACTTCGACCAAGTAAGTAATCTCGATTATCTACTTTAATGCATCATTCTAGTTGTATGCGACTTAGGATCATATAACTTAAGGTGCATATTGAGCCCTCCCACCTGAGGCATTGGATTTATTTGTGATATATGTTAATTTGTGTCGATTTCGGAGCTTAGGGATTAGGTTACGAACCATTAGGATCGATTCCTTTCGCTTTCCCTTAAATCACCATTTTTTGCCCGTTTCGTCGTAATTATTAGACATAGTTTTAGGTGTGATAAAATTCTGGAAAAATTCATGATTGATCCTTATCCTCTTAATTAATTTTTTATATTTTTTGTTTCCAGATTTGGGTGGTTTTAATAATTAATTTGGATTTTAGATCATAAGCTGTCCCAAAAAGGAAGGTTTTGGCATAAGGGACCGAAATCGATTTTTCTCCATAGGTGTGAAACCTATTTTTTGTGTGTGATTAATCACTGTAATTTGTGACATTTTGATGCTCATTAGGCATTTTTTTCATAATTTTTAGTGCCCTTTTTGATCCACTTTGTGGAGTTGTTTTTTGGTGATCATGTTTTGTTACCTTGCTAATCAAGGAATTGTTTTGGCACTTTGGTGCATAATTTTGTAGAATCCTTTTGGACCATGTAAGATAATCACTATATCATTCCAGGGATTTAATTTCATAATTTTTAAAGGTTTTTTTCTATTTTTCCATGTCACCTAGATCCTAGGTTGATTCATGTGTCTATTTGTTGTATAACTTAAATGATAAGAAGGCATTCATGCCATTTGCTTGGAATATTTTTTGGTAACTTTTAGGAGTTAATTATAGGTCATTTGTATGTCTTTAATTCCAGTCATAGGTCATTTTTTTGAACCATAATCATTTGGTTTGTTTTGGTGCTTTAAAGTGCATACTTATGTGAGCTAGTTTAACTTAAACGGGTTGCTAATCTCTTCTCATGTTTAACTTGAATTATGTGGAAATCATCAATGCCTATTCATGCATTCTAATTGCATCTCATACCTTGTATGCTACTGACCCATAATCATTTCATGCATATTCACATGCTATTCTTCCTTAACTTTCATCATGTGCGATCTTATGCGATGTTTGTTCGTTTCTTCTCATATCTTCTTCTCATTGCTCCATATGCCTAATCCATTGCATCCATGATTGTATATTCATGCATCCTCATTCATAAGTATTCACTACTGACTTTTATGTTCATTTCATGTATTAATTCATGCTTGTAAGCCATACGCATTCATACTTCATCCATAAACCCTAACTTGCATTTAGGTGAACTTAGGTGAACTTTTTGTACATAGTTTGATCTTGTGAGGTATCCTAGCATACTTAGGGACCTATAACATGTAGCTACTGACTTTAGAATTCATGTAACCTTTAGGTACCTTCACCTTTATACTTAGGTCTTACTTGGAATCCTAGTTCCATTCTAGGACGTTTATGGTACTTAATTGCTTTCATGCTTTGATTTTACTTTCAATATGCATTGTCATGCTAATCTTTGTTTTGTAGGGGGGAAGATTGAGGTAAGCCTCACTTCATTCCTATCTTTTATGCATTTTAATTGTGTTTGCCTTAGCACCTTGTGCTTTGTTCATAGGTTCCCCTTTTGTTCTTTAGAACCAACTTAACTTCCTTAGGAAGTAAGTTGAGTTCTAATTCTCTTTTCTTCTTTTCCTTTTCTTCATTAGGACTAGAAAACCTCATTAACCATAGGACCTCTCTTGTAAATGAATCAATAAAAATTAGGATTGAGTCTTAGTCCCTTAGATTTTGTCCTTTTATCAACTTGAGTCTTTCTTTCTTTCCTCACAAAGAAAATAATAAAATACTTAATAAAAGCCGAACAATCTTGTACGACACGAGACTTTGTTGCGGAGTGTTTATACGCGTCCTGTTTCGGGGCGAGGTGTAAATACTTCCCGCGATGGATAGGTCTTAGTACAAGACCGTTCACAAACGAATTCAAAATACTTCTCATAAAAGACAAAAACAAATAACAAGCGACTATCCTGCGGGAACTTCTTTTCTCATCTCATTCACTCACAACGCAAACTTGCGACGACTTGTCTCATTTGCAAGACGGTAAACGCACTCGTACCAGACGAGCCTGCAACACCTGAGCATAGACATACGCAGTTCCAGCATAAAAAACACAAACAAATAGTTCCCGCCTAGGTTAGGCGAACTACGTCGACTCTGATCCTCATTATCCCGATGAGGTACGTAGGCAGCGGGGTAGGGCCCGTTCGAGCACATTCTTTATTTTCCCTACATTTCCCCCTTTCTTTTTATTCTCATTCTCTTATTCCAGTTCCTTTCTCATTTCTCATTCCAGTTTCCAGTTAGCGGTTTTATTCAGCAGCTTTATTTTTCTCACCCTTTGAAACAAGCAAGCAAGCGTGGATCCCGTCGGGTACGACGAACGATCTGGGGTGCTAATACCTTCCCAGGTCGTAACCAACTCCCGAACTCAGATCTTTGGTTCGCAGGACCTTGTCCTTTCCTTCTTCCTCAGGTTTGTGCAACATTACCTTTCCCATTCATTCGGGATAAAAATGTCTGGCTGGCGACTCTAATCTTTCCACGCCACTTTCGCGTTTGTACTAGGATGAAAATCCCGGGAGCGACAGCTGGCGACTCTGCTGGGGACGATACCTGATTCTTCCGGTTTCCCTTGTAGAGTCAATCCTAGCGCCTGTTTGGTTTTGTTTCTTTGGGTGTTTATCTGTTTGATACTGAGTGCTTTAGTTTAGCTTTATCTGTTTTTATTTACAGTTTTTACTTTACAGCTTTACTTTACCGCATTTATTTACCGCTTTTAGTATTTTATTTTCTATGCATCATATTATACTGGACTGTCTGGCTGTGCTGGTTTTCTTTGGTGGGATGGGTGTTACTTGTTATTGAGAGATATAAGCCAAGTACCCGGCTCGAGTGCACCATAGGACTTAGAGTGGTTCCACTTTGGCCTCATGAGATCTTGTCATGGGGGTAGTAGTGAGTTCCACACCCAGGTTGCGATTGTCTTGGAAATGTCTTGATTTGGGGATCTTCCTCTCTCATTACATAACCTTGACAGTTATGTGCAGCTGGGGACCGATCATTGAGAACCTTGTGGAAACATCCCTCTTTAGTGATGACAGTGGCAGCCCACATTTTGTGGCAAACCCATTCGCATCCGAGGGCCCACCTGGGGATCGCATAGGATGACCTTGTTTCCCGGACTCAGTTGAGGCCTCCCTGAGTAGTACATAATTCCAAACCACTTCCCTGATTTGGTCATGAGCCATTTCTCGGAAATGGTGAACGTATTATTGCTATTCGGCTTTGAGAGTCTGTGAGGTTGACCCGAGTAGCACACCCGTGAGATTGGGAGGGGTTTACAGGTTTGCAGGAACCCTAAACTTCAACATACCCACTTTGCCAGTGTTGTTCAGTGTTCTATGGTTCTTTGATTCTGAGATCCGGGATTTCTATTCAGAGAGATTGTTACTGTGATTACCATTGTGACCTTGATATTGTGACTGTTATTATGATTCTCTACAGACACTTGGCTCGTTGTTCAACTTCAACACCATCAGTGACTATGCTATTATGCGATCCAGTTTTACAGTTATTGGGTTCTCAGTTATGGGGTTCTATACAGAGATGGTGTCGCTATTGTGATTCTATACAAACAGTTGGTTCACTGCTCAACACCAATATCAGACCATTGATCAAATGCCTGTTGCATACATGACATCATAGCATTTTTGCACACATGTTCAGTTATTTCCGAGGATCACATGTCTGAATCATGTTGTTAGATTTTTCTGTGTCAAAACTTGAATCAAAGCAGATAGATTCCTCAGAAATAATTGAACATGGCATTTGCATACATCCTTGCATTCTTGACAGGTGTTCAGAGACAAATTCTTTTCCTGACTTGATTTCTCATCAGAATGGACAACTTGAATCACAATCATCGAGGTATATATTTAAAGCAACTCCGGGCAGAGGTAATCGAAGGAAGACCCAGCTGAGGCCATTCGGGGAAGAGGTATAAGCTTTATTTCAGAACCAGAAACTACTGAAACAGGAAGTCAACCAGATGAAGACTCATATAAGCCGGTTATGGAAATCCTGAATGTGGTGTCAAGGAAATGAATCTATTTTCATCCCTATTGAGGGGAACTACGCTGCTCTAATTCTCCATTGGTCAATGGAGATACGTAGGCAGGAGATCATATGAGATCTTTCCGAGCAACCTTATTTATTAAATTTATCAACCTCTTCCCTCCAGATCTCATTTGTTAGCATCCAACCTCAGTTTCCCAAGAGAGTCCTAGGGAAAGAACATATGGGTAAAGGCCAAAACAACTTGAGAAGAAGTTTGATCATATTCTGATGGCGTACGTGCAATAAGTTTCCTCATTTACGCAAATTCGGAGTGGTTGGGCTAATTGTATCAGGATCATCTCCGACAAAGCTTCCTTTGGGGTTTCAATGCCAAGTATGATTACCATTCTGGGGCACCTGGCCTTTTAATTAAAGATTGCAAGTCTTTCAGAGGTAAAGGTGAAGACAAGGTCCCGAATTTGATCGACTCAAAGGTCATCATGCCAGAAATTCTTCTCACATATTGAAGTCTCCTCATCAAATGGGTCTCCCAATTTGCAAAGGCATCTTCAGAAGCAATAAGTGCATACGGAGTCAAGTCTCCTCAATGACGGCAATGTTCAGCTTCTTTACTGCATTTTCATTTGTAGTTTATATTGTTTGTTTAAACATTTGTATGCATGCATGAAACTTATTTGTTTTTGAATGATAACCATAATAAAATGCACATGTTTTTCTTGAAGTAATCCATTCGTATTCACTCATGATTTTGTGTATGTGCATTGCAATACCAACTGTTGTGCTTAAACTCTATCAGGGAGGATGACGAAATGAAAACGCAAAAAAAATTTAATTGTGTGCTTTTGAGAAAGACCCTGTTGACGATGTACAGGCATTGTTTCAAATCCTAAACATCGGAGATATAAGGGAGATAGACCCTCGCCAACCCATGTGAGCCTTGAAGTAGAAGTTTCGTTTTGCATAAAAAAAAACCTTACATTTAACCCAGGGGCAGGGTAGGCTTCAGTTAGTTTGACCGAGCATTCAAATTTCAAAAAGGTGCAAATATGAGGATCCATTACCTTTCATTGTACAAAATCAAGAGGTCCAATCAAGAGGTCCAAAGACCAGAAACCACAATGGTTATCCCAATCAAGAATCCAAAGACCGGAAACCACATTGGTTATTACTCATTGACCAAGAAGTGAGACAGTCACGACCCTTTCAAAGCAATCAAGACAGACAGTGTCACACGATTTGTTCAAAAAAAATAATTAAAAAAAATGATGAAAGAGCCCGCTAAGTCGAAACTTGAAAACAAGCGACCTAGGCAAAAATTAGGGCATCCCGCTGGACTTCACAATCAAAGATTCACAAGAATCAGTCCAGGCAAAAGTTAGGGATAAGCAAAATAATGTAAAAGAGAAAAACGAAAAGGATTTCACAAGAAAGATCCTCGAACAAGAACAAAGTCGTGTGATACAGACACAAAAGGCAAAGGGGTGACTGACTCCAAACGACAACCTGATTGGTGCTTGAAACCATTAGTGTAATTGGTTCCTTAACCATCACAAAACCCTTTTTGAGAGGTGAGCGCTTGTGAAAGCTAGCTGAACATAGGAATGGAGAACATCATGGAGATGGGTGGGCAAATAAACTTCGAGCCTATATCCTTTGTTTCTATAACCGTGAACCAGGCCACGATACAACCCTCAAAAGTCCTAACTGAAACAGGGTTATTTTTGAGAGCGTACTACCATGAGACCGTGTTCCTGACTCCTATGAGTGGTGTTGAAAGATATTTGTTGGTGTTTCATGTGCATGCTTTCTATTATTCAAAAAATTAATGTCGTATCTTAACCGGTGATTCATTCACAAAGGTTGGCGACATCTTTTTACAGTAAAACTTCAAGATTAACATGTGTGTTGCATTAGAATTTTCATTCTTAAAATAAACATTTTCTGCTTGCATATATTTGTTGGGCATCATAAAAATTCACATACGAAACTTCAGTCCAGAAGCTTAATCTTGCCAAGTTGAGAAGTCTGAAACTTCTGAAGGACAATCTGTCGAGGTGCACTTTTTAAGAAAATTCCATTGAGTGGGGACTTTCCCAACAGTCGTGGTAAGAGCCAACTAATCTGGGGCAATCACGTCAAGCAATCTCTTCAGAATTCAGCCAAACTGGGGCAATCAATTCGAGATTCAAATCTCTCAAAGAGCCATTAGTCTGAGGCATGTATTCAAATTTCAGCCAAACTGGGGCAATCACTTCGAGATCCAATCTCTCGAAGAATAGTTGATCTGGGTGTTTTCTTCAAAGCAGTCATTCAGAGGTGATCACTTCAATACTTGTACTGGGGCAGGCCATCCCAAGAGCACTGGAAGTTACTTTCTCCTGAAGACGGTTAATCAGAAGCACCTACCCAAGGTTCAAAATACTAGGACACACTATCTCACAGTGATATGAGGCTTTTCATGAATCCTTGCGAGGCAAATTCTTGCACAGACCATGCAATCTGGGGCAGTTATTTCGAGATCCAACGAATCTCTCCAAGAGTTTGAAGACGCTGAGGCATTTCATATGCCATGTTTTCTGTAAAATCCTCTTGAGACATTTACTTCTGACGGACCTTAATCTGAGGCGAGTTGAAAATTGCAAAGAACCATTGTTCACTCATGATTAGTTGACAACATATCAACCCGGTCCTAGGGGCAAAGCTATTGTCAGCACAGTACTTCAAGAGTTATTTCATCAGCAAGCTTCATTGATCAAAATTCCTTAGCAAGTATCATTAGACAATCCCTTCTCCAGTAGTGCGGCAAATGGAAGATTACTTCTTGAGCATAAGGATATCATCGTCTCTCATCCCCAGCGTGAGACGCCTTACATCTCTCATTCCCAACATGAGAGGATCTATTTCTTATCCCCAGTAAGTGACGGCTTGAGCTTTTATCTTCAGCAGGAAGCTTTATCATTGACATCGCCCGTCATCCCCAGTAATGTGGAAGTCGAAATTTCTCCCAGCAAGGTAGCAGAAGGTGGGTGTCATCCCCAAGCAGGAGTTTCCCTTCAGACAGGGGCAATTCTCAGTAGTATAAGGAATGTCTTTCCTCCCCAGCAGTTGCTTCCTCAGCAGTATCATGCCTTTGGTTCCCCACCAGAGTTCAAGAAGGGTCCATCTCCAGCAGGGTCTTGGCGCTCCAATCTCAAAGTCCAATTTATTTTTGGCAGTGGCGGCTGTACAGAGCCGGTGTATCATTGACGACCTTCCCCGCAGAGTTGTTCCTTCCTCACAAGGATTAACCAGATCAATGCAGTGATCATTAGTTCCTCCCCAGTCAAGCCATCTGGGATACTTGTAGCCTCCTTGTCGGGAGACCCCTTTTGCATTTGCATTTGCATCTAGTAATCATCATTACATTTGCATCCTCTAAAGCGTAGCATTTCCATCATTATGGAGCATTACGCCGTAGAAAAATTCAAACATATGCATACTAGCATGGGCCAGTTTTGAGGTATATTACATAAGACCCGTTACATCTCCAATCAGATTGAAGTATTCCCCACAGAATGCAATTTCGTTTCCCAGGGTGGTTACTTTTACCAAGTCTTGTTGTTATCCCCAGTTGAGTCTTGTTTCAGTACAACAGTCTCATTTTTTTCGCGTCTCCGTTTCAGTACAACGGTCGCGTCTTGGGCTCTCGTTTAAGTACAACGATCCCGTTCCTTTCGAGTTTCCATTTAAGTACAATGGTATCGTCTTTGAGTCTTGTTTCAGTACAACAGTCTCATTTTTTCGCGTCTCCGTTTCGGTACAACGGTCGCGTCTTGGGCTCTCGTTTAAGTACAACGATACCGTTCCTTTCGAGTCTCCATTTAAGTACAATGGTCTCGTCTTTGAGTCTTGTTTCAGTACAACAGTCTCATTTTTTCGCGTCTCCGTTTCGGTACAACGGTTGCGTCTTGGGCTCTCGTTTAAGTACAACGATCCCATTCCTTTCGAGTCTCCATTTAAGTACAATGGTCTCGTCTTTGAGTCTTGTTTCAGTACAACAGTCTCATTTTTTCGCGTCTCCGTTTCAGTACAACGGTCGCATCTTGGGCTCTCATTTAAGTACAACGTTCCCGTTCCTTTCGAGTCTCCAATTAAGTACAATGGTCTCGTCTTTGAGTCTTGTTTCAGTACAACAGTCTCATTTTTTCGCGTCTCCGTTTCGGTACAATGGTCGCTTCTTGGGCTCTCGTTTAAGTACAACGATACCGTTCCTTTCGAGTCTCCATTTAAGTACAATGGTCTCGTCTTTGAGTCTTGTTTCAGTACAACAGTCTCATTTTTTCACGTCTCCATTTCAGTACAACGGTCGCATCTTGGGCTCTCGTTTAAGTACAACGATCCCGTTCCTTTCGAGTCTCCATTTAAGTACAATGATCCTGTTCCTTTCTGTCTCGTCTCAGTGTGATGATAATGGATTGGTTGATACCATTTCCTAGTTAGATCGGTTGATATTATTTGAGTCGCAAATCGGTTGATGTTGCGCTAAGTCTTGTTTCGATAACAGGCATCTTCCGTGGCTTAGGCCTGCCCAGCAGTCGTATATTGTTTTCTTTATGGCCTGGTCCTGCCCAATAGTCATATTGATTTGAGTTCCATTCCGCTAATGGTCTCGTTAAGCCCTGTTACGCCAACAGGCACCCTCGGTGTGGCTTTGATTCGCTCAGCAGTCGCAGTGATTGCATTCATTCTATTCCACCTGGTTCTATCCCCGTTACCTATTCAGAGGTCAAAATCAAAATATATATAAATAAATAAATGGGCAGATGGCATTTCTGTTGCCCTCAGTGTGCAAATTTTCAGGTTTTATTCGAGTATTCAATCACTCCATACCTTGAACGTCTAAAAGCTGTTGCAATTATCCATTCAAGTCTGCAGATGATTGAATAGGGGCAGCTGTAACACCCCAAAATTTGCCCTCTCATTTTCATGCCATTTAGCATATCCTTTCATACATTGCATTGCATTTAGATCACAATTGCATCATAAACATACATGAATATACATCTCCATTTGAGCTTTCACAGGTTGCGACTGGCCTTTTTTTTTTCATGCGGAACGTGCACAAGAATCTTAGAAGAAACCAAAAGTTCTCGGTTGATTCAAAGGAGTTTAAGCAGAATATCAGTTTTATGGTGCAGTTTGCAAAAGTTGTAACTTATGATCGGAAACTCATTTTGGCTTGAAACTCAATAGTTTTGACTATTTCGGTATTCTCTACAACTTTTGTGTTCGGCTCGGAGGCCAATTCATCAAGGAAAATGGCGAGAATTATTTGTTTTTGAAATTTCGGTTTCGCCGATTAACTGTGCTAGCGGTATTCAAGAGTTCGTAACTTCTGATTGGGTCAACATGTCTGAGAGATTCATATGCCAAAAGTTCCGTCTTGATATCCTTTCTAACTTTTGGGTTTTGGCCGAGAACTAATTCTTTGAAGAAGATCTCAGAATGTGCGAGTCTTTAGAGTCGACATAGTGAAAAACAGTGCTGAACCGGTGAGTTTTGAACACTAAAAAATTCATAACTCTTGGCTCGTTCATCGAATTGATGTTGTTTCGGTGCCTAAAATTCCGTTTAGATGTTATCTTAATTATGTGAATTCAGTTTGGGTTAGGTCCGAGTGGAAGGATCTCGAAAATGCGAATTACCAGTAAGGTTCTTTGATGCAGTGCACTGTCTGTCAGATTTTGTAAAATTCATAACTCGGTCAATTTTCATCGGATATCACCCGTTCTTGAAGCGTTGGTTCACAAATTTTATCCTCTTCAATTTCAAAGACAAACGCGAGTTCGAACAGTGCTCCAAAGATTGTCGTTTTGGTTTATTTCACAAAACTGAAGTGTTGAATCGAAGAAAAAGGGAGAACGTGGTTTCACGAGAAAATTCATATCTCCCTCGTCGTTTGTCTGGTTGAGCTTAGGTTTTAACACCAGGTCACTGACTCATAGATCTACAACTTTTCTGACAAAGTCGAGTCGAGATTATGCTCCGAAGAGGTTGACCTAGTCACATTTTCGAGTAGCGGACACCAAATAAGCCGAAAAAACAACTTATTCAGTGACGTCTTGCAACTTAAACGTATCGATCGCACTCGATTTTGATCGTATGACGTTCGTTCTTTTTGTGTTGCAACCGTGATTCAAAGGTGGACAATGTTGTGGAAGGCTCAGAGTCGAAATTTCTTGCCGAAGATATTGTTATTTTCACTTAAGCCGAAATTCTACCTTTTGCCTTTCATTTTACACTCCACTATATATTCTTTTGACCCACAATTTGTCTCATAACTTCAATCATAATTTACAAACACCAAAAAACTCTCACAAACTCTCTCTAAAGGATCAAAGTTCATTCTCTCAACTCTTTCTCAAGAACACAACAACAACTTCATCAAGAACTCAAGAACACAACAATTCCGATCAAGCTTCCGATAGCCGAGCCGCCACGAACCACCACCTCTGGTCAACTTCACCACCGTGCGATCACCATCTTCCGCCGCCGGCAGCCACGTGGCCTCTCCTCCTCTCCTCCGTTTATGATCGCGTCTCACTTCCTCCGGATTCACAATTTCTTCGTCGATTCTTCATTCGGTAAGCTTCTTAAACTTTAATTCATGAATAATTGTTGCATTGTTTCTTGAATTGAATTTTGAAGTTGAATTCATATTATGGAGATTATGTGCATTGATTCTTGATGTGGTTGTTGATTGATGCTTGATTAATTGATCCTAATAATTGTTGTTGTGCATAATTGGAAATGATTGTTAAAATTGACATAGACTAATCGATGCATGTTAGATGTTTGATAAAATTCTTAAGAGAGTTAATTATTGTGACTTGATATTGATTGAAGTGCTTGACTTTTAAATTCATGCTTGTTTCAATGTGCAAATTTGAAATAGGATAGGTTGAGGCTTAATTGTTGATGTTGTTAATGTATCGCGTGTCGAGAATATGTTTGGGTCGTAACTTCCTAACCGTAGCGCGTTTTCGCGAATGTGAATAGTGTAAATTGACTTTGTTGATTATTCCGGAGCCATTGGTAAACTTTTTAGTCGATTTTGGACAATTTTTTTCGACTATTTCGCTACTGCCAGCCGATAAAATCGGCCAAAAAGTATCACTTCCAAGCGGAATTTTCAAAAACCGATTGCATATTTGAATCCGTTGGCACGTTTGCAAGTTACCATACGATTTTCGTTCAATTCCGAGTCGGTGATTTTTGACGCGTTTTTTCGTTTTAAAGCTTTTTAAGTTCGGTTTGGTGCGATTTTGATGCATTGATCTTGTTTTGACTTGTACTTATGTTTGTTGATCATTTGCCATTCATTGCATGTAAATTTGTTCGATTCCGGTTTGAGTTTGCATGTTGTTTATGTTAGAGCATAAGTGCTGCCCCGTTTTGAAACGTAAATTTCAATGCATGTCCATGACTCATATATTCATATTTCTACTTGATTTGGAGTTGTGAGGCATAGGTGCAACTTCCGGTTGCACCTCTTTTTGGTTTCTAATGCGTTTGTTGAGTTCATGCAAGGTTCTCGCAAAGATCTTAACGACGGTCGTTTGGTTGGTATTCCACTTTATTTGTGGGATACCTTTGGATTCAAATGATATTTTGTATCGTTGTTTTTGTTTCGATTATGGGGAATCTTCACAAAACAATTATGGAATATGAGCATTTATTTTGCTCATGGGAGATTACAAGGCTTGGCTTGAAGTTTTTTTGGATTTCTTTTATGTGAAAGAATCGGCACTTCGACCAAGTAAGTAATCTCGATTATCTACTTTAATGCATCATTCTAGTTGTATGCGACTTAGGATCATATAACTTAAGGTGCATATTGAGCCCTCCCACCTGAGGCATTGGATTTATTTGTGATATATGTTGATTTGTGTCGATTTCGGAGCTTAGGGATTAGGTTACGAACCATTAGGATCGATTCCTTTCGCTTTCCCTTAAATCACCATTTTTTGTCCGTTTCGTCGCAATTATTAGACATAGTTTTAGGTGTGATAAAATTCTGGAAAAATTCATGATTGATCCTTATCCTCTTAATTAATTTTTTATATTTTTTGTTTCCAGATTTGGGTGGTTTTAATAATTAATTTGGATTTTAGATCATAAGCTGTCCCAAAAAGGAAGGTTTTGGCATAAGGGACCGAAATCGATTTTTCTCCATAGGTGTGAAACCTATTTTTTGTGTGTGATTAATCACTGTAATTTGTGACATTTTGATTCTCATTAGGCATTTTTTTCATAATTTTTAGTGCCCTTTTTGATCCACTTTGTGGAGTTGTTTTTTGGTGATCATGTTTTGTTACCTTGCTAATCAAGGAATTGTTTTGGCACTTTGGTGCATAATTTTATAGAATCCTTTTGGACCATGTAATATAATCACTATATTATTCCAGGGATTTAATTTCATAATTTTTAAAGGCTTTTTGCTATTTTTCCATGTCACCTAGATCCTAGGTTGATTCATGTGTCTATTTGTTGTATAACTTAAATGATAAGAAGACATTCATGCCATTTGCTTGGAATATTTTTTGGTAAATTTTAGGAGTTAATTATAGGTCATTTGTATGTCTTTAATTCCAGTCATAGGTCATTTTTTTGAACCATAATCATTTGGTTTGTTTTGGTGCTTTAAAGTGCATACTTATGTGAGCTAGTTTAACTTAAACGGGTTGCTAATCTCTTCTCATGTTTAACTTGAATTATGTGGAAATCATCAATGCCTATTCATGCATTCTAATTGCATCTCATACCTTGTATGCTACTGACCCATAATCATTTCATGCATATTCACATGCTATTCTTCCTTAACTTTCATCATGTGCGATCTTATGCGATGTTTGTTCGTTTCTTCTCATATCTTCTTCTCATTGCTCCATATGCCTAATCCATTGCATCCATGATTGTATATTCATGCATCCTCATTCATAAGTATTCACTACTGACTTTTATGTTCATTTCATGTATTAATTCATGCTTGTAAGCCATACGCATTCATACTTCATCCATAAACCCTAACTTGCATTTAGGTGAACTTAGGTGAACTTTTTGTACATAGTTTGATCTTGTGAGGTATCCTATCATACTTAGGGACCTATAACATGTAGCTACTGACTTTAGAAGTCATGTAACCTTTAGGTACCTTCACCTTTATACTTAGGTCTTACTTGGAACCCTAGTTCCATTCTAGGACGTTTATGGTACTTAATTGCTTTCATGCTTTGATTTTACTTTCAATATGCATTGTCATGCTAATCTTTGTTTTGTAGGGGGGAAGATTGAGGTAAGCCTCACTTCATTCCTATCTTTTATGCATTTTAATTGTGTTTGCCTTAGCACCTTGTGCTTTGTTCATAGGTTCCCCTTTTGTTCTTTAGAACCAACTTAACTTCCTTAGGAAGTAAGTTGAGTTCTAATTCTCTTTTCTTCTTTTCCTTTTCTTCATTAGGACTAGAAAACCTCATTAACCATAGGACCTCTCTTGTAAATGAATCAATAAAAATTAGGATTGAGTCTTAGTCCCTTAGATTTTGTCCTTTTATCAACTTGAGTCTTTCTTTCTTTCCTCACAAAGAAAATAATAAAATACTTAATAAAAGCCGAACAATCTTGTATGACACGAGACTTTGTTGCGGAGTGTTTATACGCGTCCTGTTTCGGGGCGAGGTGTAAATACTTCCCGCGATGGATAGGTCTTAGTACAAGACCGTTCACAAACGAATTCAAAATACTTCTCATAAAAGACAAAAACAAATAACAAGCGACTATCCTGCGGGAACTTCTTTTCTCATCTCATTCACTCACAACGCGAACTTGCGACGACTTGTCTCATTTGCAAGACGGTAAACGCACTCGTACCAGACGAGCCTGCAACACCTGAGCATAGACATACGCAGTTCCAGCATAAAAAACACAAACAAATAGTTCCCGCCTAGGTTAGGCGAACTACGTCGACTCTGATCCTCATTATCCCGATGAGGTACGTAGGCAGCGGGGTAGGGCCCGTTCGAGCACATTCTTTATTTTCCCTACATTTCCCCCTTTCTTTTTATTCTCATTCTCTTATTCCAGTTCCTTTCTCATTTCTCATTCCAGTTTCCAGTTAGCGGTTTTATTCAGCAACTTTATTTTTCTCACCCTTTGAAACAAGCAAGCAAGCGTGGATCCCGTCGGGTACGACGGACGATCTGGGGTGCTAATACCTTCCCAGGTCGTAACCAACTCCCGAACTCAGATCTTTGGTTCGCAGGACCTTGTCCTTTCCTTCTTCCTCAGGTTTGTGCAACATTACCTTTCCCATTCATTCGGGATAAAAATGTCTGGTTGGCGACTCTAACCTTTCCGCGCCACTTTCGAGTTTGTACTAGGATGAAAATCCCGGGAGCGACACCGGGAAGAAATGAAGGCCATATTTGTTAAGCTCAGGAAACTCTTGGCTTCTTTGTTTTTAATATACCTATTCATGGTGTATTTGTTATGACATTGATTATGATGGTGTTCAAATCTTATGAAAGAAGAAGAAACTCTCCGCCTTTTCAAGCAAGGGATATGGTTGGACAGGAGTGATGTTACTTTGGGTACTCTTACATCGTTTCCAAATGTTACGGTCTTTCCTGCTTCCAAAACGAGAATTACCTCAACGCAACATCACTCATGGTCCAGAAAATACACAAGTAAATGACTCCCTCCCCCACACTTAAGATAGACATTGTCCTTAATAGTATGCTTTATTCGATTTTTACTATTCTATGCTTTATAATTATATTATTTATTTATGTTTTTCAAATTAGTCGAGTCGGTCGGAAAAAGTCGGAAAGCGGAGAAAAGTCGAAGAAATTAAGTCAAAGAAATTAAAAAGAGAAGAAGTTGAAGAAATTATTTGGAAAAGAAAATAAAAAAAGGTGGTGGGGCCCACTACTCACCACACATGGCGCGGGCCATGAGGGCGTGGCGCCCACCACCCCTCTCCTCTCTACAACGTGGCGCAGGCCACAAAGCGTGAGTGAGAGAGTGGCGCACACCACTCTCCTATTTTCCCGGTCATCCAGTTCCGTTTTCCACCTCACGCACCCATCATTCAACGCACGACCGGATCCTCCCGTCCACTTCAAGCTATTTTCGTGGAACAAATCCAACCGTCCAATCAGTATAAATACAGAGCTATTGCACACTCACTCGACTCCGAAATTCAGCTGCAGATTTAGAATTTATTAGTTTTTATATTTTTCAGTGTTAGTATTTTTCTTCGTATTATTTTTATTCAGAAAATTTAATTTCTTGTACGATCAAAGATTTGCCGGATTACTACCAGTCTCTATATTCAGTACCATGTCTAGCTAATTTAATTATATCAGTATGTAAACAAATCGATTGAGAGGAATTTAACTAAATCAGTGTTGATTAATTTTATCAAATTATATTTTTAGGCTGAGGTTTCTTAATTTAATTTAATAACTTTTGTTACGAGAGTAAGAAGGTAATTAAGGTTAAAATCAATAGAGCGAGAGTTTGAGAATTTAACCGGATAGCTGAAACAAGGCATTTATTCCAAATACAGCGAGAGTACTTTAGGATTAATTGGATCTTATTTATTTTCAAAAGTATTTTCTAAACACTTATGGGCTAGCGAGAGCAGGCATAGGACTTTAGGAGTATAGTCTGAATCAATAGAAGGAGAGTTTGAGACGAGGGCTTTTAAATGAATATTTTCCACTAAAAATGTATTTTGGCTTGCAAATCTTCACCGATATTTAATTGAATTCCCGAAGATTGACGAGTTGCATACTGATATATCTTTATCATTATTATTTATAAGTTTAATTTTATATTTAATTTTACTTGCCATAAACCAACCCAATCGAAACGATAAGCCTTAGATTTACATAGTAACATCAGATAACGGTAAGATTGATTTGTAGTCTCTGAGAGATCGATAATCTTTTAAAACTACACGCACGACTGTGCACTTACAGATATAATCCTATAGACATATAGTCGAGCGATCAAAGAACATAAATATAAAATGAGATAGAGAGAGAGGAAAGAACACACCCGAGGAGTCAAGGTGGATAGATGATTGCATAAGTAACCTTTTCCAATGAGATCTCTTCTACGACTTCCTCTTCCAATGTGAGGATCTCATAGAATATCTTAAGACGATGTCATTGACTTTGAAATTTTTATCAGTATCTTCACTTTTTATTCCTGATTCAAAGAACATTCTTATATAGGTAAACATGTTGAATGGACAAGTGAAAGTTGCCTTCATTTTATCCTCTGGTGCAATATAGATCTCAATTTCGACAACATCTAAAATCAAGGGGTTAATCCGCCTTTAGGGCTGCCTAACTGATTTTTATCCTTCCTCAAGTAAGCTTTTATGCATACCCTTGGATGGACTAATACCAAGAATGTCAGCCATGGTCCATCCTGTTAGAACAAGATTTGTTCATGATATTTATCCATTAATTTTTTGATGATAATAGAGTATTGAAAGAACAATGGTGTTATCTAATGTGTGTTATAAGTATGCAGGTTCCAAAGCTTACGAGGAATCTATTTAGAATTTGATAAAAGAATGCATTTGAGAGAAGTTGAGTTCTTGGCTTCTGATGGTTCAGAATTGAAGAATATTCTTAAGTGAAGTCTATTGATATAGGTTGGCGTAGACTCTGAAGCTGAATGTATCAGCATCAGAGGAGCAATATATTATCTCTACACTTATTGATGTATCAACATCTAATGATCATTCAGAACCATAGACAAAGGTATGTAATTCGTACTGCATAAAACAAGCAACAAAGGCAAATCAGTTTGTCAGCTAGAGTATGTGTTCACATGGATCAAGAAGATTTAACATGCTTTATAGATATCTACTCTACAAAAATCTATAATACAACTCACAAGGAAGACACTATGGTTAAACGAGTTACACAATGGATAAAGATCTTTTTGTGTATCTATCTTCAACGTCTCTTAGTATTATGGAATAACAAAGACACTTGTGCAAGTTATATTTCCAACGACTATTATTTTATAACTTCTATATAAGTAGTTGAAGATTCAATCTGGATTAACAACAAGGAAATAAAGAAAGTGAGCCAAGAAGAAAAGGAGTGTCTCACGCTTCTATCAGAATGTAAGAATAACAATATCAACAATAACAATGCCATCGAGTATGCAAAGTTTCTGTTATATGTTGTAAATTGTAAAAAGCCTTAAGATTTCTTAAACATTGAATATATTATAAATCTTAATATTTATGATATTTGTTATGGTTGTTGCCATGTACCTCTGATTGTATTGTTGTCTATTCTGCTAAACATATTGTTTAGTAGTTTAGAAAGAAAGTGTGTTGCTATGTGTTTGAGCATCAAAGTCTCTTGTTGCAAGCTTAAGCCAAGTAAGTCTCTTGCTATGTGCTTAAGCATTGAAAGCCTTGATCAAATTATTGATTAAGAAGGAAAGTCTTGGATTGTAGGTCTAATCACGAAAGCCTTGGATTCGTGGAATCTGAGTAGGAAAGTCTTGTACTCGAGGGTATGAGCAGAAGTCTTGAATCCGTGAGATTTAAGCAGTAAGTCTTGGATTCTTGGAATCTGAGCAGGAATCCTTGAACTTGAGGGATGAGAAGAAAGTCTTGAATCTGTGAGATTTGAGCAGTAAAGTCTTAGGCTATAAGTTTGAGCAGGAAGTCTTGTACTTGCGGGTATAAGTAGGAAAGTATTAGGATTCTAGGATTTAAGCGGGAAGTCTTAATCAGGCATTGATTGAGTAGGCAAGTCTTAGGTTGTAGGTCTGAGAAAATGAAAGTCTTATGCTCGTGGGTATAAGCAATTGCAATCATTATTTGATTATACTGGAAAGTCTCTTGTTTTGCAAGGGGGTTGGATTACTCTCATTTTGGGAGGAACCAGGATAAATCTCAGTGTGTTCATTCGTCATTTACTTGCTTTTGTTATTATTTGTTGCATCTATATTATCAGAATCTAAATAGATTGTTTAGAATCTAATATTTATTCAAAAGAAAATTCAATGGAGAACACAATTCAACCCCCTTCTTGTGTATTTTTCTCACCTTCAGTTGGCATCAGAGCATGCTTTGTGCATAACACTTAACAGTGGTGCAGATAAAAATCCAAAGAGAAAAATATGATTGCTAAAGATTTTTCAAGAAGGAATCAAGTACCATATGAAGAAATTATTCCTTCGCTAACTGTCCCATCTTCAATGGTGACTTCACTGAATTTGAATGGTGGAAAAGCAAAGGTTAATCATGTATCATTGGTCTTGATAAAGGGTTTTGATGAAATAACTATGGGATACCCTTGAGAAAGTTATTGCTATGGAATTTTATGGTGATGAGATTATCAAAGATAGAAAATCTCTCACATTAACTCAGAAGAAGCTATACATAAATCATCTTAGAGTTAGAAGCATTTTGGTAGATGTTTTATCTCATTCTGAGTGTATCAACAACATTGTTATGTCTATTGCTAAAACTATCTTTGAACCCTTTTGTTCTAAATATGAAGGGAATCAGTTAGTGCTTAACAAGTTACACCTCATCTAATCTTTCTAAGAAAATTCTAAGAAGTCTGTCTGCTAGATTTAGACCAAAAGTCACAACTATTTAAGAAGCCATAAATTTGAATATGATGAGTATTGAAAGTTTGATTAGTAGTCTTCAAAGTAATAAAATGGAATAATATGAAGATAAGTTGTCAAAGAAATCACTTTATTTAATCTCATGAAAGAAAATTCCCATGGAATGTTTGATGGTGAGGAAATGGCTTTCCTTATCAAAGTATTCTTTCAGCTAGTTAAAGGTAATGAGAAATTTGTTGATGGAAAGAGTAACTTCAGAAACTTCATAAATAATCATATTTCAACCGACTATCCCAATCTTTAGAACAAGGAGAAAAACTACCAGACAAAAAATAGTTTCAAAGAGATTCAAAGTATATTCTGATGAAGTTGACAAAGTTGAGGATTCAGAAAGAGATTAAAAGAGTAATCTGAAACCGCTGGCTATTACATCTGCTATTTCTGCCCATTTGTGGTTGACATTAATTTTGGTAAAATAACATTTCATTAACATGTTGGACAAGATGTCCTAACATGCTGAAGAACAAGTTCTGTTTTGAAGAAGAATAAGTTTTTGGAAGATGTCGGATAAGATGTTCTAGTAGAGCTATTCGAAATCTTTGTCTATTATAGTTTAAGAAATTTTTATTTTCTGTACAAATCACAGAGGATTCTGTTGAATATTATGTGATCTTAGTTAGCGTCCAAGTGTGATGGTTTTCAAAGATTGAAGACTTTAAGATCGCAAATCAAGGAGAATTGTTTTGGAAACTAAAGACTTAAAAAGTTTTTATTTTCTTGGAGAATATCTTGCAGATTTTGTGCGATCAAATTTGTTGCATTTTGAAGCCCAAACCCATTTTGTTTTATTGTTATAAATAGGATGTTTTAGCCTTAGTTTGATAACAATAACAAATACTAAAGTAGAGAGTATTATGGTTTGTGTTTTATGAGCCTATCTTAGATCAAATTGATCCTAAGAGTAGGACGACTTTATTGAGTTGTAAAGCGTTGATCACTCTAAGGCTTTGAAGCATAAAGTGTGTTTGATCATGTGGTGATTATTAGGGAATTGAGAGAGGTCTCAACCTAGGAAGATTATTAGGTAGAAATATAGCACGGGTAGTATTTAAGTGACAAGTTGGAAATCGGAGGTTGTTTCACTGTGAATTAATACTATTTAGTGGATTTCATTTATGGATTAGTATCCCCCAAAGTATGATAGTTACACCGAACTGGGTTAATAATTGATTGTGTTAACAATTTATTGTGTGAAAAAGCAGAGAGCAATTGTCTCAACGTCTCATATGACACTTGTGATTTGCTACACCATAATTTCAATTGGCATCAAGAGCTTGCACCCGACTTAGTTTTTGGGTGAGATTCAGGGATGATATTTTATGGTACAATGGACAATGATGGAGGAATGGTGGGTGGCCACCTATTCTAGATGGAAAAAAACTATGATTATTGGAAGTCTCGCGTGGTTTCCTTTCTCAAAACCATAGATGGCAAGGCCTGGAAAGTTGTGGTAAAAGGATGGGATCCTCCAATGGTCAAAGACAAGGATAGTGTAACCACTGATGTGGTAAAACTTGAAGAAGACTGGGATAATGTAGTTGATATATAGGCTCAAAGGAATTCCAAAGCATTAAATTCTCTATTCAATGGTGTGGATAAAAACATCTTTAAACTTATCAGCAAGTGCACTATTTCAAAATATGCATGAGAGATTCTGAAGACTGCTCATGAAGGGACGTCCAGAGTAAAGATGTCAAGACTTCAAATTCTTACAACCAAGTTTGAGAACTTGAAGATGAAGAAGGAAGAGAGTATTCAAGATTATCTTATGGTTATTGTGGATATAGCAAATCAGTCAGATTATTTAGGAGAAAAGACCTCAGAAGCCAAATTGGTTTGAAAATTCTTAGGTCTATTCCAAAGAGATTCGACATGAAGGTGAATGCCATTGAAGAAGCTCAGGACATCAACACCTTGAAAGTTGATGAGCTTATTGGGTCACTTAAAACCTTTGAAGTTGGGATCAGAGGTGATATGCCTGAAAAGAAAAAGGACCTAGCCTTTATGTCCAACGAAGATGGAGGAAATCAACAAACTAAGGGGAGTATGCCTAAGGTTGTTGGGCTACATGGAAAACAACTCAATAAAGTAGTAAATACCTGGAGTCCAAGACAAGATGTCAAAAACAAGCCATACGACATCAACAAAAGGTAAAATTTTAGGAGAAGAACCAGAACTAAAGACAATCAAGGCAATGGAATTAAGTGTGTTGAATGTGAGGGATTTGGACTTGTAATGTCTGAATATCCTACCTACCACAAGAAGCAGATGAAAAGTCTAACTACTTCTTAGTCAGAAGATGAATCGGTAAGTGAAGGAGAATCGGATAAAGAAGTCTCTGCCTTTACTGGAGTGTATCATATCGACAATGAATCTAATATAGAAGAGCTTGCTTTTGATGAACTTGTTAATTTATACAAAGATTTATCACTGAAGTGAAGAAATAATTCAAATAGGAACGAGTAATATATTTTTATAAATAAACTTCATACTGAAGGATTGGAGCAAATGTATGTTATCTCTAATCTTGAATAAGAAGTTATTATGCTCAAATCAAAGCTTGCATCAATGACAAAATCTATCAGAATTCTTAACAATGGTTCTGGAGTGCTTGATGAGATTATTCAAATTTCTAGAAATGTTGGAGACGGTGAAAGACTTTGTTATGATAATCAAGCTGCTACAAAGAAAGATAAGGAGTTTACAATGAATCAGACCATGTTGAAGCAGATGTTTTAACATCCAAAGAGACATCAAAAAAGAAATTAGAAGAAGCACTCAAAAGGCAAGAAACAAGGTTGGAGATGTAATCACTATGACAAGTTAGGTCACTTAAGACCCTACTACTACAAATTTCATGGTTATCCTAAACCCAATGCATGTCCTAGAAGAAAACATGACAATAGTAGTGCATGGATTCCCAAGAACAACAATGTTGCTCTCATTGATCACACATCTCTAAGAGCTTTAACTAAAGAGGATTGGTACTTTAACAATGGCTACTCTAGATACATGAATGATGTCAAACAGTTCTTGGCTGATATTAGATCACACTCAACAAACTATGTCACTTTTGTATATGGATCAAAAGGTGAGATAAAAGGTGTTGGGAAGCTTGATTTTGCTGGGCTACCTAGTTTTGAGAATGTTTTGTTTGTTAAAGGTTTAACAGCCAAATTAATAAGTATAAGTCAACTATGTGACCAAGGTCTCAAAGTTAACTTCATTAGGTATGAATGCTTGGTAACTAATGATAAAGATGAAGTTATCATGAAGGGACTCAGATCTAAAGATAATTGTTCCTTATGGACTCCTCAAGAAACAATCTCGATATGCCTAATGTCAAAAGAGGATGAAGTTAAGTTATGGAACCAAAAGTTTGGTCATCTTCATCTAAAAGGGATGATGAAAGTCATATCAAATGGAGTAGTCAGATGTGTTCCTAGTTTAAAGATTAATGAAAGGAGAATCTATGGTGAATGTCAGATTGGAAAACAGACTAGGACGTCTCACAAGAAGCTCTAACATCTTACCACGTCAAAAATTCTAGATCTACCTCACATGGACTTCATGGGGCCTATGCAGGTTGAAAGTTTAGGAGGAAAGAGATATGCTTATGTTATGGTAGATGACTTCTCAAGATTCACATGGGTGAATTTTATCAAAGAAAAATTTGAAGTGTTTGAAGTGTTCAAAGACTTGGGTCAGAAATTATTTTGTAACTCCTATATAAGTAGCAGAAGATTCAATCTGGATCAACAACAAGGAAATAAAGAAAGTGAGCCAAGAAGAAAAGGAATGTCTCACTCTTCTATCAGAATGGAAGAATAACAAAATCAACAATAACAACACCATCGAGTATGCAGAGTTTCTGTTATATGTTGTAAATTGTACAAAGCCTTAATATTTTTTAAACATTGATATCTTAGAAATCTTTAGATCTATGATATTTATTATGGTTATTTTCATGTACCTCTGATTGTATATCAAGCACACCTTGTCTATTCTTCTAAACAAGTCTTTTAGTAGCTTAGAAAGAAAGTATTTTTCTATGTGCTTAAGCATCAAAGTCCCTTGTTGTGGGCTTGAGCCAAATAAGTCTCTTGCTATGTGCTTGGGCATTGAAATCCTTGATCAAATTGTTGATTAATCAGGAAATTATTTGACTGTAGATTTAAGTAGTAAAGTCTTGGATTCGTGGAATATGAGCAAGAAAGACTTAGACTCGAGGGTATTGGCAGATGTCTTGAATTCGTGGGATTTAACCAGGAAGTCTTGGATTCATGGAATCTGAGCAAAAAATGTTATACTTGAGGGTATAAGTCGAAAGTCTTGATTCTATGGGATTTGAGCAGGAAAGTCTTAGGTTGTCAGTCTGAGCAGGAAGTTTTGTACTTTCAGGTATAAGTAGGAATGTCTTAGGATATGAGGATATAAGCATGAATTCTTAATTGGGGCTGATTGAGAAAGCAAGTCTTAGGTTGTAGGTCTGAGCATGAAAGTCTTATGCTCGAAGTCATAAGCAATTGTAATCATGATTTAATTTTAGTGGAAAATCTCTTGTGTTACAAGGGAACTGGACTACTCTTAGTTTGGAAGGAACAAATATAAATTTTTGTGTGTTAATATGTCATTTCTTGCTTATGTTATTATTCTACTATAGTTATATTATCATAATTTGAATAGATTATTTAGAATCTGAGCTCTATTCAAAAGTAAAACAAATGGAGAACACAATTCAACCCCCACCTTGTGTATTTTTCTCACCTTCACATCCAATTTCCTTTTTATGTTTCCTCAATACTTGTGACAACTTTGTTCCTGTTCAGATTCAAGTTTAGATGAAATTATTACCGAACTTTTTTCATTAATTTCTAAAAACGCAAGGAATGAGTTTAGCTCTAAAGTAGGTGATTTCTCAATAGATGACAAAATTTTGGCAGCAAGAGTTTTAGTTACTTCTACAACATCAACTTTGTCAGTAGAAATATCAGAAGAAATATCACCTTGTAAAGCAATTTCAATTTCAGTAATTTCAGTACAAACTGAACATAAGTGATAATCAATACAAACATCACAAGTATAAGTCCCATCAAAATCATACAAAGAAGGGAAATCAACAAAAAGTGAATTAGGTGAAGCAAATTATCTTAAGATTCTAATTTGGTCAGTCATGATGTGATTATCAAATTCAAAAAATAGAATTAAATCAATACAATATTAAATAAAATATTTATTAAATATAACTGATAAAATCACTAATCAAATCAAAATAAGAGATCAACACATAATCAAATAAAATTACTATCAAATATGGTTAGTAAAATCTAATGAAAAAATGATTAAAACAAAATCTAAAAACTATGAATATATGACTAAAAATCAAATAACGAATCAACACAAATTTTTTTTTTTGGATTTTTAAAAAAATACAAAAATAGAAAAAATTTCAAATAAAATAGAAAAAAAAAAGGGAATTTTCAATTTTGATGGTCAAAATCCCTTAAGTCACTTCAAAGGGAGTACTGTTTGTTGAATTTTTTTTCTTCTGATTTTCTAGAAAAAATTTGGAGCAATTAGAAATAGTAGCTTATAGAGTCACCTGATATGCTGAGATACTAACCACTATAATGCAACCCTGAAAATCAATAAACAAAAAAAAACAAAATAATTGCTAACAAGACTATAAACTAGGATTCTAAACTTGACTAAAATCAATTGAGAGTCCCCGACAACTGCGCCAATTTTATCCGCTATCACCCAAAGTTAAAAAATGAGCAAATAAAGTGTAGTATAAGAAAGCGACACTTGAGTTGTATCACAAGGACTCTAAGTTAATTTAATCAAAGGAAAGAAATGGAAAAAAATGGTTTTAGATTTTCGGACAGTTGAAAATAAATAAAATGATTACAATTATGATCAACGAATTAATCTATTGGTTTGGTTATTTCAGACTTATCATCGGTTAGTATATCATCAATTCCCTAAGCTGATTCAATTCCTATTTGATTATAGTATCGATTAAAAATCGTGATCAACACTATGTATATTATATTATATTCTTATTTGCTGCAAACGATAATTTAATTAGTTTTATCATGTAAAATATGGTGTGTTAAAATACACTGATCACTGAGTTAGCTTTATCATGTACTCGTAAAAGTACATCAGTGTGACCTTACCAACGAGGATTGGTAAAGTTGTAGTCATATGTCAGTTCATTATGTATATCTTTTCTTTTAATGGTCATCTGCATATATAATACCTTTTATATTCTCTACACTTAAGGCTTATTAAGGACCATTAAGGAAATTATCCCTGATTAATTATGATCCCATAATAATGATTGGAGTCACATTTTATTTATGGACCCTAGGATATAATGTTCATCAATTGGCCATAAATGTGTTATCCTCGTATTTAGGTCTTCATGTTCGAATATTCCTTTCATGTTATTTTTGGACTAGATGAGCTGATTTGTTCTTCTATCTCGTTTGATTTGACCTTGTTATCCAGGGTAGAATCTTACTTCCCTAGGCGACCTATAGTTAATCTATAACATGCACTTCGTTAATTTGAGTTGGGTATTAGTTGATCTCGGTCGACCTCCGAATAGTTTTGTCGGGACATTCAATGGATAAAGAGAGGAATTCTATAAACTCGATTGGGTACCCATGAGTCCATTAGAAACATATTATTCTCATAAGAGGCAAGATGCTTTTAAGGACTAGCAAAGAAGATTAGATAGTACACAGTCCTCCTAACATGAGTCGCATAGGGAAAATACAATTTTCCGAGACTGGTTAAGAAGTCGGAAGTTTACACAGTCCCTATGCATGGGCCGCGTAGGGGATTATTTTTCCGAGACAACTTAAGAAGTCATACGTTTACATAGTCCCTAAAGCATAAGCCGCACACGGGGAAATGCTTCTCCGAGACGAACTAAGTCAGACATTTTTAAAGCATGAGTTGCATAACCGCAAAATTCTTTTTAGAGACCACTTAAGAAGTCAGATGTGTCTTTTATTATAATTAATTATCATATGTGTTTATCTACTTGTATATGATACAAGCTGTAAGTTAGCAAAATCAGGTTGATCTCCTTAACTCACTCATGTTTGGGATAAACTCGTCACCATTATCTTCCAAATATTATTCGATCTGAGTTTCTTTATAAAGGTATGGTAATAACTTAGTTATCGTTTTTTTATAAAGTATGAGTAAATACCGGAAATTTTAAAACTAGACTAATAATTTAGAAAAATTCTTCAAAAATATTGAAATTTCAAAAATTTCGTTAAAAAAACATAACTTTCATGAGTTTTAATGAAATTTTAATGAAGTTTAAAATTTTCAGTAAAAACCATAACTTTCATGAATTTTTATTGAAAATTTTGAAACATTCGGTAAAAGCTCTTATATATTTATTAGAAATTTTGATATTTTCAATATAAGTTAATGAGTTTTTATTGGGAATTTTAAAATTTCGATATTTATGACATATATATATATATATATATATATATATATATATATATATATATATATATATATATATATATATATATATATATTCCAAAATACAAGTATTAGTTCAAAGATACCATACCTTTTTTGAAAAAAATGGGTATGATTAATACCGACAATTTTAAAAATGAACATAAAAAATTTAACATGTTATTAGAAATTTATAATAAACTATCAAAAATTCCGTTTTCTATTTTTAATCCAATTTTATTCATAGACAATTTTAAGAAATTAATAAAATATGTGAAACGCAATCATTTTTTTTTACTCAGTCACTTGAATTTTATTTTATTAACCAAATATTATTCTAAATTAAATTCGATAGTCACTTAAATTTTTCTTTCAATTCATG